>OY726522.1:87817848-88271996 GCA_963383655.1 Bathymodiolus septemdierum | reverse complement strand
GGTCTGTCTGTGACTTGTGGCAGTTTGAGGTTCTCTATACAGTATAGGTACTCTACTTATGTGAGGTCTGTCTGTGACTTGTGGCAGTTTGAGGTTCTCTATACAGTATAGGTACTCTACTTATGTGAGGTCTGTCTGTGACTTGTGGCAGTTTGAGGTTCTCTATACAGTATAGGTACTCTACTTATGTGAGGTCTGTCTGTGACTTGTGGCAGTTTGAGGTTCTCTATACAGTATAGGTACTCTACTTATGTGAGGTCTGTCTGTGACTTGTGACAGTTTGAGGTTCTCTATACAGTATAGGTACTCTACTTAGTGACGAGTATGGTCTGTCTGTGACTTGTGGCAGTTTGAGGTTCTCTATACAGTATAGGTACTCACTTTAGTGACGAGTGAGGTCTGTCTGTGACTTGTGGCAGTTTGAGGTTCTCTATACAGTATAGGTACTCTACTTATTGAGGTGAGGTCTGTCTGTGACTTGTGGCAGTTTGAGGTTCTCTATACAGTATAGGTACTCTACTTATGTGAGGTCTGTCTGTGACTTGTGGCAGTTTGAGGTTCTCTATACAGTATAGGTACTCTACTTATGTGAGGTCTGTCTGTGACTTGTGGCAGTTTGAGGTTCTCTATACAGTATAGGTACTCTACTTATGTGAGGTCTGTCTGTGACTTGTGGCAGTTTGAGGTTCTCTATACAGTATAGGTACTCTACTTATGTGAGGTCTGTCTGTGACTTGTGGCAGTTTGAGGTTCTCTATACAGTATAGGTACTCTACTTATGTGAGGTCTGTCTGTGACTTGTGGCAGTTTGAGGTTCTCTATACAGTATAGGTACTCTACTTATGTGAGGTCTGTCTGTGACTTGTGGCAGTTTGAGGTTCTCTATACAGTATAGGTACTCTACTTATGTGAGGTCTGTCTGTGACTTGTGGCAGTTTGAGGTTCTCTATACAGTATAGGTACTCTACTTATGTGAGGTCTGTCTGTGACTTGTGGCAGTTTGAGGTTCTCTATACAGTATAGGTACTCTACTTATGTGAGGTCTGTCTGTGACTTGTGGCAGTTTGAGGTTCTCTATACAGTATAGGTACTCTACTTATGTGAGGTCTGTCTGTGACTTGTGACAGTTTGAGGTTCTCTATACAGTATAGGTACTCTACTTATGTGAGGTCTGTCTGTGACTTGTGACAGTTTGAGGTTCTCTGTATAGGTACTCTACTTATGTAAGGTCTGTCTGTGACTTGTGGCAGTTTGAGGTTCTCTGTATAGGTACTCTACTTATGTAAGGTCTGTCTGTGACTTGTGGCAGTTTGAGGTTCTCTATACAGTATAGGTACTCTACTTATGTGAGGTCTGTCTGTGACTTGTGGCAGTTTGAGGTTCTCTATACAGTATAGGTACTCTACTTATGTGAGGTCTGTCTGTGACTTGTGGCAGTTTGAGGTTCTCTATACAGTATAGGTACTCTACTTATGTGAGGTCTGTCTGTGACTTGTGGCAGTTTGAGGTTCTCTATACAGTATAGGTACTCTACTTATGTGAGGTCTGTCTGTGACTTGTGGCAGTTTGAGGTTCTCTATACAGTATAGGTACTCTACTTATGTGAGGTCTGTCTGTGACTTGTGGCAGTTTGAGGTTCTCTATACAGTATAGGTACTCTACTTATGTGAGGTCTGTCTGTGACTTGTGGCAGTTTGAGGTTCTCTATACAGTATAGGTACTCTACTTATGTGAGGTCTGTCTGTGACTTGTGACAGTTTGAGGTTCTCTATACAGTATAGGTACTCTACTTATGTGAGGTCTGTCTGTGACTTGTGGCAGTTTGAGGTTCTCTGTATAGGTACTCTACTTATGTGAGGTCTGTCTGTGACTTGTGGCAGTTTGAGGTTCTCTATACAGTATAGGTACTCTACTTATGTGAGGTCTGTCTGTGACTTGTGGCAGTTTGAGGTTCTCTGTATAGGTACTCTACTTATGTGAGGTCTGTCTGTGACTTGTGACAGTTTGAGGTTCTCTATACAGTATAGGTACTCTACTTATGTGAGGTCTGTCTGTGACTTGTGGCAGTTTGAGGTTCTCTATACAGTATAGGTACTCTACTTATGTGAGGTCTGTCTGTGACTTGTGGCAGTTTGAGGTTCTCTATACAGTATAGGTACTCTACTTATGTGAGGTCTGTCTGTGACTTGTGGCAGTTTGAGGTTCTCTGTATAGGTACTCTACTTATGTGAGGTCTGTCTGTGACTTGTGACAGTTTGAGGTTCTCTATACAGTATAGGTACTCTACTTATGTGAGGTCTGTCTGTGACTTGTGGCAGTTTGAGGTTCTCTATACAGTATAGGTACTCTACTTATGTGAGGTCTGTCTGTGACTTGTGGCAGTTTGAGGTTCTCTGTATAGGTACTCTACTTATGTGAGGTCTGTCTGTGACTTGTGGCAGTTTGAGGTTCTCTATACAGTATAGGTACTCTACTTATGTGAGGTCTGTCTGTGACTTGTGGCAGTTTGAGGTTCTCTGTATAGGTACTCTACTTATGTGAGGTCTGTCTGTGACTTGTGGCAGTTTGAGGTTCTCTATACAGTATAGGTACTCTACTTATGTGAGGTCTGTCTGTGACTTGTGGCAGTTTGAGGTTCTCTGTATAGGTACTCTACTTATGTGAGGTCTGTCTGTGACTTGTGGCAGTTTGAGGTTCTCTATACAGTATAGGTACTCTACTTATGTGAGGTCTGTCTGTGACTTGTGGCAGTTTGAGGTTCTCTGTATAGGTACTCTACTTATGTGAGGTCTGTCTGTGACTTGTGGCAGGTTAGGGTTCTCTATACAGTATAGGTACTCAGCTTATGTAAGGTCTGTCTGTGACTTGTGGCAGTTTGAGGTTCTCTATACAGTATAGGTACTCTACTTATGTGAGGTGTCTGTGACTTGTGGCAGTTTGAGGTTCTCTATACAGTATAGGTACTCTACTTATGTGAGGTCTGTCTGTGACTTGTGGCAGTTTGAGGTTCTCTGTATAGGTACTCTACTTATGTGAGGTCTGTCTGTGACTTGTGGCAGTTTGAGGTTCTCTATACAGTATAGGTACTCTACTTATGTGAGGTCTGTCTGTGACTTGTGGCAGTTTGAGGTTCTCTGTATAGGTACTCTACTTATGTGAGGTCTGTCTGTGACTTGTGGCAGGTTAGGGTTCTCTATACAGTATAGGTACTCTACTTATGTAAGGTCTGTCTGTGACTTGTGGCAGTTTGAGGTTCTCTATACAGTATAGGTACTCTACTTATGTGAGGTCTGTCTGTGACTTGTGGCAGTTTGAGGTTCTCTATACAGTATAGGTACTCTACTTATGTGAGGTCTGTCTGTGACTTGTGACAGTTTGAGGTTCTCTATACAGTATAGGTACTCTACTTATGTAAGGTCTGTCTGTGACTTGTGGCAGTTTGAGGTTCTCTATACAGTATAGGTACTCTACTTATGTGAGGTCTGTCTGTGACTTGTGGCAGTTTGAGGTTCTCTATACAGATAGGTACTCTACTTATGTGAGGTCTGTCTGTGACTTGTGGCAGTTTGAGGTTCTCTATACAGTATAGGTACTCTACTTATGTGAGGTCTGTCTGTGACTTGTGGCAGTTTGAGGTTCTCTATACAGTATAGGTACTCTACTTATGTGAGGTCTGTCTGTGACTTGTGGCAGTTTGAGGTTCTCTATACAGTATAGGTACTCTACTTATGTGAGGTCTGTCTGTGACTTGTGGCAGTTTGAGGTTCTCTATACAGTATAGGTACTCTACTTATGTGAGGTCTGTCTGTGACTTGTGGCAGTTTGAGGTTCTCTATACAGTATAGGTACTCTACTTATGTGAGGTCTGTCTGTGACTTGTGGCAGTTTGAGGTTCTCTATACAGTATAGGTACTCTACTTATGTGAGGTCTGTCTGTGACTTGTGGCAGTTTGAGGTTCTCTATACAGTATAGGTACTCTACTTATGTGAGGTCTGTCTGTGACTTGTGGCAGTTTGAGGTTCTCTATACAGTATAGGTACTCTACTTATGTGAGGTCTGTCTGTGACTTGTGACAGTTTGAGGTTCTCTATACAGTATAGGTACTCTACTTATGTGAGGTCTGTCTGTGACTTGTGGCAGTTTGAGGTTCTCTGTATAGGTACTCTACTTATGTGAGGTCTGTCTGTGACTTGTGGCAGTTTGAGGTTCTCTATACAGTATAGGTACTCTACTTATGTGAGGTCTGTCTGTGACTTGTGGCAGTTTGAGGTTCTCTGTATAGGTACTCTACTTATGTGAGGTCTGTCTGTGACTTGTGGCAGTTTGAGGTTCTCTATACAGTATAGGTACTCTACTTATGTGAGGTCTGTCTGTGACTTGTGGCAGTTTGAGGTTCTCTGTATAGGTACTCTACTTATGTGAGGTCTGTCTGTGACTTGTGACAGTTTGAGGTTCTCTATACAGTATAGGTACTCTACTTATGTGAGGTCTGTCTGTGACTTGTGGCAGTTTGAGGTTCTCTATACAGTATAGGTACTCTACTTATGTGAGGTCTGTCTGTGACTTGTGGCAGTTTGAGGTTCTCTATACAGTATAGGTACTCTACTTATGTGAGGTCTGTCTGTGACTTGTGGCAGTTTGAGGTTCTCTATACAGTATAGGTACTCTACTTATGTGAGGTCTGTCTGTGACTTGTGACAGTTTGAGGTTCTCTATACAGTATAGGTACTCTACTTATGTAAGGTCTGTCTGTGACTTGTGGCAGTTTGAGGTTCTCTATACAGTATAGGTACTCTACTTATGTGAGGTCTGTCTGACTTGTGGCAGTTTGAGGTTCTCTGTATAGGTACTCTACTTATGTGAGGTCTGTCAGTGACTTGTGGCAGTTTGGGGTTCTCTATATAGTATAGGTACTCAGGTGATTGAGGTCTGTCTGACTTGTGGCACAGATTTTCTATTAGTACTCGGTTTACCTCCATCAATATAACCAACAACAATATACCAGACTCCAGTAACTAGAATAATGTTAAAAATGGCATTAAATACCCATAATTGATCACCATATACTGAACAAGAAAGATTTTATTTATCAATATTCATCAATCATTCCATATAAAACATGTTTGTACTATTGATAATTATTTTTAGAAAACCATTCCATACTTATTGTACCGGTGCTATAATAATTTCTTATCAATTTGTCTGTTCCATCAAATTTCTTGAAATGATGTCGTGTGAACTTGTTGGAATGTAGGGTCAACGGCTTCCCTTCTCTAATAATGATGGTCATTGTTTGACACGATTCTTCATTAGTATTCATGGATAAGTTTCCATCTCAAACTATCAACACTGCAGTATATTTACATCTACTGACAGGATCACAGAATTAAATGTAGTCAAGTTCAAGGTCATTAACTAGTCTTTTTATGGGATCAATTAGTACTAATAACACAATACATTTTTTTTAATAAGACAAAAAATCACAGGCCCCTTTGACTTGGACTCAACAAAGTTTGACTGTTTAAATCCTTCATATTGGCCAATAATTGTTATCATGTACAGAAATAGACTAGAACTTGTATTAAATAGGAAATATTGGATATACAGTTGTTGGTGCATGACCATAAGGCGGTGTGTCGCGTACTGTAATGACCTTCATGGGACCTTGACCTTTGACCTCAAGGTCAAATAATTGTTTTTTAAATAGTATTTATTTGGTATGTGGGTGCATGACCATAAGGCGGTGTGTCGCATACCTTAATGACCTTCGTGGGACCTTGACCTCAAGGTCAAATAATTGTTTTTTAAATAGTATTTTCTTGTCTGGGCCATAACATTTTTGTCTTTCGAGGTAGGTCAATGATATTTGGTATGTGGGTGCATGACCATAAGGTGGTGTGTCACGTACCATTATGACCTTCGTGGGACTTTGACCTCAAGATCAAATAATTGTTTTTTAAATAGTATTTTCTTGCCCGGGCCACAACATTTTTGTCTTTCGAGATAGGTTGTTGTACAGATGGCCGCATTTAGGGGAGACATAAGTTTTAGGTATCTAAAACAGTTCTTCCTAGTTACATTTAAATCACACCAAAATTTAATATAGTTGAATTTTTCGTTGTGAATTTTAATTGTGTTAGATTATTTGCTGTTGGAAATTACTACGCCATTGATTGTTTACATCTGACGTCGTCATGGAGGCACATGCAAGTTCGGGTTTGAGTTTTATTGGGGTGTAAAACATCTCTTATAATCATGTGACCACTTCATAACCAATCATATTGTAACATTTCAATGAAAAACGGAAGTAATGTAATTATAGCAAAATGTACCTCATACGTGTTTGTAGCAGAATGTTCATACATAAGTGATACTTAACACAAAATATGTTGGAAATGAGACAGTATTATTTATGTTGAATCTAGTCTACAATTTACAACATTTTTATGGATGTGTGCTTTGCCTGACATATTTTTTTTTTACATAATATTGGCAAACAAGAGAGCTTTCTATGAAAAGCCCAAATAATTTATTTGAAATGCATACGAAGCAAGATAATTTATACTTAAAGAAATGAAAAGCCATATGTCTTTTTTCAATTTGTACATCTATGGTTGTAGGGTACCATTTTACAAAATGAAATGTGTGTTCTGTTCATGTTTTGTCTTGTCTTAAAGAGAAGGCTACCAGTTATTTTCTACAGAGAATCTTGTTTACAAGTTTATTTTTACTATGATTCACTGAAGCCTTACTGTAAAATGGGTCGCCAAAAGAAATGGCATAACAGTGTTGTTAATTTTATTAGTATTTGTACATTTAGACAGAATATTAATGTCATTTTCAGTTTATATATTTATATAAAGAGTGTGACAAGAAATAATAATGGTGGAATAATTTGGACAGGATATCATGCTATTACCAATAAAATGTGTTGTTTTATTAACTTGTACAGAGAAAA
Source organism: Bathymodiolus septemdierum (assembly GCA_963383655.1). Taxonomy (NCBI): domain Eukaryota; kingdom Metazoa; phylum Mollusca; class Bivalvia; order Mytilida; family Modiolidae; genus Bathymodiolus; species Bathymodiolus septemdierum. The sequence goes on along the minus strand of OY726522.1, from coordinate 88,265,037 downwards.
TTAACTGGTACTTTTGTTAACTCCCAGTACTACATTTGTCCCCACAGTCACCGTGGTAATAGTTGCAAGTTGTGTACATGTATATGGCTCATCATACAATTCATGGTAGTTTTGTATTCATCGTAATGGTTATAAACATTGTAACCAGTAGCAGATATTAGTAACTTAAATGGCCGTATAGAGTACACTTTTATGTAAAATGTGCATTTCTTCTTCCGACTTTTCTGTAATTAAATGTAGATGTTTGTTTTAGTTTTTTTTTATGGTGTTTAACGCCATTTTCAACAATATTTCAGTTATATCGTGGCAGTCAGTTTTATTGGTGGAGGAAACTGGAGGACCCGGAGAAAACCACCGACCTGTCGCAAGTCACTGACAAACTTTATCACATAATGTTGTACACCTCACCCTGATCGTGATTCAAAATCACTACATCAGTGGTAATTGGCACAGATTGCATAGGTAGTTGTAAATCCAACTACCATACGATCACGGCCACGACGGTCCCAAATGTAGTAGTGTTTTATATTATTTGTTTAAGAGTTCAGTACTAAATTTGCCACAAATTTGATATGACTTTACTGTGGTGAAGCTTGTCATAAATAGACAGACATTATTACAAGAAAGAACCAGGAAAATAAATGTTAAGTTTTACAAAAACTGGCCAGTTTACCACTATTAATAATTATGTTAATTTTATGGTTTTGTTAGAAATATTTTACTCTACATGTACAAAGGTTTTATGAATTAGTATTGTATAATAATTTTACATAAACGTTATTTACCTAAAATAAATGCGATAGCCTGCAAAGTCATGTATTTAAAATATGACCAAAAACCAAACTGTTACATACCACCTAGTAATAGCATGATTCTGATGTTCATAGAATTTGTTTTTAAATGTGTTAGGGGGCAGTTGTTTTATACACAAGGGAGGTTATCATTGTTTTATTTGACAAAATGTTTGAAAAAAATACAAATACAACAAACATTAAACAAGGTTTCACAGTATGTATCAGTTAACATTGTTGTGTAAAATTGTGTTGTTTATAATTTGTTGAAAATACATAAATTTTTAGCATGAATATGTGTGTGAAATTTAATTTTTTATGCATCATTTCCATGATTGTGTTCAATATTTAATATATTAGTGATTATATAAAATGTGTAAGACTCATGTTGTCAGAAATTGTTATACAAATTAAATTATTTTAAAATTTGGTGTTTTATTATTTATTTTTTGAGTCAAGGGTCTATTTACAGGACAGTTTAAAGCAAAAACAAAGTTTAAACAGTGGTGATCAATATCAACAAAACAAACAATCACCTCTCACCTCAACTCATTGAACATAATCAAAGTGCTGAAAGCACTGATGGCAGTGTTGCTTTCTGTGTTTTTTTATTGTGTGTAACAATATTTCACTCGTTTTACAATAACTGTTAAGCATTTGAAGCAACTATAACAGTTATTGAAGAATCACTCAAAACAAGTTGATGTTTTATGTTCAATAATAGTATTTGAATTTTTTTCAATAAATAAATAAATCCCAACCTTAATCCTGTACCATGCTTCATTGTGTTGAATTTGGAAAGAATTGGTCAACTATAACAAACATTATCATTTGGTAGCAATTTGCATACAGATGACAACAGCATCATACAATAAATTAACTGCAACGTGTTGGCAGTTGAATAATAACTAGAGACTTAGTGGGCGGAGTCTGCATCACTCACCTGGTATCAGATTTGGCTTGGGTTATCAGGATTCAGCCAATCAGAAACAAGATTTTCCTGTGGCAGCCATGTTTTTATCCGACTGCGTTGAAATGTGAAAAGTTTATAGAGTTCAATCGTTAGAAGATTTATGTCAAATTTCAGATCATTTAGCCAAGTGGTTTAAGAGGAAAAGATATTTTAGGATGCATTCTAAATAAGTTGGGTTGTTGTGGCCATCTTGAATTTTAAATTGTCACAAAAAACTACTTAATAAGGGACCATCCGAGTATCATCCAAACAACAGAAATACAGAACATTTTAACTGGTAAACAGTTCTTTTGTAGTTTATGGTTTTCAGAACACATTATCTGCTCCTTGCAGCCTTGTGAATATCTGAGTTGCACCAATATCACATACTTTGTAACGTACCATCAGGAACATATATGTCAAGTTTGGTTCAATTTGGCTCAAAATTATGAGAGAAAATCCAAATATGAAAATGTTGATTGACGACGGATGGAGGCAAAGTAATGTCATCACTGGCCCAAATTGAAAACTGGTAGCCCAAATATTTCAATAAAAATTTGTTGTGTTGTTGACTAATAAAGCAGTTTGTTACGTTTTATTCTTCAATTTTTCCCTCCCTACACATATCCCTATAAACCCTTCCCTCATCCCGATAATCTTCATCATTGTCACTAGTCATCACTATCAGTATCATAATCTGCCCCATCCATTGGTTGACTCGGTGATGGTTTGTCTTCACTACTAGGCATTTCTTCCATAGTTAAATCGTTCTCATTCATTTCCTTGACTTGGTCCTCCACTTGCTCTGATGCTATAACAGGGTTTCAGCTGGATTTTATTATACTTTGGTCAAATTACCTAACTCATATAAATTCCTCAGGCCTTTTGTCCTGAAAGGCACTTATTTAATAGGTCAATTGTGTCCTAATTTGCCTAAAACTTATAGGTCATTTAATGCATACTTATTATGATATTTGGAATTGACAGCCAGACAGGTTTTCAGAAGTCACCATCTCTTTCCTAAAAAAAAAAAGTTAAACTTAAGTGAAAATAAATATAAATTAAAATCAAATTCCCCAATGAGGAATGAGTCTAAGACTTAAGAGAAAGCTACCCTAAATAGGTTACAAAAAAAGTCTGCTTTGAAGTAAACATTTTGTAGAATTTATTTTTATAAAAAAGTATTCTATTTAAATTCAGAGAATAAAAAAAACAAGATGAACTGTGAGCTAATGCTAACTTATGATACCCCCGCTCTTCGGCAAACAGGAAGTAGGAATCTGATGGGTCTAAAAACATTTTCCACGATATGTGGTACCTATATGAAGCTTGTGACCAAATATCAGATCTCTGCCATCAATAGTTGCTGAGAAAAATGTGACGAAAAATGTGCATATATGTTCAATGTGTATAAAAACCAACTAAGTCGGCAAACAGGAAGTAGGAATCTGACGGGTCCAAAAACGCTTCCCACAATATGACATACCTATATGAAGCTTGTGACCAAATATCAGATTCCTGTCGTCAATAGTTGCTTAGAAAAATGTGACGAAAAATGAGCATATATGTTCAATGTGTATAAAAAATCAACAAAGTCGGCAAACAGGAAGTAGGAATCTGATGGGTCCAAAAATGCTTCCCACGATATGGGGTACCTATATGAAGCTTGTGACCAAACATCAGATCTCTGCCATCAACAGTTACTGAGAAAAGCGTGACGAAAAATATCTTGGAGGGACGGAAGGATGAAAGGACGGACAGAGGTAAAACAGTATACCCCCCTCCCCCTTCGGTGAGCGGGGGTATAAAAAGTGGATCTTTTAAACCATTTGTCTTAATCAGGAAAAAGCTTGTAATATTTGTCCATTTCAAAGGTTTCAATATTTCCCAAAAACCTAAACCTCTCGTATTTTGCACAAGACAAGTTTAAATTCGGCACCAAATTGATATGCGATAATAGTTACGTGTCCGGTCCAGAGCGATTCTTGTTCTTATATTTCAAATATTGATAGTTTTGTTCATTAAAGCGTTTCTGAGATTGCGACTTTAATTTTGTCAATGTCCTTGAACTTCATCAAAGCATGGAGAAATGATAAATGATACGAGTTTTGATCTGGCGTTTCACTTTAGTTTTAATCAAAATAAATTATGGACAAATTGGAGATCAAACAGGGCTCTTTTATACAACAAACCCAGTATTTTATACCGGACAGTCGGTCCGGTGGAAACCAATGTTTGGTTTCGTAACCTCAATATGAAAATAGAATACATTAAATGCCGCAGACAGTTAAAAAAATCATTACGTGCAGCGAGATCCTTTTTGCAAATAAATGTCGTTTCCCCGTATATTAAAAGATTGAAATCAATTATCGTTAGTACAAATATTTGTTCCAAACTATAAAAAATAATTGATGATAAGCATGAACAGCTATTGTGCTAGAGTAGGTGGATTATATTTTGTCACTTACACCTTTCTGAATCCGCCTTCGATTTTGCTGTATTGTCTATTGACAACATAGGAAGTGTGTTGCCATGGCAACAACTTCCAAAAACAAACCAATACATAGGACTTTGGTAATGAGGCTTAGGGCAGGGTTTAACCTGTTAATGAAATCCTCCTCTCTAGATAATTGATCTCCAATGGCAATATATATCTAAACAATTGATTGAATGCATTGTAATAACTAGTCAAACCTGTATTAAGAGGTCACCCTTCCTTGGGACCAAGAAAAAGTGGCTTTATAAGACAGGTGACTTCTTAAAAGAGGTTCAATTCATATAAAATTTTATATGACTGGACAAGAAAAGGGCGACTGCTTAATAGAGGTGACCACATTGGCAGGTTTGACTATATCCAAAATTGAAATGCCCTGAATTGTTGATGATCTTGCTCAAAGGGCCAAGTTAAGTATGGTAATCATTTTGCGTTCTTTATTGTCTGTAATCTTTTTCTCACAATCCACTGGAGCAAAACTTGGATAAACCTCAACACTGTAGTTTAAAGTGAATTTGGAAATGAAACGTGGCTGCTAGGGCCAGTATTGCTTTTGAATTGGCTTAAATTTTTATACCTCGTTGTTTTGAATTACCTGTGTATATGAATTACTTGAGTAAATTTAGCTAACAATTACTATTAATATATGATGGACTCAGATCAGCGTCCACACTCAAATCGGCATTCACTGACGCCATTATCTCAAATCACGGTCGGATTTAAGGGTAGTCTCAAATCGGTGTCCTTTCCAAAATCTCGGATCTATGGCCGATTTATTGGTTACAGTTAGGGTTGGGGTAAGGGCATACCTGTGCTAAAGGTGTAGGGACCTATTTTAAGCAAATATGGATGTTACCAAGTATTTGACCTTATTAGATATGATGTTCCTAATTTGTTTTTCCAGTTCATTAGTATACTCTGTGGCTATATCTTGTTTTTCCAGTTCATTAGTATACCCTATGGCTATATCTTGTTTTTCCAGTTCATTAGTATACTCTGTGGCTATATCTTGTTTTTCCAGTTCATTAGTATACCCTATGGCTATATCTTGTTTTTCCAGTTCATTAGTATACCCTATGGCTATATCTTGTTTTTCCAGTTCATTAGTATACCCTATGGCTATATCTTGTTTTTCCAGTTCATTAGTATACTCTGTGGCTATATCTTGTTTTTCCAGTTCATTAGTATACCCTATGGCTATATCTTGTTTTTCCAGTTCATTAGTATACTCTGTGGCTATATCTTGTTTTTCCAGTTCATTAGTATACCCTGTGGCTATATCAAGTTGTTGTACACTAGGTGTAGGGACCTATTTTAAGCAAATATGGATGTTACCAAGTATTTGACCTTATTAGATATGATGTTCCTAATTTGTTTTTCCAGTTCATTAGTATACTCTGTGGCTATATCTTGTTTTTCCAGTTCATTAGTATACCCTATGGCTATATCTTGTTTTTCCAGTTCATTAGTATACTCTGTGGCTATATCTTGTTTTTCCAGTTCATTAGTATACCCTATGGCTATATCTTGTTTTTCCAGTTCATTAGTATACCCTATGGCTATATCTTGTTTTTCCAGTTCATTAGTATACCCTATGGCTATATCTTGTTTTTCCAGTTCATTAGTATACTCTGTGGCTATATCTTGTTTTTCCAGTTCATTAGTATACCCTATGGCTATATCTTGTTTTTCCAGTTCATTAGTATACTCTGTGGCTATATCTTGTTTTTCCAGTTCATTAGTATACCCTATGGCTATATCTTGTTTTTCCAGTTCATTAGTATACCCTATGGCTATATCTTGTTTTTCCAGTTCATTAGTATACCCTATGGCTATATCTTGTTTTTCCAGTTCATTAGTATACTCTGTGGCTATATCAAGTTGTTGTACACTAGGTGTAGGGACCTATTTTAAGCAAATATGGATGTTACCAAGTATTTGACCTTATTAGATATGATGTTCCTAATTTGTTTTTCCAGTTCATTAGTATACCCTATGGCTATATCTTGTTTTTCCAGTTCATTAGTATACCCTGTGGCTATATCAAGTTGTTGTACACTAGGTGTAGGGACCTATTTTAAGCAAATATGGATGTTACCAAGTATTTGACCTTATTAGATATGATGTTCCTAATTTGTTTTTCCAGTTCATTAGTATACTCTGTGGCTATATCTTGTTTTTCCAGTTCATTAGTATACCCTATGGCTATATCTTGTTTTTCCAGTTCATTAGTATACTCTGTGGCTATATCTTGTTTTTCCAGTTCATTAGTATACCCTATGGCTATATCTTGTTTTTCCAGTTCATTAGTATACCCTATGGCTATATCTTGTTTTTCCAGTTCATTAGTATACCCTATGGCTATATCTTGTTTTTCCAGTTCATTAGTATACTCTGTGGCTATATCTTGTTTTTCCAGTTCATTAGTATACCCTATGGCTATATCTTGTTTTTCCAGTTCATTAGTATACTCTGTGGCTATATCTAGGGTGGTCAAGCCAAAAATTGAAATGCTAATAAATCATCCAATTATAGTTTAATATGACAGTACATACAAAATGGGAAATTTTGGTACAAAAATTATTAAAATCGGTTGAGCTGTTCAAAAGTTATGGCCTTTTTGGTGAGCCAAAAGTGGTCGATTTTCTGTTTTTTTGAAAAATGTTAAAGAAATGACATTTTTGGACCAAAATAATTTTTTTTCACTACCTGATAGGTTATCATGCTTTCTTCTATAGTACTGTATCCTCCTTATGCTTCAAAAAGAAGTATTATACACACCTGTAGGTGTTATATGAAAAAAATGTCATAGAATTTAAAACATTGAAAATAGCCTTTGGACTTAGTTTTTTTAATTTATGTGTCAGCCGTCTACTTGTTCAAACTACCAGGTTTGTGGTCAAATATCTTCAAAAACCTTTAACTTGCAAGGCTGAAACTTGCAGCACTGTCCACAAAGTGCCCAGTCTCTAGGTAAAAATATCAAGAATAACATTTATTCAATTAATATATATATTTTTTTAATATTATTTCCTTTGCGCAGGCCTCCATAATTTTAACGTCAAATTTTATTCGAAAAATCAAGTTTTTGGTCATAAAAAATCTGAAAAAAGTACTGGAATTTTTCTGAATACTGATTTTGGTAGGGAAAAGAACCCTCTAACATGGAACACCTATATTTATCAGCAAAAAAAATTCTCAAAGTCTGTAGCGCCAGAATTATAAACTCCGCAGCTTAATATTTTGAGCTCCGTAAAGTGTAAAAATAAGTTATTTTAGGGAATTCATTATATTTTTTATGTTCAAATTGATATTTTTATGGTAAACAACCTCAATATCCATACATCAATGAAGTTATTATTACAGTTTGTGTAAAAACTGCCATTTTTTCCATTGAAAAGGTCAATGTTCTTTGTTCAATCAAAATTTCAGATAATTCCCGAAATTGATACAATTTCAATAATTGTCGAATATTATAATATTAAATGTTCAAGTGTTTGGTATCATTTTGATCCTATAACTGTATACTACAAGGAGAAAACTATCAGCAACCCCAATTCTGACACTGGTATGAACTATGTCCTGGTTCATTAGCCCTCTACCTGGAAATTTAGTAAAAATAATATTTCAATTATGGCCCCGTATTCCATGAAAAGTCTTATTTGGATTATCAGATATGCTCTCTGTACAATTTATAAGCCAGCCTTGAAGTTATTTTATCTTTTAAACATTTAATTAGCACATTTTATACATGATTTTCATTTTTTTGTCTGGGAAAAACCTCAAATTTGACAATTTTAGCTGATTTAAGCGAACAGTTCATGCGATTAGAAAGTCCCAAATTGTCAAAGTTATCATTTTTATTGTCACAAATCAATAAACTGTTATCTTCTACCATTATTTATAATCTTAATTTATAACAAACAGTCCTCAATTCACTCTCTTTTCCTCTATATACTATAATTTTACATTTGACGACTACAAATAGTGCTGTGTCCCAGTTCATGACCAACTTATTCCAAATGAAATCTTTGTGATTTCTTTGAATTGTGTGTGTTGTGATCCTATGCATTAGCAGCATATTTGATTAACTGAATCATAATCAACAGCATCAACTTTCAGAAGTGGCATTTTAATGATTTAAAACTCTTAATGATCTACTGAGATGCCACGATCACACCTGTAAAATAAAAATAAACATTTAAAATATGTTATACAGAATAAAAATAAAGAACTAAAAATAATTTATCTTTTCCAGAAATAGTTTATCATACATGTACAAATGAAAAAAGCTTTAATACAATGCACTATTCGACTAAAAATTATCTTTATGCATATTATGTTTGGTGGCAATTAGATTCTATATGAAAATTAGCATTATTCCAGAAATGTTTGCTGCATGCATCATAAATGTTCTGTCATACCAAACAAGTTTGCACACAATAATGGTGTAATGAAAAAAATGTAATTGATTAAACTTAGCATATCACATGCACTGATTACATTGTATATAACCAAAATGTTAATACATTCACATACTGTAATGTATGCATTAATCATATATTTCATAAAGCTTCCCTAATAGCACTGAAACATAATAATTATGTTTTATAACAATTTAAATAAATTGTTTCAAAAATGTTGCATGGAAATTCATGTTACTATTTAAAAACAATTGTCCTATGTATTGCTACAATATACACTAGGAACTTAATGAGAAATGCATAAAAAGTTTTTATGTAGACAAATTTCATTTAAAACCCCAAAATATAAAAAAATCTTGAACATTTCACAAAAGATATCCCTTTTCTAAAAATATCAAAGAATACCGGAACAACTCCTTTATTAATAAATCCCGATAATTTCCGAGCAGCCATGATTACGTCACCAAAGCTCTGCTTGGATAAAGTTATTTATAGATTGGGAGAATTTGACAACTTTATATTGATGCTTGCCGTTTTCGCCATTTTTAGAGTAAAATAATAAAATCGTGAATTAAATCCCATCTCTTTTTCATTTATCGAAGCAAAGATATATATTTATTCAGTTCGTGTAAAGTTTCTGTGCGATTTTTGTGCATCTTTTGTTTTAAAGATTAACCCCCATTTGATCCGGTTGAAAACGATATTTCTTTTGAGAATAAAACTATATTTTAGAAGAAGTTTTGTTACTTACCGTGCATGATTGACCTCCGTGGTCTGAATACATCAATGCTAGATAATTATTGTATCAATTGGTAGAACAATACGTCAGTAAATTCCATTTTTCTTTGGTACAACTCTGAAATTGTCCTGGCCAAAATGGCGGAAGACATACATCCCGGTCATGCGCCACACAACGTCCGATAACTCTTCCCGCTCAACTCTGATTGCAAAGTCAGAAAATATGGACCGAACATTCAATGATTTCCGGGAGCTATTACTGCTTATCCATTGAAACCTTGGCGACATATCTTTAGAGGAAGGTCCAGATTATTGATATTTGACCCCCAATGTTTTTCGGAAGTGTGGTAAGCGAGTTTAAAAACACTGTTTTGTAAACTTTTATATTTTACGTTACGATTTCGATTGTTTTTAATTTTTGGCGGTCGGATTGATAAAATTGAAGATTTTCTGCAAATTTTAAGCCATGCATGAAGGATATTGATCCAGGGATAGCTCCCGGAATTATTTTTGAAAATGGGTTGTTCGTTGACACATAAATCAACATGGCGTCCGATTTTCTCGAAACGACTTCACTTTGGACGTTCAGTGGTAGTACCCAATCATATTTTTAATACTTATAACTACCAAATTAATAAAGTTCTAGTTTTCAAATTTTATCTGATATATTTTTTTTCACGAAATAATCAATTTAAGGTGTTTTTCTAATGAAATGAAAAAGGTGAAAAATCGTTATTTTTTAGTCTGACAGAAAATAATAACGTTATCGGCGACTACGTTTGACCTCCCTACTATATCTTGTTTTTCCAGTTCATTAGTATACCCTATGGCTATATCTTGTTTTTCCAGTTCATTAGTATACCCTATGGCTATATCTTGTTTTTCCAGTTCATTAGTATACCCTATGGCTATATCTTGTTTTTCCAGTTCATTAGTATACTCTGTGGCTATATCAAGTTGTTGTACACTAGGTGTAGGGACCTATTTTAAGCAAATATGGATGTTACCAAGTATTTGACCTTATTAGATATGATGTTCCTAATTTGTTTTTCCAGTTCATTAGTATACCCTGTGGCTATATCAAGTTGTTGTACACTAGGTGTAGGGACCTATTTTAAGCAAATATGGATGTTACCAAGTATTTGACCTTATTAGATATGATGTTCCTAATTTGTTTTTCCAGTTCATTAGTATACCCTGTGGCTATATCTTGTTTTTCCAGTTCATTAGTATACTCTGTGGCTATATCTTGTTTTTCCAGTTCATTAGTATACCCTATGGCTATATCTTGTTTTTCCAGTTCATTAGTATACCCTATGGCTATATCTTGTTTTTCCAGTTCATTAGTATACCCTATGGCTATATCTTGTTTTTCCAGTTCATTAGTATACTCTGTGGCTATATCAAGTTGTTGTACACTAGGTGTAGGGACCTATTTTAAGCAAATATGGATGTTACCAAGTATTTGACCTTATTAGATATGATGTTCCTAATTTGTTTTTCCAGTTCATTAGTATACCCTATGGCTATATCTTGTTTTTCCAGTTCATTAGTATACCCTGTGGCTATATCTTGTTTTTCCAGTTCATTAGTATACCCTATGGCTATATCTTGTTTTTCCAGTTCATTAGTATACCCTATGGCTATATCTTGTTTTTCCAGTTCATTAGTATACCCTATGGCTATATCTTGTTTTTCCAGTTCATTAGTATACCCTATGGCTATATCTTGTTTTTCCAGTTCATTAGTATACCCTATGGCTATATCTTGTTTTTCCAGTTCATTAGTATACCCTATGGCTATATCTTGTTTTTCCAGTTCATTAGTATACCCTGTGGCTATATCAAGTTGTTGTACACTAGGTGTAGGGACCTATTTTAAGCAAATATGGATGTTACCAAGTATTTGACCTTATTAGATATGATGTTCCTAATTTGTTTTTCCAGTTCATTAGTATACCCTATGGCTATATCTTGTTTTTCCAGTTCATTAGTATACCCTGTGGCTATATCTTGTTTTTCCAGTTCATTAGTATACCCTATGGCTATATCTTGTTTTTCCAGTTCATTAGTATACCCTATGGCTATATCTTGTTTTTCCAGTTCATTAGTATACCCTATGGCTATATCTTGTTTTTCCAGTTCATTAGTATACCCTGTGGCTATATCTTGTTTTTCCAGTTCATTAGTATACCCTATGGCTATATCTTGTTTTTCCAGTTCATTAGTATACCCTATGGCTATATCTTGTTTTTCCAGTTCATTAGTATACCCTATGGCTATATCTTGTTTTTCCAGTTCATTAGTATACCCTGTGGCTATATCTTGTTTTTCCAGTTCATTAGTATACCCTATGGCTATATCTTGTTTTTCCAGTTCATTAGTATACCCTATGGCTATATCTTGTTTTTCCAGTTCATTAGTATACCCTATGGCTATATCTTGTTTTTCCAGTTCATTAGTATACCCTGTGGCTATATCTTGTTTTTCCAGTTCATTAGTATACCCTATGGCTATATCTTGTTTTTCCAGTTCATTAGTATACCCTATGGCTATATCTTGTTTTTCCAGTTCATTAGTATACCCTATGGCTATATCTTGTTTTTCCAGTTCATTAGTATACCCTATGGCTATATCTTGTTTTTCCAGTTCATTAGTATACCCTGTGGCTATATCAAGTTGTTGTACACTAGGTGTAGGGACCTATTTTAAGCAAATATGGATGTTACCAAGTATTTGACCTTATTAGATATGATGTTCCTAATTTGTTTTTCCAGTTCATTAGTATACCCTATGGCTATATCTTGTTTTTCCAGTTCATTAGTATACCCTATGGCTATATCTTGTTTTTCCAGTTCATTAGTATACCCTATGGCTATATCTTGTTTTTCCAGTTCATTAGTATACTCTGTGGCTATATCTTGTTTTTCCAGTTCATTAGTATACCCTATGGCTATATCTTGTTTTTCCAGTTCATTAGTATACTCTGTGGCTATATCTTGTTTTTCCAGTTCATTAGTATACCCTATGGCTATATCTTGTTTTTCCAGTTCATTAGTATACCCTGTGGCTATATCATGTTGTTGTACACTAGGTGTAGGGACCTATTTTAAGCAAATATGGATGTTACCAAGTATTTGACCTTATTAGATATGATGTTCCTAATTTGTTTTTCCAGTTCATTAGTATACTCTGTGGCTATATCTTGTTTTTCCAGTTCATTAGTATACCCTATGGCTATATCTTGTTTTTCCAGTTCATTAGTATACCCTATGGCTATATCTTGTTTTTCCAGTTCATTAGTATACCCTATGGCTATATCTTGTTTTTCCAGTTCATTAGTATACTCTGTGGCTATATCTTGTTTTTCCAGTTCATTAGTATACCCTATGGCTATATCTTGTTTTTCCAGTTCATTAGTATACCCTGTGGCTATATCTTGTTTTTCCAGTTCATTAGTATACCCTATGGCTATATCTTGTTTTTCCAGTTCATTAGTATACCCTATGGCTATATCTTGTTTTTCCAGTTCATTAGTATACTCTGTGGCTATATCTTGTTTTTCCAGTTCATTAGTATACCCTATGGCTATATCTTGTTTTTCCAGTTCATTAGTATACTCTGTGGCTATATCTTGTTTTTCCAGTTCATTAGTATACCCTATGGCTATATCTTGTTTTTCCAGTTCATTAGTATACTCTGTGGCTATATCTTGTTTTTCCAGTTCATTAGTATACCCTATGGCTATATCTTGTTTTTCCAGTTCATTAGTATACTCTGTGGCTATATCTTGTTTTTCCAGTTCATTAGTATACCCTATGGCTATATCTTGTTTTTCCAGTTCATTAGTATACCCTATGGCTATATCTTGTTTTTCCAGTTCATTAGTATACCCTATGGCTATATCTTGTTTTTCCAGTTCATTAGTATACTCTGTGGCTATATCTTGTTTTTCCAGTTCATTAGTATACCCTATGGCTATATCTTGTTTTTCCATTTCATTAGTATACCCTATGGCTATATCTTGTTTTTCCAGTTCATTAGTATACTCTGTGGCTATATCTTGTTTTTCCAGTTCATTAGTATACTCTGTGGCTATATCTTGTTTTTCCAGTTCATTAGTATACCCTATGGCTATATCTTGTTTTTCCAGTTCATTAGTATACTCTGTGGCTATATCTTGTTTTTCCATTTCATTAGTATACCCTATGGCTATATCTTGTTTTTCCAGTTCATTAGTATACCCTATGGCTATATCTTGTTTTTCCAGTTCATTAGTATACCCTATGGCTATATCTTGTTTTTCCAGTTCATTAGTATACCCTATGGCTATATCTTGTTTTTCCAGTTCATTAGTATACTCTGTGGCTATATCTTGTTTTTCCAGTTCATTAGTATACCCTATGGCTATATCTTGTTTTTCCAGTTCATTAGTATACCCTATGGCTATATCTTGTTTTTCCAGTTCATTAGTATACCCTATGGCTATATCTTGTTTTTCCAGTTCATTAGTATACTCTGTGGCTATATCTTGTTTTTCCAGTTCATTAGTATACCCTATGGCTATATCTTGTTTTTCCATTTCATTAGTATACCCTATGGCTATATCTTGTTTTTCCAGTTCATTAGTATACTCTGTGGCTATATCTTGTTTTTCCAGTTCATTAGTATACTCTGTGGCTATATCTTGTTTTTCCAGTTCATTAGTATACCCTATGGCTATATCTTGTTTTTCCAGTTCATTAGTATACCCTATGGCTATATCTTGTTTTTCCAGTTCATTAGTATACTCTGTGGCTATATCTTGTTTTTCCATTTCATTAGTATACCCTATGGCTATATCTTGTTTTTCCAGTTCATTAGTATACCCTATGGCTATATCTTGTTTTTCCAGTTCATTAGTATACCCTATGGCTATATCTTGTTTTTCCAGTTAGTATACTCTGTGGCTATATCTTGTTTTTCCAGTTCATTAGTATACCCTATGGCTATATCTTGTTTTTCCAGTTCATTAGTATACCCTATGGCTATATCTTGTTTTTCCAGTTCATTAGTATACCCTATGGCTATATCTTGTTTTTCCAGTTCATTAGTATACCCTATGGCTATATCTTGTTTTTCCAGTTCATTAGTATACCCTATGGCTATATCTTGTTTTTCCAGTTCATTAGTATACTCTGTGGCTATATCTTGTTTTTCCAGTTCATTAGTATACCCTATGGCTATATCTTGTTTTTCCATTTCATTAGTATACCCTATGGCTATATCTTGTTTTTCCAGTTCATTAGTATACTCTGTGGCTATATCTTGTTTTTCCAGTTCATTAGTATACTCTGTGGCTATATCTTGTTTTTCCAGTTCATTAGTATACCCTATGGCTATATCTTGTTTTTCCAGTTCATTAGTATACTCTGTGGCTATATCTTGTTTTTCCATTTCATTAGTATACCCTATGGCTATATCTTGTTTTTCCAGTTCATTAGTATACTCTGTGGCTATATCTTGTTTTTCCAGTTCATTAGTATACCCTATGGCTATATCTTGTTTTTCCAGTTCATTAGTATACTCTGTGGCTATATCTTGTTTTTCCATTTCATTAGTATACCCTATGGCTATATCTTGTTTTTCCAGTTCATTAGTATACCCTATGGCTATATCTTGTTTTTCCAGTTCATTAGTATACCCTATGGCTATATCTTGTTTTTCCAGTTCATTAGTATACCCTATGGCTATATCTTGTTTTTCCAGTTCATTAGTATACTCTGTGGCTATATCTTGTTTTTCCAGTTCATTAGTATACCCTATGGCTATATCTTGTTTTTCCAGTTCATTAGTATACCCTATGGCTATATCTTGTTTTTCCAGTTCATTAGTATACCCTATGGCTATATCTTGTTTTTCCAGTTCATTAGTATACTCTGTGGCTATATCTTGTTTTTCCAGTTCATTAGTATACCCTATGGCTATATCTTGTTTTTCCAGTTCATTAGTATACCCTATGGCTATATCTTGTTTTTCCATTTCATTAGTATACCCTATGGCTATATCTTGTTTTTCCAGTTCATTAGTATACTCTGTGGCTATATCTTGTTTTTCCAGTTCATTAGTATACTCTGTGGCTATATCTTG
Source organism: Bathymodiolus septemdierum (assembly GCA_963383655.1). Taxonomy (NCBI): domain Eukaryota; kingdom Metazoa; phylum Mollusca; class Bivalvia; order Mytilida; family Modiolidae; genus Bathymodiolus; species Bathymodiolus septemdierum. Next base: position 88,249,510 of record OY726522.1, on the reverse strand, counting down.
TTTTTCCAGTTCATTAGTATACCCTATGGCTATATCTTGTTTTTCCAGTTCATTAGTATACTCTGTGGCTATATCTTGTTTTTCCATTTCATTAGTATACCCTATGGCTATATCTTGTTTTTCCAGTTCATTAGTATACCCTATGGCTATATCTTGTTTTTCCAGTTCATTAGTATACCCTATGGCTATATCTTGTTTTTCCAGTTAGTATACTCTGTGGCTATATCTTGTTTTTCCAGTTCATTAGTATACTCTGTGGCTATATCTTGTTTTTCCAGTTCATTAGTATACCCTATGGCTATATCTTGTTTTTCCAGTTCATTAGTATACCCTATGGCTATATCTTGTTTTTCCAGTTCATTAGTATACCCTATGGCTATATCTTGTTTTTCCAGTTCATTAGTATACCCTATGGCTATATCTTGTTTTTCCAGTTCATTAGTATACCCTATGGCTATATCTTGTTTTTCCAGTTCATTAGTATACTCTGTGGCTATATCTTGTTTTTCCAGTTCATTAGTATACCCTATGGCTATATCTTGTTTTTCCAGTTCATTAGTATACCCTATGGCTATATCTTGTTTTTCCAGTTCATTAGTATACCCTGTGGCTATATCTTGTTTTTCCAGTTCATTAGTATACTCTGTGGCTATATCTTGTTTTTCCAGTTCATTAGTATACCCTATGGCTATATCTTGTTTTTCCATTTCATTAGTATACCCTATGGCTATATCTTGTTTTTCCAGTTCATTAGTATACTCTGTGGCTATATCTTGTTTTTCCAGTTGATTAGTATACTCTGTGGCTATATCTTGTTTTTCCAGTTCATTAGTATACCCTATGGCTATATCTTGTTTTTCCAGTTCATTAGTATACCCTATGGCTATATCTTGTTTTTCCAGTTCATTAGTATACTCTGTGGCTATATCTTGTTTTTCCATTTCATTAGTATACCCTATGGCTATATCTTGTTTTTCCAGTTCATTAGTATACCCTATGGCTATATCTTGTTTTTCCAGTTCATTAGTATACCCTATGGCTATATCTTGTTTTTCCAGTTAGTATACTCTGTGGCTATATCTTGTTTTTCCAGTTCATTAGTATACCCTATGGCTATATCTTGTTTTTCCAGTTCATTAGTATACCCTATGGCTATATCTTGTTTTTCCAGTTCATTAGTATACCCTATGGCTATATCTTGTTTTTCCAGTTCATTAGTATACCCTATGGCTATATCTTGTTTTTCCAGTTCATTAGTATACCCTATGGCTATATCTTGTTTTTCCAGTTCATTAGTATACTCTGTGGCTATATCTTGTTTTTCCAGTTCATTAGTATACCCTATGGCTATATCTTGTTTTTCCATTTCATTAGTATACCCTATGGCTATATCTTGTTTTTCCAGTTCATTAGTATACTCTGTGGCTATATCTTGTTTTTCCAGTTCATTAGTATACTCTGTGGCTATATCTTGTTTTTCCAGTTCATTAGTATACCCTATGGCTATATCTTGTTTTTCCAGTTCATTAGTATACTCTGTGGCTATATCTTGTTTTTCCATTTCATTAGTATACCCTATGGCTATATCTTGTTTTTCCAGTTCATTAGTATACTCTGTGGCTATATCTTGTTTTTCCAGTTCATTAGTATACCCTATGGCTATATCTTGTTTTTCCAGTTCATTAGTATACTCTGTGGCTATATCTTGTTTTTCCATTTCATTAGTATACCCTATGGCTATATCTTGTTTTTCCAGTTCATTAGTATACCCTATGGCTATATCTTGTTTTTCCAGTTCATTAGTATACCCTATGGCTATATCTTGTTTTTCCAGTTCATTAGTATACCCTATGGCTATATCTTGTTTTTCCAGTTCATTAGTATACTCTGTGGCTATATCTTGTTTTTCCAGTTCATTAGTATACCCTATGGCTATATCTTGTTTTTCCAGTTCATTAGTATACCCTATGGCTATATCTTGTTTTTCCAGTTCATTAGTATACCCTATGGCTATATCTTGTTTTTCCAGTTCATTAGTATACTCTGTGGCTATATCTTGTTTTTCCAGTTCATTAGTATACCCTATGGCTATATCTTGTTTTTCCAGTTCATTAGTATACCCTATGGCTATATCTTGTTTTTCCATTTCATTAGTATACCCTATGGCTATATCTTGTTTTTCCAGTTCATTAGTATACTCTGTGGCTCTATCTTGTTTTTCCAGTTCATTAGTATACTCTGTGGCTATATCTTGTTTTTCCAGTTCATTAGTATACCCTATGGCTATATCTTGTTTTTCCAGTTCATTAGTATACTCTGTGGCTATATCTTGTTTTTCCATTTCATTAGTATACCCTATGGCTATATCTTGTTTTTCCAGTTCATTAGTATACCCTATGGCTATATCTTGTTTTTCCAGTTCATTAGTATACCCTATGGCTATATCTTGTTTTTCCAGTTAGTATACTCTGTGGCTATATCTTGTTTTTCCAGTTCATTAGTATACCCTATGGCTATATCTTGTTTTTCCAGTTCATTAGTATACCCTATGGCTATATCTTGTTTTTCCAGTTCATTAGTATACCCTATGGCTATATCTTGTTTTTCCAGTTCATTAGTATACCCTATGGCTATATCTTGTTTTTCCAGTTCATTAGTATACCCTATGGCTATATCTTGTTTTTCCAGTTCATTGGTATACTCTGTGGCTATATCTTGTTTTTCCAGTTCATTAGTATACCCTATGGCTATATCTTGTTTTTCCATTTCATTAGTATACCCTATGGCTATATCTTGTTTTTCCAGTTCATTAGTATACTCTGTGGCTATATCTTGTTTTTCCAGTTCATTAGTATACTCTGTGGCTATATCTTGTTTTTCCAGTTCATTAGTATACCCTATGGCTATATCTTGTTTTTCCAGTTCATTAGTATACTCTGTGGCTATATCTTGTTTTTCCATTTCATTAGTATACCCTATGGCTATATCTTGTTTTTCCAGTTCATTAGTATACCCTATGGCTATATCTTGTTTTTCCAGTTCATTAGTATACCCTATGGCTATATCTTGTTTTTCCAGTTCATTAGTATACTCTGTGGCTATATCAAGTTGTACACTATAAACTCATGTATCTCAGTAATAAATGTTGTTTCATTCTTTGTAATGTTTGGTATTTTGGTAACCATTTCTGTAAGATTACTGGTACTAAAATAAACTTTCTGATAAATCCATTTCAGTAAGCACAACACAGATATATACAATACAAATACAAATAATTTTATTGCTAATCACAGTGCCCAAGATTGAGCAGAATAATCATAATAAATTTAGTTACAATGATTGGAATGATTTATATGATTAATGACATTTATATCAACAGTTACATTTGTTCGTTAGGAGGCACACAGAACAATGATCGATCCCTAACATGTACATGTATATATACACAATTATATATATTGATTAGATGTTGAAGACTTCACTTGCTTTGATGTACAAGTTATTCTTAAGAGCGAGTGATTACTGTTTAATGCAAAATGAACAATTTTTCAGCTTTATCATGGCTAGAATAAGTTATGTTTTGATGAGATGATGATGAGGTCCACTTTGTACTAGACTAACACATCTCATCATATTTTTATTGTACTAGCCCACTGAAACAACAGTCCGTGTCGCTATATTCGGACACATTATTCTGATTCCGAGCCAACCAGTCTTTGCTCTTATTCCTTAGTACTTAGCAGTTAAACAACAAATACCAATTTTTTAGTCTGTGGTTTGACCAAACCAGGGTTTGAACTCACGATCTACCACACTTGATGCGAGCACGCTAACAATTATACTACCGATGCATTTTCTCATATCGTAAGATCTCACAGGAGCTGTGAAATAATAGGTTTAATATGTAAATTCTTTCATGATTTCATGTCTTGTTAAAACATCTGAACATATGAGAATTTTACATTTTGTCAAAAATTGCCCTTTTGGGGAATCAGTATAACAAGTGTAGATACAGATACATGTCCCTTCTGTGCCCTGCGAATATAGAAAATAACTGAATCAAAGTACCAAGAAACTGAAATCAAATTAAGGTGACATGTGCACATATACCCTCCATCAACAATGTGTGGACCAAATATGGTGAGCCCAAGTTGTATGGCAATGGAGAAACTGGCCTAATCACTAAAACTTGACAGTGTTAAACACTGCCTCTGCCAGAAAAGCAATATTTATGGAGAGACAAAAATAAACTGACAATGAATACATGCAAATGCTAATTACTGAGTTAATATTTAAAAAAAACATCATTAAAATTGTAATTTTAATGTTTACTAGGACAACATTTTTTGTCACATTTACAATCCACAACATCATTGTTTATTGAACTATCCAACAAATAAACAACAAACAGGTTGTTTTCTTGCATTCCATAATTTTTTTGTTTATGCATAAAATAGAAAAAAAAATTCTGATGATAAAAAAATGAATTTGTAGTTCATGATAAAATGTTATGAAAACAGTAATAAAATTCCCTCGGACACGTATCTCACCGCACAAATTGGCTGAATTTCATATACCGATGGATTTCTTTCACACAAAATATGTATATCGCTGCAGTTAATGCTAATATGTACATGAAATATCAACTGAGATTAATTTACAAATAACATGGCTCCATTTCAAAGTCACATAAAAAAAATCTATATTGATTTTCACAAGTCCTGACGAAGTGATTCAATATAAATTCTTAATTCACAACTAGAATCCTGTTCATTAACAAATAACTTGTAAACAATAGCCAATAACATCATGCACATTTTAAATCAGTCAGGTCGGTAACAACCAATCATTTAAGTATCTGTCTTATCAAATCAATATCGTCGGAAACTTCCTGTTTGTATACTTTTGTATGCATCAAATCTAGCCTCCTGTTGCCTAGCAGCAGCAAGACCTTGGTTGGATATGATCATTTGTGCTGTATTGGGTACAGCTGGAACAAATATACTTGGTTGTACATTGCTGACAAGAGCAGGAGTTATAGTGTTACCAAATGTGCCTCGGTTGTCTTGTTGTACTGCTGAGAAACGTTCCTGCTGGGCAACTGGACGATTGTCCATTATATTTTGTCTAGTATCAATATTGCTACCTCCCCATGATCTTCCCTGCTGTGCTGCCACACCTACTAGAGAAATAAACAAAAAACTATCAGTTAAAGAACTGTCTGTAAGGAACCTGTAATCACTCACCTGGTGGTAAACAGTTACCTTCAATTTGCTCACTGAAAAACAGGTTAACTATTGAGATATTCTACAAATTTATACCAAATATATATATGGCCTCTTCTAATGTTTGACCTTTGACCACTTAAATGCTTGATAATAAATGAAATAATTCTCAAATTTCTCAAAAATGTCTTGTACATTTAAGTAGGTACAAACCTATTCTGTGTACTACATTAACTAACTAGTGTGAACTATTAAAGTAAAAATAAATACTCTAAATGTGCTTAATATCAAATAAAACTATTTTATTGTTGTCAGTAGTTTGTTATTACATGAATTGTAAAATCTGCCAACTGAGATGCATTGACTTTTGTAAATAAGTATATTTCAACAAGTGTTGACGAGTTAGTGTGCAAACAATCTCCCTCTTATGGAGTCCAATATCCCTCTTAAATTCGCTACATCTCCATCTCGGTTATGTTGAAAAGATGACATGTATGGTGGTTTCAAAAATCCAAAATATGTGTTAACTAATTATCTACTATTTTGTACATAAAAGGTCCTTTCTTAGTGTTCTATATAAAAACATTCAGTTCTGGATTAGTCAGGATTAGGATTATGGGTATTTTAATGCTCCTTTCAACAATATTTCAGTAACATCGTGGCAGGTACTTGGTGGAGGAAATCAGAGTATCAAAGGATACCTATGACTTTTCACAAGACAAACTGACAAACTTTATCACATAAGATTGTAATTAAGTACACCCCTATACTGACCTTGTTGCTGATTTATAAATCCTTTATTACGATTTCTGTCATCCTGCAAGCTGTTGTTCTGCCAGTTGTCACGCCCACCTGCATTTATGTTCCCGCCCATATTCTGTCTAACCACCAATCGTGTATCACTTTGTGTTCTGTTATCTGTAATTGACAAGCAGAAATTCATATTTCTGTCCATCTTTTTCAATCCAACTTGATATTAATAAGGAATAAGTTGAAACCTCCATTGTTCTTCATGCTTGATATATTGGGTAAAGTTATTAATATTTATCGTCATTTTTTCGCAAATTTTCAGCTATATTGAGACTACCAGACTTAATGAGGGGAGATAAGCACAGACTGTTAACAAACTGATCAGTAAAAAACCCCAGCCTTGGAAAGTTGTCTGGAAATGTTAACATTTTGGGTGGGTATAATGTAACCCATGTTAGTGGTGTTAGATTTGTGATCACAACTTAACCACTTGGTCATCCAGGCCCTACATACATGTACTTTATAAAAGTTGGAAAATTTTAGTGAAAGAGGTCAGAATAACAAAACATACAACTTCTAAAAGTGGAATTAGCTACTGTACAAAGTACATAAATGTAATGGGGTGGTAATACATTTATCACTTTTTACTTTTGATTTTCAGACAATCATCTCACAAAACTGTGATTTGAAAAAATAGGACAATACATTATTTTCAAAGTAGGGAAGTAAAATTGATAATAAATTAGCTTAATCTATTTAAAAAACAAAAAGTGTAATAAAAATAAGAGGAATAAAAACAAGTAAATTTATGAAGGACTGAAATAATTATTTTGTCTAAATGGTAAAATATTCCATTTTAACATACCAGCTCCCCCTTAAGATGGCATGTGTTTTAAATGAACCAACACAAATGTTAATCAGATCTAGATCTTGCTTTATTAAATATTTGAAAATCCAACTAACAAATGTTGTTTTTTTTCAACTTCCTTCCCCCAAGTGTGATTTAATAACATGAAGTGTTATACCCTTATCCAAAACATAAGTTATTAGTACAAAAGATGTGTTTGTTATCAGTATTTTTTTTAGCAAGAATTAATTAATTACTTCAATAGACAGTATAACAACTCAATATTTGACGATATATGTTGTGGTTGCATGTCATGTGTAGAGTTATGTCCCCTCATTTGTTAAGATGTGGAGCACTTCCAATTCATTATAAGTCTATGAGTGAGCAATTTTTCAACTAAATCATGGAAAGAAGAAGTTGTATTTCGATGAGATGATGATGTTTGTTTTGTACTAGACCAACACTTTTTGTTGGATATTTTAATGTCAGCTCACTGAAAAACCAGTCCATAGGTAGATATTTTGCTCATGACAAAATATTTGAATCAACTTTGAAGATGGCCAATTAATTCTGACCAGGATCATAACAATTTATCTTTTTTGAAGTTTGTTTATTGGAATGTATACAAGTCTAATCCTATATTCAAAGATGACATAAAATAAAGCCTTTTAAATGTTGCTTGTAATAAAGCCTTTAAATCTGATTCTGTTGGGAACAAAATACAAATGTTAGTAACACTGTTAATACATATGTGCATTTGAAAACCATTTAAATCTATATATTATTCTACTACAAAGCCATGCATAATATCAATCCTGTTTCACTAAAAAGTTACTGTAAATTGTTTAAAAAGATAGTCAAACCTGTATTAAGAGGTCACTTTTGGGAAAAAGAAAAAGTGTTAAAGGAGGTTAAATTTATATGAAATTTTCTATGACAGGAAAAGAAAAAGTGACCTTTCAATACAGGTGACAGCAGGGGCAGGTTTGAAAGTATACATATACACCAAAGAATTGAATGTCTTGGAAAAACTACATTGAAATCTTCAGTACAAAAATAAATAGAATTCTACATGACTTTATCATCACGAAGAATAAATCAAACCTCCTTGGTACTATGGGTTAGTTAGACAGGGGGTTTAACTACATTATATATTAACATGTCTTACATTACTGGAAACCAACCTTTTTTCACGAGATACAAGAGTAATCTTTTAAAAAATATATATACCATGTGACATGTTCTAAATGAAATAAAACAGAAATCTAATATACAGTAAGGATTTGTGTTTGAAATTTTTGAAAATCATCTGAATCTGAGTCTGGTTTAGCTTTCTATTTAGTTAGACAAATGTTACTACAACTGAACTGAAAGGAGGTTTAACAGTATGTAATGTCAACGGAAGAAAATACATGTGAATTTTGTTAATTGGAATAAACAATGAAGGAAAAAAGCAGTGTGAGCCTCACAATTGTTGGGTTGTCTTGTTGTACTGTTGCTGTTTGTTGTCCAAGTTGTCTGTGTGTTGCTACCTGTCACACAATCAACAACTTTACTCCATTTAGGAACATAAATATTTTTACGACTAATAATATTACACAAGAATCTTACTACAACCATTATGACACAAAAACACATTACACAACCTTCATCTAAAAGAATCATGGAGCTTTAAATTTATGACGAACTAGCTAAGAACTTCGCAGCGATTGGTCAAAATGAACAAAATGTGATCATTGATAACGAAGCTAACATAATATTGGGACGACTATGATGGCAGGATTGAAGGAAGGTTGGGCCTTCCTATAAAAGAAGTGTGGTTGAGGAGAAGAAACCATCAAAATACGCCAAGTAAGTCGTTCATTTTTTCTTCTCAATTCAAATAGTTTCTGCGTAATTTTAAAGACAATCAATCAGTGAAGTTTTACTTACTACCGGATGTTATTGACAAGTCAAATGTTATTAAATATTTGTACTTATCAATTGTTTATAATTTCCATTATAGATATAAACAAAATAGGGGTAAGAGGCATTTTCTAGAAAGCTGGAAAACTGGAAGGCCTCGGCTTAACATTTCCAAAGATTCAATGTCCTGTAACCTGGTGTACTGATGTCCACAGTGAAAGTCAAAAGGATTATTGCTGGACCTCAGCTAAAGTAGAAACATTAAAGCTGCACGAGTAAACTAAAGCACACTTAAAAAGTGTTGCTACCATAAAAGGAAGGACACAGATTGCTAATTAAGGGTAATAACAAAATTACCGAACTCCGAACAATCAAAGTCAAAACTCGTAAGTATATAAACAGACAAAATCAGTCAACAACCGGAAAACCGCAATGACCCTGGCTAAAGGGGAGCTAACGGAAGCACAGAAAACAGTTGAAAGTCTGAATAAAGCTGTCATTAATAAACTGACAATTTCATTCACGTCCGTTCATGCTTTGTGCTTAGCAGGACGCCCCTTTTCTGATTATGACAGTTCATGTCATATGGAACCTGAACTGTACTGCAATGGTTTTTCTAGGGATGGACCCTCTCTTTCTAAAGGGAAACAGTCCTTGGGATTGATCTCTAATGATGACTTCATAGGACAAAAGAGAGGTGATTCATTTCCATTAGCAAGAAAAAAACCGATTGACGAACTAAAAAAAAAGTCTTCAGAGTAGATTTGAGTGTGAATGTGTGATCCAGGCAATGTCCATATGTAACTTTAGGTCTTGGCCTGGATTAAATGAAGACAATAAAACAGAGATAGCAGGTTTAAAGCATGTGATATTCCAGAGTTGAATTGCTTGTTCTGTTTTGTTTAATTTAATTTCAGAGATGTTAGACCTGTATTAAAATATTTTGTGCTTGTCATTTCTCCCTTTGAATCCTGAAGCCTTTGAACAAATTTATTACAATAATTTTGTCTTTTCTGTTTATTTGTGTTAAAAAAATTCTGACCCAACCTAGTGGTTTGATTGGTGAATAATTTTGTGCTTAGGTAAGGAACACAATTTTAACTATAGCCAATCTTACTTTCAAGTTATTACACTAGAATGATCTTAAAGCATAAAGTTATGTAAATTGACACCTTTACTTTTGGGTAGTGAAGCAGGCAAAACAAAAAATGTTTTGATAAAAGTCTTAGTCGTTTTTTTATTTAATCATTTGTTTTATATTTATTTGTTTTTAAGAGATTGAAAATTCCTGTGCCATCAAATGCAATTATTCAAGCAATAAACTATTTATTTATTCAAATTAATTTTGATAATTTTAAAAACTGGTATATCTTGAATTTCAATTTTGTTTGCAGTTACCTTAATAGATGGAATACCCTTACATATTTGTGTAAACAACGTGAGAAAACATACTTTAATACTTGTTCTATATTTTTTTCAGAATTTGGTGATGATAAACTTGCAGTTTTAATTGACCACTTCCGCCCCTGCCTTTGTTAATACAGTTGAGGCAGTGTTTGAATGGACAGTCATGAAAGCTGCACTATACTCCAGGTAATGATAAGTGTCATTTAATTGATTAAAAAAATGATTGCAATAAAATCAAATCAACATCCATTTAATATTATTGGCATTTTCTATCAAATAATCACCCGCTTGAAATTTTATATCCAAACAAAAATTGATGCTTTATATACTGTTTTGTAATTTGCAAACTAACTGAAACCTTGTTGAATGTGAATTGTCTTTTACAGTGATCTGGATATCAAGACCCTTACTTGGCAGAAGGTTAATGAACTACATCAAGATAAATATGGCAATATATTGGGTATCATGAACCTTATCATGACCATACCTGGTAAGTTTACTAAAAGCATTATATTTCTTTCTTAGGTTTGAAAAAAATCATTTTTAAATTTTAATTATTTTATATCACTTCTGAGCAAAAGTATCTAAATGATAAGTGCAGTTGATTCATGGAAATTTCAATTTTCTCTCGTCATATCAATTTAACCTAGCAAATTTTACTTTGAAGCCAATATGGCAGTAAAAACATGCATGTTATAATAATGAAAATATTTATCTTTTTGTTATTCTAGGTTCATCTTCAGAATGTGAAAGGGGTTTTAGACAAATGAAATCAGTCAAGACCACTTTCCGTTCAGCCTTGACTGAGGAATCTCTGGCCATCCAACAGACCATCAAGCTCCATTCACCACCCATTGAAAAGTAAGATGCTTATAAATGAGTTAATTCAATTGTAATTAAACTTAATTATTATGCTTTCTTTATAGTTTTCACTATAAAACAATGATTGTTTTGTTATAGATAACATGAAATCAATATGATTGTTTAATCAACAGGCTTGACCCAAGGCAAGCAATACATATGTGGAACAGTGGTGTGGTAAGAAGACCAAATCTCAGAGATGTGCCTCAGCAGGAGAGAGAGGCAAGATTAAAATTGTCAAGGGAAACAACAGCAACAATTGATGCCACTGTAGCTGCTGTTGAGGTGGTTGAAGCATCGTCTAATTCTGGTGTTGATGCTACTACTACTCGTGAACTTTCACAAGAGTTTCAACACATAGTGTTTGGAGAGTCAGACTGTCAGGATTCTGATTTCCCTGATGATGAAGAATACAGTACAGAAGTGGGTGTATACAGGGCTATGTGCCATGAAGGACTTATAGAAGAATTCACATGTATTGATTTTCACAAGATCATGTTCTATGAAATTGACATTCTTGGTCCATCATTACAATTACCTATGAAACTTGACACTGACATTCTTGGTTCATCATTACAATTACCTATGAAACTTGACACTGACATTCTTGGTCCATCATTACAATTACCTATGAAACTTGACATTGACATTCTTGGTCCATCATTACAATTACCTATGAAACTTGACACTGACATTTTTGGTTCATCATTACAATTAACTGTGACATAACTCATGGATCTTGATTTTCATGGTTTGAGGTCATTAATTGGTAGGATGGCTGTCAAAGTGTTCCCCAATAGATCTATTAATAGTCTGATTCTAAATTTGTGTACAATAAGGTGTTCTCCAATAGATCTATTAATAGTCTTGATTCTAAATTTATGTACAATAAGGTGTTCCCCCATTTAGGATAAACCTTTTTTTGCTGGGGTATTAAATTCTTGGCTTTAATGTCCTATATAACCAATGAAAATTAACAATAATATCTTTACATTACCGTAAAGTCACAAATTAATGTGATGTTTTTACATAATACAATTTTTCAGCATAAAACAATCACATTAATTTAACCTCACATGTTTGTCAAAGGATTCACATTTAATAAATGCGCATATTACTAGGTGAATTTTTAGTAAATGTTTTAGCTGAAAATGATAAAACCAGATCAATACTGTTCATTCTAATGTTGTTAACATTCAATAACCCTAAAGGCCTGATTACACGATCAAAGTATTCCATCAAAAACTTGGTCAAAGTTAAACTTTGATTACGTAAACAGACTATACACCACACCAATATACTTTCTACATAAATACTAGGTGAAATAAATTCTAATACAAATTGTAATTCACGACACCACATATTTGGTAAAAGGTGAAATATTATTGATGAATTCATACATTTATGTAAAGTACAAATATTTTTAAAAGAGAAAATGATAAAAAGGTCTGATTTTAGAATTTTCTGTAAATCCCAGAATTGTAAGAAGTCAAACTATACTATTAAATTATCTAGTGTTGTGAAATGAGGCATTAAAATTAATTACTTTGTATCTGGTTTGCTAATGTTGGTTCAATAAGCTTCTTTTCTGAAATAAATATTTTAAAATTGTTTTCATGTTCAGGCTTTGATTTCTAATATATTTGTAAAGTTCCTCACTCGTCAAAAAACAGAAACGAAATTAAACATTTTCGTTCGCCTAAAAAAATATAATTTGTTGTCAAGGGTAGATGGGAAGAAAATATTTCTCCGATTAAACACAATATTTCACTTTTATGTTTTAGAATGTTGCATTAACAGTCAAACTTGCCTTGCTGATAAACTCTACTTGTTAAATATTAGTTTTGTGTGACCACATTTTATTTTACCCCTTTTAAGAACATTTCATGTTAAAAGTACCTGTATTAAGTGACCACCTGTTTTATAAAATTCACCTTGACCTCACACTAAGTTTGACTGTACATGCAACAATTTGACACACACACACACACACAATAAAACGTTACCTACACAAGCAGTGCCAGATTGAGATAAAGAAAGGCCCTAGGCTATTCCACTTGTGAGGCCCAAAAATAAAATGTTATCTACACAAGCAGTGCCAGATTGAGATAAAGAAAGGCCCTAGGCTATTCCACTTGTGAGGCCCCTCCCAATTCCCCACCTTCACGACTGGAGGAAGATGCAAGTGTGCTATCAATTTCAATAAAGGCAAAGATGATAATGGGCGTTTAAAATTCTGCAATATTCTGAAATGGAGTGCAACTGTGTAAGGAAAATTCCCGAAGGGTTGTTTAGAAAGTATAGTATGCTATGACAGCATAAGCAATAACAGTGTTAAAGATATTATACACCTTAACCGGAGGCCCCCTAAATTTGGAGGCCCTAGGCTTCAGCCTATCGAGCCTATAGGTAAATCCGGCACTGTACACAAGGTACCATATAGCAGTTTATTTTGGCAGATAAATGTTTTTTTTTATTATTTGGTATTTTCACAATTTTCATTACATTATTTTTGGGATTTTTTTAGAGGTCTAATTTTGACATTTGCTTTAAATGAATCCCCAAAATTTGAAACCTGCTATATGGTATTAAATTGAACTTCTTGATCCCAGAATTAAAAAAAAGTGTTGTTTTTTTAACAACTGTGAAACAAATTTTGTCATTACAATCACATGATTAAATGAAATAAACATGGTTTGTGTGAATTTTCTGTAGTAAAACACACAAACCATGTATTAAACTAAGGCAAACTATAATTTTGAAAAAAATATAGATAGAACTTAAAAGAAGAAAACAAAATTATTTAAAATATTTAATTTCTACAACATACAATTTCATGCCAATGAAAATTTACTAATAACAGAACTACTTAATGTGTCCAGTTACCAGGGAAGAAAGTGTTCTCTGATAAATAAAAAAAGAAAAAAAAGAGGAAACCCCCTATATAATGCCAAAATTCCCTCATTTTCCACCTGTTTGGACCAAGTTCGAAACATTTTATTTCAAAATATTTTGCTAAAAAATGAGGAAATCAGCTGATCAGAGGAAAACTCATCTCTGAATTACTGACAGTCACTGAATGGTAATATAATACATTAACTAATTGAATGTGTGTAGTTTTTGTACATGTTAAAGCATTACACAAACATGAGTGACAACTTCTTTGATAATTGAACACAATCATTAGCTATATTGTTATGTAGATATCTAGCCAACAAAAAAAGAAAATTTGCATACTCTTACATAGGTTTATATGTGTGTGTATTCACAAATACATGATTGAAAATGAATTTGATATAATTTCTGAACAATAATTCAGAATAATAAAGGAAATCTATGTTATCGTTCAATAAACAAAAATAGTGTACTACACAAGATTATTTTCACTGTTTAACACCATTTTAGTACCTCTTTCATTTTTCCAATCCCTGTTGTCACTGTGACGTTGAGGTGAATGAGCTCTATCATTTCTACGATCGTCCCTTCCTCTGTTAGACCTATTATCTGACCTTTCTCTACTTCTGGATCGCCCCTGGTTTCTATGGAAATCCCCTTCCCTACGATCATCATGTAAGGTAGTGGCTCTTTCGTTTCTATCACGATTTCCACGGTCAAAATTTCCTTGGTCTCCAGTACCTCTATCATTAAATCTGAAAATTTAAACAAATTAGATGAGGAATCTAGTAATTAAATAAATATATGGAATAGACCCAAAGAACAAATAGTTCAAAAACAGGTACTCAGGGTTTTCAATAACTTTTTACTGAACAGGTGAATTGCTATTTTGAACAGGAGAAAGTAATTGAGCGCCGAAGGGGCGATTTTTTGGGGGGAATTCTAGAGTCAAAAAGTATTTATTAGGCTGTTTGAAGGAGATTTTTTGTGACATGCTCTACTATTTTATATTAATCATAATAGCTGGCAGCAAGTATAAATGTGATTCCTTAATGGAAGACAAAAAAAATCAGTAACGCACCAAAGGTGCGAAAGCCGAGTTGCAAACATATGGATGGACAATGCCTAGTTATACAATTCTGAACCTTTGCTGTGATATTTAGTTATTTTGTTTAGTGCTAGAATCTGCTTGCTTGCTTTCTAGAGCTTTTTATTTGCAAGTCTGTTTCTTTTATTTGTATGTGCTTGAGTTTTGTTGCCAGCTCGCTTATGGCTATGTTTTAATGCTTATTTTATTGCATGTTTCTGCTTTGATTGTTTGTTTATGTATGTCTTTGTATTATGTATTATGCATTGCATGTTTTAGTCGGTTAAAGAGCTTTTAAAGCCATTTTGAAAATCACAGCCAATTTGGAAATTCCAGAAGTTCCGTAAACATCCATCTTGTAGGAATCTATTTTTGTGCCAAATTTGGTTAAGAACCCTCAGACAATATTCTGGTTAAAAAGTATCAAATTGCTGTTCTATTTTTAGAAAATGTGATCTTGACCTTTAAACCTCAATATCAATAGGCTTCCTCCTCTCACCATCAGGCATGTGTGTACCAAGATTCATTTAGATCCGACATTTCCTTCTTAAGATATCGTGCGGAAACAAAAAAGTATCTATTTTTTTTTCTATTTTTAGAAGTTGTGACCTTGATCTTTGTCCTACAAATCTCAATATCAACAGGCTTCCTCCTCTCACCATCAGGCATGTGTGTACCAAGTTTCATTTAGATCCTACATTTTGTTCTTAAGATATCGTGTGGAAACGAAAAAAGTATCAAATTTTTGTTCTATTTTTAAAAGTTGTGACCTTGACCTTTGTCCTACGATCCTCAATTTCAATAAGCTTCCTCCTCTCACCATCAGGCATGTGTGTACCAAGTTTCATTTAGATCAGACATTTCATTCTTAAGATATTGTGCGGAAACGAAAAAGTTGACGCCTGGACAACTTTCATCATATTATAAGCCAAGTTCGACTTCGTCGCAACTCGGCTAAAAATATTTGTAGGTCACCAGACAGTCTGTTACAATAGGCAAAGACCAATACAGAAAAGTAATCTATAAAAAGTCCAAAAAGATAGAAAAATAATTATCAAATTTGAATCGTGTAGTAAACGCCGGACAAATTATTTCAAAACTTTGCTTTAAACAGTCTTTATTTAATGATTTAGTCTTGGCAGATAGCTTGACTCACAACAATCTACGATAAACGAACTTTGGGCTTTCCTTGAGGAAAGTGCTGTACCTATTTTTCTTTTCTTAGGGCCTGTAAAATAATCACATATAGTTTTTTTGTGTTCATGTTGCACGTTGTCTTCTTCTATGTCATATTTGCGCTTGTACATTTGCTACAGAGGTATGTAAATTAAAAGGCTTCATTGATTTCGCAAAAATTTCCATTCGGATGTCTCGTTTTTTTTCTTCATTCGTTACGAAAACAACGATCAATATAACGCAGCCTTCGAAGAAGACACCCAAACAAAGCATTAGTTACGATTTCGTAGCTGTTACTTTAGCCAGAATAACTTTTTAGTCCGATATTTTAATTTTTTCTGTTCTTAATTTTATTTTGTGAAACAAAATTTGAACCGACGATTTTATCTGAACAACCCCGCGACAAATCGCTGGGTGCCAGTCCTGATTGAAAACCCTGGGTACTAACAAATATATAAGGAAGAAGTATATATAATTTTCTGAAATCAAGTTTATGTGTATTATAAATTAAACCAGGAAGGATGTATGTGAACATGAAAGAAAATTTATCTGAAATGCTGGTAAAAATCAACCATTAAATAAGTGGCGTTATTTTTGTTGGTTTTTTGATCTCAGTCACATATTAGTCTATTCCATATAGGCATACCTAATCTGAACCCAGATGTTATATCACTTCTATCTGAACCTGTCATGAATTAAAATTCGGTGGTCTATATTGATAATATTGGTGGAATTGTTGATATTCACAGTTAAATAAAAACTCTTTTTTTTCTCTCTCTCAAAAAAAAAACCCCCAACTAAAATTATATTCAATTAAATGCAGAAGTTGGTCTGTAGTGAAAGTTGATCCAAATGATTTAATTGGAAGGTAAATTACTTGATGGACACACCGTTTTAGATATCAATTTGTGACGATAACAGTTTCTATAGTAGAAATGGTTATTCCATTAAAAATCTATGGTGGGGTCGATTTTTTTTGTATCACAGATTGTGGTTCAACTAGAATTTATTTTTATAGGCTTGGTTGGTTTATGGCATATAACGCTGCTTTCAACAATATTTCAGTTATATCGTTGTGGTCAGTTTTATTAGGATGAAACTAGAGTACTTGGAGAGAACCACCGACCTGTCACTGACAAACTTTATCACATAATATTGTATCGAGTACACCTTGCCTGAGCGAGATTCGAGCTCACAACGTTAGTGGATAGGCAGTTATATATCCAACTACCATACGATCACAACCCCGACAGCCCTTACTTTTATCAAACAGATTGTCAATATAAACAGAATTAAAACCTATCAAATCTGTCATCTGTCCTACGATCAGTCCTATCATCTCTATTGAAATCTCTATCTCGTCGCTCCTCAAATCGCCCAGTCCTCTGTTCTCTATTGTCTGCTGTTCTTGACTGTTCTGACCTACGATCATACCTTTCAACTTTTCTGTCTGCATTGCCAAAGGATCTGCAAAAATAGAGAAATAAACAAATAATACCCACCTGTAATAGAAACATAATAAAAACAACAACATCATATGATACTAGTTGTAAGCTATGACATCAAAGATACTATTTTTAAGCAATAATATCACATAATACTAGTTTTAATCAATATCACATTTAACTATTCTTGCCATATGAAGGTAATTTTTAAAATATTAAAGGAATATTTTACCTGTCATCAAATCTGTTTTCATTGGTAGCCACACGTTTAGGTTCTGACCAGTAATCATCTCGTCCAGCACCTCGATTGTCAAAAGTTCTTTTCTGGGCTCTTCTTTGTTGTTCCTGTTGCTCCAACCTGAAATTTGTAAACTTATATATGACTAAAACACTTATTTTAAGAAGAGTTTGAAAATACAAAAGGGGTAATCAGAATCCGTAAATCAAATCTTAAGTATTCAATATTTTACATATATAGGGTTAAACTTTGAAGTGGTGTTGCGAATTGTATTTCATAATTTTTTTTATGGTCATGATAAAACTGAAATATTGGTCAAGTTGGTTTTAAATACTGAAAAAAAAATAGGATATTTCTATATTTATTATTTTTTGTTTACCTTGCATTGTTCCTGGTGTCATATAAAATGCTTTAACATAATATTTTCAGTAAATATGAACAGGAAAATCTAGAAGCTGTCAAAAATGTCAGAAAATATATGATCGTTCTTTTCTGTTAGCATGGATATAGACTACATGCACATTAAATGATAATTTTCACATAATATATAATATAAAATATGTAGTTTTTCTTATTGCTTCCTTTCTTCTCTTTCCCTTCAGAGCAATTTATTCTGTATTTCAACAATGAAAACTGCAAATGCGAGATTTTCCTACAGTATCCTTTCTTCTCCATTTCTATTCTCTCTCTCCTATAAACTATATGCCAGAATCATCTTTTTTTCTCTGTCACCTCATTCTATTCTTTATCTCTAATGAGCACATTCCTGAGTTTCTTCTCTCGTTCTACTCTCTTTCTGATGAAAATTACATACCTGAGTTGTTCAAACCGTCTCCTTTCTTCTCTTTCCCTCTCTCGTTCTATTTTGTCTCTCTCCAACTGTTCTTGGTGTAACTTTTGTTGTCTCTGGAATTCCAATTTAGCCTTTTCCAGTAAATCTTTTTCCTTTCTGAAATTCAGTGACGACATTAAACTTATATTACACTAATGACTTTCTTGTAGTTACATTTAGTATTAGATTTTGTTTGTATTTAAAGTTATATGCTTTTGTTTTTCATTAGAATATTTTCTCACAAATGTAAAAATTTAATTGTCAGGTAGTTTGTCATATTTATTAAAAATCTGAGGGGCCATCGTGGTCATATGATAATTGGATTTACAACTACCTGTGTAATCAGTGCCTATCATCACTTAAGTTGTGAGTTCAAATCTCACTCCTGGCAAAGCATACTTGATACAACCCTATGTGATAAAGTATGTCAGTGACTTGCAGCAGGTCTGTGTATTCCTCCACCACTAAAACTGACCGCCGCAATATAATTGAAATAATATTGAAAGTGGCGTTAAACAATATAACCCTAACCCTTAAAAATCTGTTTGGGCTTCCTTTTTTGTAATATATTGCTATAATCAACAAAAACCTTATTTTCTGTGAATAACAATATTTCTAAACCCCAGAAGAGTTTTGTTCTCTGAAATTAAGTGCAAACATTTCCCAGTTTTACCATCATTTTTAGGAACTTTCAACTCCTGCCTGTGGTATTCTGGCATCCTCCACAAATAAAACTGACAACAGTTTTCTGCTGAAAGTGGTATAAAATACCCATAAATCCATCAAAATATTAAATGTGTGGCAAACTTGACTATATTTACCTCAGCTGTTCCCTTTCCCTCGCCAATCTAATGGCTTCCGTTCGTTGTTTTATTTGAACCTCCCTCTGTCTACGTTTTTCTCTCTCTATCTCCCTCATTCTTTGTCTTTCTAATTCTCTTTGCTTCCTTTCTCTCTGTCTTTGTCTTTCTCTTTCCCGTTCTTCCTGTAAATATAATACAAGTTCAACAATGTACTCAGCCAAACCAGACAAGCATTTCTCTAGTTAATTTATATAATAAACTTACTTTTTCTTTTTCAATTTTCTGGGGGGAAATGACTTGTTGCATACCAAAGATATAGAAATGTTTACTGGTACAATAAATTGTCAAGTCAAAATGACTCTTATTTAACAATATATCAAACTGATAATTCATTAAAAACAAGAGAAAAAACGTTCCAACACATTTGTTTTATTTCACACAAACAATATCTGCAGCAATAATAATTGTCTAGTAAGGTCAAAAAGGCTCTTATTTTACCCATACAAGATCAAATTGATAATTCATCAAAAACGAGAGAAATGTTCCAACACATTTGTTTTTATTTACACAAACAATATCTGCAGCAATAATAAACAACACCACAATAGAACTAAAAAATTGTTGAAAGTAGCATTACACACCATAACCAAACCAGGCGAAGTGGACGAGAAGCGAAATTCTCGCCCTATATCGGCTGAAGTCGCTCTCCCAAGACTACAAAGCGAAATTAAAGTCGCCCTGTTTCTTTTTGTAAGTCACTCTTTTCTTGTAAATAATCTTTGTTTTATGGTAAAGCTGATTGACAAAACAATTGTAATCAATGGGACGATACATAAGAATAAGAGGAAAAGGTTTTATTCAAGCAATAAAGAAGGTTTAATTTGTTGATACAAAAGTATCACGGCAAACTTCTGCAAATTTGTACTGACGAAATTCCAGGTGAAAATTACATCTCAAATCTTAAAATATACAAACAAACGCTTCCCTTACCAAATTGGCCATTGAATTGTGTTATATTCTAATTATTTTCACAAAACTTAGTTATTTGTAGCTTTTTAAAAGCTAAACAATCAACTTGTCTAAGTTTTAAACACGGCGATCATGGGGATGTAGGAAATTGGGGGAAGGAACCAAACATTTAGATGTCATTGACCGATTTCAAGGCATAAATGAATAAAATCTAAAATCAATAAATCTAAGATCAATAATAATAATAAAGAAATACAAAACATGAATTTAATGTTATATATGAAGGATATTAACTAGATATTAGCAAAGACACACTTCAAATGCAAAAAAAACAACAACCCCACATTTTTGTGAAAACATGTCTCTATGACACTGTTGGAAGTCTCCCTGTCATGCCTTCACTTCTCCCTTAAGGTCTCTGAGGGAGAAGTCGTCTCCAAATTTTTTGCAAGTGTGGGGAGCCCTGCATAACCCTAACCCCCTCCCTCCCAATAATAAAATTCTAATTCTAAAGGAAATTTTATTCAAACTGCAACGTTGGTTGAGGGGAAAAGAAGAGCTTTTTAACCTTGTCAATTATATACACTTAATTTTCAGATTAAGTACAAACCTTAATTTTATCAAAAGACAATACATCTTTTTCTTTCTTCTCTGTAGGTTTAGCGTCTTTATTAGATGTGGTAGACTTAGCTTTACTTTCACTTCTTTCGTCTGTTTTCACTGGTGTTTTAACAGGACTTGCTGTTTTCTTCTCTTCATCTTTCCTCTTGTCTTTATCCTTGTTCTTTTCTTCCTCAGTTTTTGTCGTTGTTTCAGATTTTCCTTTCTCTGTTGAAGTTGATTTGGGTTTTTCTGTTCATATAAAATATTGATTTTTCATTCAAACTTTAAAAAAAATACACCACATGATATTTAAAATTACAAAGTTTTTTTTTTTATGAACTCAATTTATTTTATGCACATGCTTATTACCTCATGTTTCAACTCAAATAAGCAAGAATTACAAAATATTTATAATGATATTAATAACTACAAGATAAAGAATGTTTTAGATTGATTGATTGGTGTTTAACGTCCAGCGAGCAATTTTTCAGCTATATTCAGGACGATAGAATGTCTTAGAGTCTACAAAAACTTGGAGAAGTTTTAAAACATATTATCATGTTTGTCAGAATATTCTTACAAAGTTCTGAGGACCAATGGAAAATCCAATATCAAACAACAATATCGGAACAAAATTGCTTAACACAAAAATATTTATGAGTTCTAGAAAAAAGTCTGCGAGTAATTTAAAGAGATCTATGTTATCATATTTAATATATGTAAAGCTATGGTTACTCAAGCTTTGTCACCTACCTGCACTAGTATGAGTCTTTTTAGAAGCTTCATGTTTACTACCAGTAGAACTATGTCTGTCAGAGCGTCTTTTATCGTCATGGTGATCTTTTGAGTGGGAACGTCTACGGTCATCTTTTTTGGTGTCTTTTGAATCTTTTCTATCATCTTTACGGTGATCAGATCGCTTGTCGTCCGACTTTTTCACATCTTTTTTCACATCTTTTTTATCACTATCTTTACGATCTGAAAAATATTTAAAAAAAAATATTATTAGAAATGTTCAAATATGGGTAATAAATTTATGTCAGCACTTGGATCTTTGACTATGGTGAAATGACATGACTAAATCTGATATTACATTAATATAAAATTCCCAAGAAAAATCTCTTTCATTTTGCATAAAGTTGCAAAATGATAAAAACAAATCTTAGTTTTATCTTTTCCATGATCTCAATTCAGACAATTAAATCTGAATTTTAAATGAATTAAAACGACTACTTCCTTGATGCAGTTTGATGCAACTGTAGCAAGTCAATCATTGTTTACCCCTTTGGGCCTCTTGTTTAGAAAAGGGGCAATGATCTCCAAAATCAATCAGAACCTGTATTCTATGCCAAGGATCATTGTGTTAAGACAACGATAACACACATATATCATAATATGAGCACAAATATTTTGAAGTATTATAAAACAAAATTATCACCTTTAATCATAAAAATAATTTCCCCTTCAGTAAGAAATGATGTAACAAAATATTGGGTTTTTTTTTTAAGATATGTTTAAAACAAGTTCCAACCAAGTAGCTATAAATTTAAATTCTAAATAAACATACAATGGGAAAAGCATCTCCTTTGTATATAAAACAAGAAATGTGTGCATCACAAAATATGCCCGTCTTTATAAATTATCAAATGGTAAAAAATTATATTTATAGTAAGTGACTTTGACCTTTGACCTAATGACCCCAAAATACATAGGGTTCTTCCCCTTCCACAGGGCAATCATGTGGTCAAGTTTGGTAAAGATCCAATATACAGAACTAAAGTTATCATGTGGAAACGATCCCGTTGTTAAAAATTCTATATATAGTAACAGTGACCTTAACCTTTGACCCCAAAATAAATAGGGTTCTTCCCCTTCCACAGGGATCCGATATACAGAACTAAAGTTATTGTGCGGAAACCTTTGTGGATGCCCGCCATACCCAATCACATAATACGGCCTGTCTCGAGACGGGCGTATAAAAAGGTCTCAACCTATAGTAAGAAAACAGCTAGTCAACTAATTATAAGGGGTTAGGGTTATGGTGTTTAACACCACTTTTCAGTTATATTGTGACAGAGGAAACCGGAGTAACCGGAGAAAACCACTGACCTGCCACAGCTGTCAACTAAATAAACATGATGAACCTACTGACAACTATACATCATTGCTACTAAAGTACACAGGTTAGAGGGATATAATCATTATTAACCCTATACCTTTGTCATCTTTCTTGGCAGGAAGAGATTTTTTATCTCCAGAAGAACTCTTAG
Source organism: Bathymodiolus septemdierum (assembly GCA_963383655.1). Classification (NCBI taxonomy): domain Eukaryota; kingdom Metazoa; phylum Mollusca; class Bivalvia; order Mytilida; family Modiolidae; genus Bathymodiolus; species Bathymodiolus septemdierum. The sequence continues at coordinate 88,226,197 of OY726522.1, read as the reverse complement.
AATCAGTTTTCTTGGATGCTGATGATGACTTGGACTGCATTCCTGGTTCACTCTTTGCCTGAAAAAGGAAATTCAAAAATTTTGTGCATTGAAATAAAAATTATAGGAAGTAGCTAAAACATTGCAATTGATACAAATATCATTACATGTTAGCTTCTGTAGATAACCTCATTGTAATGCTTTGAGGTGATGATGGTTTACAGTGCTTAATGTCACTTTCAACAATATTTCAGTTATATTGTGGCAGTCAGTTTTATTGGTGGAGGAAACCAGAGTACCCGAGAGAAAACCAGACGAACTTTATCACATAATGTTATATGGAGTACACCTAGCCATGAACAGGGTTCGAATGTTAGTGGCGATAGTCACTGATTGCACAGGTAGTTGAAAATCCAACTACCATACGATCACAACCACGACGGCCCCTGTAATGCTTTGAAGGTGAAGATGTATGAGCCTTCAGTGATATGAGGAAGATTTTCTTATTTATCCTACAATAGTTCCTATAGACTTAGATCTATTTATTTCACTCTGTTTGTAGTCTCTTACTTTGACAGAAAATATAAAGGTGAATATAAACAGTTGGTTGGATATCAGTATAATGTTTGATATTTTAATATAAAATGAGCTCTTAAAAAGTGTCAGATGCAATGGTATTATATATTGCAGATTGATGCTGTGAGATTATCAGCAGCAGTGTAGATATAGTATTAGGACAGAATGAGCTAAAACAAAGTTCTGCCTTTGTTGTGGGGGAGGGGTATAATAAGTTGGTTTATAACATGATAAACCCGATATCTTACTGACTGGTAGTATCGAAACTTACCCTTTCAACAGAAATCATCTTGCCATGAAGTTCTGTTCTGTGTAAATGTTGGATACACTTGGTAGCCTCATCAGAACTGGACATGGTGACAAAACCATAACAACGTGATCCTGGACTCCTGGCATTAGTCACAACTTTAGCCCCAACAACCTAAAAATAAAAAGATGTCTGCTATATAGAAAACCATATAACTCTTTCTTTATGAGCATTATGTCTAAAACAAGTAAGTTACACATTATAAGTACTGATATCATCTTAACTAATAATGACTGGGAAATAGTCCAACCTGTATTAAGAGGTCACCTTTGGGACAAAGAAAGAGTGGTCTTCTGAGACAGGTAATCTCTTAAAAAGAGGTTCAATTGATATGAATTTTTCCACAACAGGAGAAGAAAAAGGTGATCTTTTAATACAGGTGACCGTATGGGCAGGTTTGACTATATACTAGATTTAGACAAACACGTGGAATCATTAGATATCACAGACGGATGGATCATAGGTTTTCTTCAACAATATATTTCAGTTACATCATGACAGTGAGTTTTTACTGGAGGGGGAATCAAGGGTACCAAGAGAAAATCTAACATCTACTGTGAGTCAATGAAGGATATATCGAATACAAAAGGAGGCACTAATTCAATATATTATACTTTACGTTTTTATTTTCCCTATTTGCCTTTGCTAGTGCAGCTGGTCAATATTTTAGTATATTGACTGGGCCCGATCAATATAATGTTTTCTTCCGGATTTTGTCCGAACTCATCTTTTTGTTGTCTTAGATATACAATAACAAAAACATGTCGTCTGACAGATTTGCATGTATTGAGTATAATATAACAAATAGTTCATGGCACTTTGGGCCAAATGGCAGTTTATGTACTGGTCTGTCAACCACAAAATAATATATGGACCTCAGCTTCGCTTCGGCCCATATAATATTTTGTGGGTGACATCCCGGTCCATAAACTGCCATATGGCCCTTAGTGCCATGAACTATTTGTTAAATAGTACATAACATATGAAAATGCTTTATTTTGATTGGATGATCAGTGTTAACTATTTTTGAACAGTACACTTGACAACAGGTGACAATACCTAGCGATGGGAACTATACCAGGTTCAAACGATTTCCCACGTTATTTTTAGATATTTTTGGCAAGATTTAAATCTGTTAAAATAGATGATTCCTTACATTGATAATGAAATAAATTCTGTTATTCTAAAATTGAATTAAATAATTTATCTATCATATTGTGGAAAAAATCCTTTCCACAAATCACAATGTAACCCACTTTTATTGTAAAAGGTAAAATAACCGATGCACGATTTTTTCATGGTAGTTCTATCTCTTTTATATACAGGTTGTATTGTTGATATATTGATGTGAATACAAAAAAATGTGGTACAGAATCTATTTTAATGGGAAATTTAAAAATATTGTTAATTGTAAATGAAATTATATTTTTACGTTATTTCAATATTGTAATTCAATCACTTGACAGGCCAAGGTGATATATGTTAACAGGCAGAATAAGACAATAAAGAAATAAAAAGAAATAGACGGCGTTGTAGTCTGTTTATTGTTTTGCTGTCAACATGGCGAGGCTTGGCAATATAAACGAATTTACCTATTTTTTTCTTTTTATCTCCAGATGAAATGTTATGTACTATAAATATTAGTGTCTTCTCCCTCGTGAACAGTTTTCCTATAATGTTGTCTGGTCAGGTATAGTGCCCTCGCCGTTTGCTCAGGCACTATACCTTACCAGACAAGACTATAGGAGAACAGTTCCCTCAAGAGAAGACACTAATAGAATAATGTAGTAGCTAGAGGTCATCAGCCTTTTTACAGCTTAAATGGATAAGTTTATGTTAAAAATACCTGCATATAACTTTAATTCTTAGGTGTCCAAGTTTAATAACAAAATTTGTTCAAGCCACGATATAGCTGAAATATTGTTAAAGTTGGTGATAAACACCAATCAATGTATAAATTACTCTAAAACAATAATAGTAAAATAAAAAATAAAAACTATTAAAATTTATTCAAAATCAAAACTCAATTTGTTTTCATATTTGGCCTCCTAACTAACAATGGCAACACTTATTAAAAGCAGAACCAACAAAAATTGTATTTTATTTTTAACATCTATTTTATTATTTCATGTTTCTACATACAAGTAAACTACTTTGCATACTTTCTATATGTGAACTGTAACACCTCAAAATAAAATCACTAAGTGAATCATTAATATACAAAATGTTACTTGGTAGAATTCATTTGATAAAAAACTATTTCTTAAGATGGCAAAGATTTTCATATTCATATGGTCCATTAAATAATGGACATCTTGTCTGGACTAATGTTTTAATAAAATCTGACAGCCTATGATGGCTATTAGGGTATTTCTATTCACTTAACAGCAAAATGTTTCATTTTAGAGAAAAAAATATTCAAAATAGAAATCTTGACAACTAGAAAATTGAATCACAATTTGTTGCTAACCATTCTTTATAAATGATTTGAGACATTTAAACATCCCACACCATGGAGTGTTCTTTATAAATGATTTGAGACATTTAAAACATCCCACACCATGGAGTGTTCTTTATAAATGATTTGAGACATTTAAAACATCCCACACCATGGAGTGTTCTTTATAAATGATTTGAGACATTTAAAACATCCCACACCATGGAGTGTTCTTTATAAATGATTTGAGACATTTAAAACATCCCACACCATGGAGTGTTCTTTATAAATGATTTGAGACATTTAAAACATCCCACACCATGGAGTGTTCTTTATAAATGATTTGAGACATTTAAAACATCCCACACCATGGAGTGTGTTGTCCATTAAATTAGAGAGGGATGAAACTAAACAGGCTCAGTAGCCCAACACCACTAAAAGTTGGTCTGGCCCCTGAAAATTATCAGCCCAGTTGGCCACTGAAATTTGAATATTTCATGTGCAAAATCAGTTGCTGGGCCCCAAGAATTTTTGCTGGGCTACTAAAATTGTTATTTTAGGGAGCACAGCTGACAACTGCAACAAAATTGCCAAGTTTTGTATGCTTCATTTCCAACTAGTCAGCATCACAACTAGTAAGAAATAGTTCTGATCACACATTCATAGTATTACAGGGGTACAAGTATAAAGTACAATAAAATGTTATATAAATCAAGTTACCTTTCCATATTTACTAAAAATAGACTTTAGGTCTGTGGCCCTTGTGGACGAGGCAAGTCCACTCACCCATAGATTGCGACCAGTACTGCCACTTCCTGTGTGAAAGAAAAAAATCAAATTAATTAAAGATAGTGATTACATTTGCCTACCTGTAAATTTTTTAAATCCTTAGAAAAAGATTTTTTTTTGCTCTCCAGTGCAGCGGGCAGTACTCATGATTTGCTGTTTTTGCATCGTTTCCATGATTTCCCCAAGTAAATGTATTGTTGATTATATACACATCAAATAAAGCATTAACCCAAATGTATTTCTTGCCAAATCCATGAAAAAACTCTGTGACCTATCAAAATGAAACTGTACATGAAATTTGTGCTGATTCAAAAAAGATTTTGATCTAAAGGCTTTTCCTTTACAGAATAAAGTCCATGAATACATAAAACATTATTTATTATCACTGCACTACTGAAGCCTTTAGTTATCAATATAATTTTTTTTCCAAAATGTTAAGAGATTGTTAGCATAACCTCATTACTGAAATCAGAGTTGCAGATAAAAAAAAATTCCTGTCAGACATTGGGTCCTGCAAGTAAGAGTTTTGCCAGACCTACTTTTTTTTTAAGAAATTTTTTAATATTTCACTTTCAATACAGTATGATTAAAGGGACAATCTTAAAGCCTTGACACAGCTAAAGACTACTATGACCAGAATCAGATTAAGGATATAGCCAAAGGGGGTTAGTGACTTGAGACCACATTCAATTTAGATAGCCCTGCAACATCGAATAATCAATACTTCATATTAGTAAAATTTTATTATTCCTCTAATGAGTATTATGTCTCCTCTGAAACTACTGAACAGAATTTCATGAAACTTGGTAGGTAGTAAGGACACCATATGTAGTTGTGCATATTACCAGGAAATGTTGATCCCCTAAATTTTGTGGAAGTTATTTGCAAACACTCTAGTGTAATATCCCTTACTGAAACTTGTATATATATATATATATATATATGTACAAGTCATCATAATGTCACTATTTCCCTGAAAAAGTTTTCATCACCAATCCATTGATTTTAGAAGAACAAAACTCCTTTAAAATCATTGGAACATGGGCTGAGCAATTTTCTGGAATGGGGAACTTTGCCATGACCAGGGGATGTCATAGGGAAAGGGGATGGAATCAGCAAATAATGATGCTAGAAAATGGCTGATTTTATCATTCGATGTATCTCTGGATTTTATAATAAGTAAGGAAATTCTCGTCTAGTTCTCGTATAGCGAGAAACTTTTCATTGGATAATTTTTAGACGTATTTGAAGTGTCTATGCAAATTTAGAATCGACCGAAATAAGTCGGAAATTACCGAATTATAATTGTAATATACAGAAAATATTGAATGAAATTCGGCAATATATTTATAACCAGAGGCTCTCAAGAGCCTGTATCGTTCACCTGGTAATAAAAAAAACCAATTGGTCCTATGTAAAAACTATGTCCTGCAGTGGTAGTCATCTTGGAATTACGATCAACGTAAAAAACACAAAGTTTGTAAAGGACCTTCCAATGATTGATGCACAGTTTAGGTTCAATCAGTGCAATAGCTTCAGAGAAGAATATATTTCTGTATTTTCCCCATATGGTTCTGTGTTGATACTATGACCTGTGGTGGCAGCCATCTTGGATTTCCGATCGGCATAAAAAACAGAGGACCTTCCAATGATCATTCCTGGGCAATTTGGTTTCAACTGTCCAAGTGGTTTCAGAGAAGAAGCATTTTGAAACATTTTTCCCATAGGGTCCAATGTTAAACTAAGTCCTGCCATAGCCGCCATTTTGAATTTCATATCAGAACAAAAAACGTACAGTTTGTAGAGGACCATCCAATGAACATTCATGTACAGTTTGGCTTTAATCATATTTGTAGTTTCTGAGAAGAAGGCATTTGAACATTTTCCCATAGGGTTCAATGTTAATCTATGTCCTGCGGTGGTGGCCATCTTGGATTTCCGATCGGCATAAAAAACACACACCTTGTAGAGGACCTTCCAATGATCATTCCTGGGCAGTTTGGTTTCAATTATCCAAGTGGTTTCAGAGAAGAAGCGTTTTGAAACATTTTCCCATAGGGTCCAATGTTAAACTAAGTCCTGCCGTAGCCGCCATTTTGAATTTCATACCGGAACAAAAAACGTACAGTTTGTAGAGGACCATCTAATGAACATTCTTGTACAGTTTGGCTTTAATCATATTTGTAGTTTCTGAGAAGAAGGCATTTGAATATTTTCTCATAGGGTCCAATGTTAATCTATGTCCTGCGGTGGCGGCCATCTTGGATTTCCCATCGGCATAAAAAAACAGAAACTTTGTAGAGGACCTTCCAATGATCATTCCTGGGCAGTTTGGTTTCAACTGTCCAAGTGGTTTCAGAGAAGAAGCATTTTGAAACATTTTTCCCATAGGGTTCAATGTTAAACTAAGTCCTGCCGTAGCTGCCATTTTGAATTTCTTATCGGAACAAAAAACGTAAAGTTTGTAGAGGACCATCCAATGAACATTCTTGTACAGTTTGGCTTTAATAATATTTGTAGTTTCTGAGAAGAAGGCATTTGAACATTTTCCCATAGGGTCCAATGTTAATCTATGTATTGCGGTGGTGGCCATCTTGGATTTCCGATCGGCATAAAAAACACAAAATTTGTAGAGGACCTTCCAATGATCATTCCTGGGCAGTTTGTTTCAACTGTCCAAGTGGTTTCAGAGAAGACGTGTTTTGAAACATTTTCCCCATAGGGTCCAATGTTAAACTAAGTACTGCCGTAGCCACCATTTTGAATTTCATATCGGAACAAAAACGTACAGTTTGTAGAGGACCATCCAATGAACATTCATGTACAGTTTGGCTTTAATCATATTTGCAGTTTCTGAGAAGAAGGCATTTGAACATTTTCCCATAGGGTCCAATGTTAATCTATGTCCTGCGGTGGTGGCCATCTTGGATTTGTGATCGGCATAAAAAACACACACCTTGTAGAGGACCTTCCAATGATCATTCCTGGGCAGTTTGGTTTCAATTATCCAAGTGGTTTCAGAGAAGAAGCGTTTTGAAACATTTTTCCCATAGGGTCCAATGTTAAACTAAGTCCTGCCGTAGCCGCCATTTTGAATTTCATACCGGAACAAAAAACGTACAGTTTGGCTTTAATCATATTTGTAGTTTCTGAGAAGAAGGCATCTGAATATTTTCCCATAGGGTCCAATGTTAATCTATGTCCTGCGGTGGTGGCCATCTTGGATTTCCGATCGGCATAAAAAACACACACCTTATAGAGGACCTTCCAATGATCATTCCTGGGCAGTTTGGTTTCAACTGTCCAAGTGGTTTCAGAGAAGAAGCGTTTTGAAACATTTTTCCCATAGGGTCCAATGTTAAACTAAGTCCTGCCGTAGCCGCCATTTTGAATTTCATATCGGAACAAAAAACCTAAAGATTGTAGAGGACCATCCAATGAACATTCATGTACAGTTTGGCTTTAATAATATTTGTAGTTTCTGAGAAGAAGGCATTTGAACATTTTCCCATAGGGTCCAATGTTAATCTATGTCCTGCGATGGCGGCCATCTTGGATTTCCGATCGGCATAAAAAACAGTAACTTGGTAAAGGACATTCCAATGATCATTCCTTTACAGTTTGGGTTCAGTCAGTTCATTAGTTTCAGAGAAGAAGATCTTTGAAATTTCAGCCAATCAGAGCATATTATTGGCCCTGGCAGCCATATTGAATATTCGACTGGAACGAAAAACAGTAACTTTGTAGAGGACCATCCAAGGAACATTCCTGCTAAGTTCGGTTCCAATCGGCCAAGTGGTTTCGGAGAAGAAGCTTGAAATGTGAAAAGTTTACAGACGACGGACGCCAGGTGAACTAATAAAGTGGGCGTTGATTATATAAATAAATCGAAAGTTCTTCAATGTAGGTATATTTAATTTAAATAATTGCAACTATAATATTCAAATAAATATGAACATAAAAAAAAATTATTGTTTAATATTGATAATAATATCTAAATATAACAATTAAATGCAAAAAGTTGAATTAACAATAATTATGGGAGAAAATGCTTTTTAAGGAATTTAAATAAAGGGAGATAATCATAGTACTGTATAGTATTATAAACTTACTACTGAAAAACTTTTTGTAAAAAAAAAATTGAACCAATAGTGATTAACAGTTTGTCTATAAGCTTATATTAAAAAAAAAAATGAAATAAATATTTTACAATACTGTCTATACTCCTGTAGGAGTGTGAAGCCTATCTATGATCTAAATAGATCCTCTGTTTTTAATAACAATTTATATTCATAAAATAAAATAATCAAAATGCATATGTATGCTAAATAAAATTTGGATTAAGCGTTAACTATGTTAGATACAATGTATCTAGTACCATTAGTTGTTTACAAAATACACTTATATATATAATTATTGTTTGTAAACAAACATCTGCATATCATAAATCCTCGGATTTACCATATTCTAAGAAAACACGTGTTTTTTTTTAATTAATTTATTTCATAAAAATATATAACCTATATTTTCTGTTTTTATATATAATTATTAAGGTAAAAAGACCTTACAAAAGAACAAAAAACCATTCAGAAAAATTTGTCAAACTAAAAATCTTCCTGATTCTGATCCTGATCTTACCAGTAGCTCGCTGGTAACATTTGGCCCAAAATTTGACTGTATTTTACTTCACATCCAAAATTTTACAAGAAGACGTATGTTGAATGTAAAATAATACAAACCTCCTTGGGAAATATATATTTCAAACTATTGCATCCATATTTTGTCACAATATATCCATAAATAAATGTCTGGCAAACTCATTTATCCAACACGATACACACATTAGCACCCCCCTATATTTTGTAATGGCCGAGTATATAGCCAAGGGAGATAATCATTTCCACCGCCTGCCATGACAATATGGAATAGTACCTGTAACCCTTGCTTTAGCACTTTTTTTTGTGTTTCATGGATTAAAAACAGTTTTTTTTGTTATTCATTGAAGCTTAATTTTATTTGTTACCCAAATAGATTTTTTACCTATGACTACAGTTTGTGGGACGGGGGGAGACATACGTCTTTGCAGGCAAAAACAAACTTTAATATCAAGTCGTCATTTGTTTGTTCATTTTGTCCTTCCATTTTCGATTAAAGGACCGCCCCGGTCGCCTCTCCTTTTCATATGCTGACCTTTTGGCTTTTTTATTCTCTGTAGATAAATCGATAGGTAGTGGGCGCTTTTTTCAGGGGAGGTCATAGAGATTAATTGGCCATGCAGCCATAACGGAAATGATCAAATTACAATTTACAACGATTACCGATAGGATACGAAATAAAATTCGGAATGGGAACTGGTTCTCGAAATTTAGCATAAACAGAAAGGAACAGAAATTTTTACCAATTTGTTTACGACTTTTGACTTTATTAACGATAATCAAAGATCCTTCGCTTAGGGGTCTAAGAGGTAACCAGGACCGACAGAAATTTGATTTTTGACAGCCCCAAGCAGTAAAAATGTTTGCCGGTCATTAGGTCTGACACAAAGACGTCATTTGCCGGACCCTCTAAAATTCTGCCCCCTAGGTCCGACGGTTAGCTGCATCTCTGTGAAATGCTGCTAAAGTTGATGTTAAACACCAATCAATCAACCTATCAAACATTTTGGAAGTTACCTCCCTTGAAACAAAGAATATAAATGATGACAGTATATCTTGGTAACCAGAACTGATAAACTTTGGGACTTGAAGATTAAAAATCAATATGTTTGACCTTATCAATGGCTTTGACCCCAACTCTTGTGGTTTCATCCGTGTAAGGTTGAAACTGCATGTCTAAGCATGTTCCATGCCTTATACAACAACATTTTCATACAATATAGTGGATATGTATGGGGAAAAAACATAACTAAACATTATTCCTTGCAGCCAATGTCAAACTGTGAACCCTAGAAATAAGACACCATATACCCTGGATCCTCTAATAGTAAAATGTTGAATCTTTGTATCACAGTGTCTAAATTAGTGTTATGTTTAACACATTTTCCTTCTAAAAGGAGTTAAACAACATGTGAAGACATTAGCCTTAGGTTCAATAAAACATCTTAATTTTTGAGAATTGAAAAAATATTTCATTATGTTCCGATAGATTCCTATATATGTTAAACTATGACCTACAGGTGGCCATCTTGGATTTCCGATTCATACAAAAATTAATATGTTATAACAGACTATCCAATAATATTCATGTAAAGTTTAGGTCATGTTAATTGTCTTGTGATGGCAGTCATCTTACGATATCAATCACCACAAAAAAAAACTGACATTTCATAGAAGGCCATCAAGGAACATTACAACCAAGTTTTATTAAATGGTTAAGCCGTTTCAGTGAAGATTAAGGTTAAAATATTTTCCCTTTAAAGTTCCGATATTAAACTTTGTACTGCTGTGGTGGCCACAAAATCAAGCAAATGCAATAAAAGCCATATTTATACTTCCTAACAAGATATGTTTATAATCTAACGATTATGAAGTCTCCCAAACCGGCCACTGACAACAGTTTAAATGAACACTTTGCATTGTGACAAATTCTGAGCTTTATTGTTTGCGGTATTGTGGTGGCCATTTGGAAAATAATGGAGACCGGTAGAAATTTTGCAATGTCGGGAATCAATTCGGGACATCATAATCTACCTGCATATGAAATTTCGTTGAAATCGGACAATGTTGAATATGTGCGGTATTGTGGTGGCCATTTTGAAAATGGCGGCCGGTAGAAATTTTTCAATGTCGGGAATCAATTCAGGACATCATTATCTACCCACATATCAAATTTTGATGATATCGGACAATGTTGAATTCTTACCCCCCATTTTTATGCCGTGGTTTGGCAGCCATTTCAAGTTTCCCATAGGATTCCATAGTAACCCCCACCCTTTGAACCCCCAAAAATATGGCTTTGACCCCCTTTACCACAAATCTGAAAACTTTAGGATCAACTACAAACACATATCTATAACTCCACCAAGTTTCATGAAATTCTGTCCAGTGGTTCCTGAGATCTGCCGTGGACAAGTTCATGGTTCACGGAAAGAAAGGAGAATAAGAATAATAATAATAAAAATAATAATAAGAAACGGAGCAAAAACAATAAGTCTCCAAACGTTGTTTGGGAGACTTAATAAGTGATCTTTGTGTGATGGTTTACTAATCATCATGGTCGATACAGTATTATTATTTTTTGAAGGTGGATACATTATTATTTTTTTAAAGTGGATACAGTATTATTATTTTTTAAAAGTGGATACAGTATTATTATTTTTTAAAAGTGGATACAGTATTATTATTTTTTAAAGGTGGATACAGTATTATTATTTTTTAAAGGTGGATATAGTATTATTATTTTTTAAAAGTGGATACTGTATTTTAATTTTTTTAAAGGTGGATACAGTATTTTTATTTTTCTAAAATTTTTAACATTACATAACTTTTGTATGTGCTTTTCTATTTGATACTATTTTAATTTCGTGTATTATTTTTCTACTATGAATTTTTGAATCTTTTAAGGATGTAAAGCGCTTAGTGTAATTTTTATTAGATATGCACTATATAAATATTGTATATAATAATAATAATTCTAACTATAAATAAGTCCATTAAAATGAATTGATTTATATTTCAGTCAAGGGCATTGGCACAAACATCACATGAACACTGCCTTAACAATAAATATTATACTATGGAAGAATAAATTTTAGATTTCAGAAAAAAGCATGAAACTGAAAGAATGATCTTATCACACTTCTAATGTTGTCACACTTCAATGCCCAAATGATAAATGGATTTAGAATCTATTATAAAACACTAAAAACAGATTTAATATTCAGTTGATATGAATTCCATATACATATTCTTTATTATTTTCTATGCATTTACACAAATGAATTTTACCTTTTTCATCCTTTTTGCTGTCTTTGCTGGCAGAGCTGAAAAGTAGCAAAATATCAAATAAAAAAAATTCATAGAAATGTTTATCTAACTAAAATGAACATGTATAAAATTCAAACAGTACCTTTTAACTTATTCTTGTGTCTAAGTATCAATTGTCGACATGTTTTTACATCTGTCATGAAACATGTCTGACGAACCCTCCTCCTCTTTATGGGGAACAATGAGTAAGTCTTGTTTATCTTCTCGTGCATGTATTGTAGTTTATGAACTTTGCATAACTTGTTTTTAATTCTAAATCTTCGAATGGTCATCCTCGTAAATCCAAAATAAGTAATATGGTCTGAGAATCCTAAAATCCTAATGTACGTCTATTTCTTCCATCAAAACAACTTTTATCTAATATCACTGCTTGTTTTCTTTTCAACAATACATCTCAAGACGTTATAACACATTTTGATTTTGAATATCAGAAAGTTTCAACACTTTATCATGTATTCAACAAATATTATTCAAATGGTATTAAAATTCAATTGATTTTTTTTTTATACTACAAATGGGTGTGGCTAAATTTGCAGTTGTCAATTTCCATTTCAAAAGGGATCCATGACAAGTCAACTAAAATTGCTGTTTCACGGTTCATTTATCAATGTAGAATAACTCTTAATAAAATTAATGTTATAAATTTCAAAGTGCAATGAATAATATCTATCATACACAATATAACCTATACCATATATTGATTTGAACAATTCTTTGTACATATTAATTTCTGATCACATGTACAACCACTATTGTAATAGGTGCACTGGGGGGCATGGTTATTAGATGTAAAAATTTAAATTTTTTTCTAATTGTGTTTCTGGTACTAAAAAGTGCAACACTATCTTCATATAATATGACAAATAATTACTGCCATTAATTTATTGATGCTTAAAAAAACCCACTATTTCCATCATACATAATTAGTTCATATCAGAAATAAAAAAATCTATACGATGATTTTATGTCAAGGAAACAATTGTCTCCCAATCATTATTGATGTAATGATGAGACATGATGTTCCAAATAAGGGACAGGGGAAGTAACTCTGTCAATCCAACAAGGCAAAGGGAAAGAACTCTGGTTGCTCTATAAGGGAATAGATTTATACAAACCAAACCGACCTCTTAGCAGCTGATTTGGTGTCCTTTTCCTCTTTTTTATCCTCTGGTTTCTTGTCGGTTTTTGAGTCGGTAGTTTTCTCCGAAGTCTCCTTTTCCTTGGTTTCAGTCAAGTTCTCTTTGCTTGGTTCATCTTTAGAAGAGGGCATTTCTTCAGGTTTTGCCTCCTCTGTTTTGGGTTTTTCATCTTTGGACTCGACTTCTTTTTTACCCTCTGTCCGAGTAGCCCCAGTGTCATCTTTAGAATTGATCAGGTCTGCATCTAAATCATTCTGTGTGTCATCCACGTGAACAACCAAAGATTCTGAGTCAATTTCGGGTGCATCAACTTTGACTTCTGTCTTTTTTTCTGTACTAGCAGTGGAACTTTGAGGCTTGGTATCCATCTTCAGAACCTCTTTTGGAGCTGGTTTTTTAGATGGCATTTCCTTCTTGGGTTCAGATTTCTTATCCTGATCAGAAGATTGGACGGCCTCTGCTGATTTTTCAGCAGACTGAACAGGCGCTAAAGAATTTAAAACATATCTTGATTGGCAAATCTACACAAACTTCATGATGCATTCCAATATACAACTAATTAATCAGAAAGTTATTATCATAATCTATTATGAGATGGGACCATTTTAATATGTGGTAACAACCTTTAAAATATGAAGAAAATAAACAATATTAAAAAGCCTCTGCCTGCCATGGTAATTTTTACCTGTAATTTTTATATATTTTGATTGATGCATCTATCAAAATAGTGCATATGCTTGAACTTCATCACCATGCCATTACACTATTGTTATTGGCTAAAATCTCTCTAGTGAAGTCTTTATCAAACATATTTTCCATGACACAGGAGTCTAACAAGTCAATAGTAGTACTGCATTATAATGAATTACTTCAGTAACTTCTAGGCAGCTTAAGATTGTATTTAAATATAATTTGAAAACTCTTGTCTACTATGTATTCTTCCTCCAGATGAAATGGTCCTCCAAAATTTATTTTTTCTTCCAAACGACATTCCTGGAGAAAATAGCTGTAGGTTCAACATATGTTTGCAGATTAAACAAGCTATAATACGTCCTCGTCACCAGACAGAATAGATCTTCAGTTTTTCTGCAAGTCAATATATCTTCTTTATTGTCCTTTGAAGTACATAAAGAAAATCTTCTCTTTATCCCCCAAAAAATAGTTCTCTGTTTAGTTATATATACTGTATCCATATTACTGTGTTTTCATTAGTTGTTTACCAATACTTCTAGGTTTAAACTTTGGTCTCTGCATCTTTGAAGAATTTCACTGAAATCCACACTATCAGCTGAATGAATTATATTAACAACTCCTTCCCTCTGTGCATTATGTTATTGTTAAATCTCCTTCTGTGTTGAATCTGCTCATGCAAAAACTATAATAAAATCATATTGCAGTTTTTAAAACTTGTTCTTCTTGGACAAAGTTCCATATCAACTGACATCTAAGATTCTCATTAAATCTGAATCCACTGAATTTCCTTCATTAAATTTCAAGCCAATTATTCAATAATATAGTTTGGTCATCTTCTATCCACTTGAATTTAAAGGGTTTGTAAATGACAGCTTCTTTACTTGATGTTATCAGTCATGGTTTATGGTGTTTAATGCCACTTTCAACAATATTTCAGTTCTCAGTCATGATTTACTAGTATAGTACTCAATCCTTGGTCAGCAATATATATCTCCAATAGACTCCATGATTCAGTTTAAACTTCCTGGTTAAATATTCAAATACAACGAGGCAACTAAACAAAAGTAACTGCTGTCTCAAGACTCATGAATCTGTACACCTAAAACAATCATCAATATGCCTATTTTACTTTTCCAGGAATACAGGAAAGCAGTTGATTTCTCCTCCATTCTTCATGTCTGCTTCATATTACTATGGTTTACCAAGGAAAGCATTCCTGTGGATATTTTCCTTCATTTTCCTTACCATGACAGAACAGAGGCTTATAATCAACAGAAAATCAACAAAGCTAATTAATTTAGTATGGTCGGACTTATTTTCCACAACTTATAACAAAATTAAACCGCTTCGTTTTGGTTTAGGTTCTGTATTACACCACGAGCTCACAAATACAGGTAGTTAATGAGTACACTAGACCACTAGATTGGACCTTTTCCTGAACAAGGTGTGGTTTACGTTTAGTGAAATTGTGTTATTTAAATAATAGAATGGAGGATATGGTAACAAACTTACCTTCAACTTTCTCTACAGATTTATCTGTTTGAGGTTCTTCCAACGTTTTGTTGGACTCCTCTACCTTTTTCACAGTTTCAGAGACAACCTGAACAGCCTCCTCAGCTGATTCCACTGCAACTGTCTTTGCTGGCTCCTCAACAGTTTTCATTGGTGGTTCTTCAGCTGGTTTCTTAACTGGTTCCTCAACCTTCTTTTGCTGTTCCACAATTTCTGCTGGTTTCTCTTCAATCTCCATCTTTTCAGCTTCTTTTCCCTTATCCAGTTTTACTTCATCTGTTTTCTGCTCATTTTTAATATTATTCTCTGAAATCTTTTCTTCAATATTAATATTTTTTTCCTCTGCCTGTTCAACAATGTTTTCCACACATTCCATTTTCTCCTCTGTTTTTACAGATTTTTCTTTCAAATCAAGCCCTGTTCCTTCTATTTTTGAATCTTGGTCCTGAAATACATTTAAGACAGCAAACTTCACTGACTATGTCAATACATTAGAAACCTAATATTTTGGTACACAATTGGCTGTATACAGTACATATTAATGTACAATGTATATTACATGCTCCTTAAAGGGGCCTGTCAACTGATTGTACAGATAATCCATGTATTCATGAACATACCAAAAACCAAAAGCTTTCAAGTATTGCTCACCTGATTTTTATAGGCAACACAAAACATGAAATTCCTTGTCAGATAGTGACAATCAATTAGTGATAGGAATCGTTCACATTTTCAATATCGATGATCGTTAAACCAACATTGATCGTGACCGATCATCAGTGACAATTACCTACTAAATACATTTACTGACAAAAGTATGATGGACAAAAGAAAAGATTTGAATAAAATCGTATCATATATTTACAAACTATAATTTTTCCATTTGTAAACAAACATTAATTTAGATCAAAACAAAAGATCGTTTTCCATGTGTGTAACACCTGATATAAAATGGACTATTCCGGGCAGTAGATAAATAATAGACTAGTCCAAATATGTGTATTGACTGAGAGTCTGAAGTACTGTGGGATAAAACTGCAAGATGTCTGTCAGTATAAAGAAAAAAAAAAAAACAAAGAATAAAGTTAAATATATATATATTTTCGACACTAGGAATCAGAATCGACCACAATGTTAAAGAATGGCTCGGATCGTATGACGATGTCCGACTGATTAGTCGATGTTGTCGATCATCAGTGCACCACTACAATCGATAGTAAGGTTTTGGCTAGTTGAATTGCATCATCCTTATTTTCTATTTATAGTAACAGTGGCTTTGTTAGTTGATAGGATATAATTTTAAAAGTAGATAGTACGCCATGCTGGGTCCAATTTTTTTTTACAGATTAAGCTTAATTTGCGTATTTTGCAAAAAATCATAAAAAACATCAAATTTCTAGGGAAAATCAATATTTATTAAACAACTCATTTACATAAAGCTTCATTTTAAATTTCAGGACTGGGTTGCACAAACGCCAACTAAGTTAATAGTGAATTAAGATTTAATAGTCTATTAAATCGCTAATTGTAAAATAGTTAATAGTACGAGTTTATAATAGCGTTGCTTGATCGTCAATTAGACGTTCTATTAGTTAATAGTAAATTAACCTTCAATTAAATTAAAATTGATCCCATAATTTATTATGGCGTCACCCATCTGTTTATAACAACTTCTTTTAAATCTCTAGTTTTTTTTCTTCTGATAATAGCTGTAGAAATTATATGCACGTTTTTTTAAGGACGGAGTTCACTGATTTTTTAATATGACAGGTTGCTGCAAAAGTAGCTGTGGAACCGTCGTGCATACATGTGCGGTCACACGATACGATTTTCCATCCAATATGCTGTCAACAAAAATCTTATGATGTTAACACAAAAGTCGAATAAAAAAATCGTTTCAAAATCGGTTGGCGTTCTATTTTCATCGAGTCTGATGAGAATTGTGTCTGATGAGAATTGTATCATGAGAACTGTAAAAGAAATTCGGTCTGATTTTAATTGAAGTATGAATTTAGTGAACATTTTAATGTTCACCTGTTCACTGATAAAATCAGTGTTTGTCATTTTGTTTATTTCCTACTTTCCCCATTGTTCCGTTTGAACAGCTTTTGCAACATTTCAAAAGAATAAAAAAAAAACACAACATAATATTTGATGTCTTCTGTAATAAGTATTCTGCCTAGCTCATGCGTGACGCAGACATCTATCTTAACTGATATTCAATTAATTGAAAAATAATCACCAGTTCCCGATTTTAACAAGGATTACAATTATACAAGTATCAGATGATTTTACATGTATATCCACAACAGTTAAATATGCCACCCCGTAATCATATATAAAATGTAAGAAAAATCAATTAAATAGTTATTGTATATTAACGTATTGACGAGAAAGACTATATTGTATTATTTTCTGAAATGTTTCTTTGAACATCCAGAATATATATTTATTTATTTAGAAGGAAAATATAATTCTTTAAAAGGAAATTACATTATTTTAGGCACCATATAATTGTCATAGATGCACATTTGAACAAGAGCACCGCCCACGGGTGCTGGACGCTCGACTTTTTCGTATCTGATATTAAACTGCAAACAATTTACAAAGTTATACATACTTCTAACTTGTCAACAGATTGGGGTCAACACTTTCTACAAGTGTATTGAGTTTCAAGTTAATAACTTTGATAGTTATTGAGAAATTTTAATTATACTAAAAAAATATCCCTAATATCTATGTTCTATGTCGAAACAAGGGCAGATACCTCTGGATATACAAATCACAGGGTCATCTGTCTTGTTGTAATTGATTATTTCGTGTGTTTATATTTGAAAACATGGCGGGTCGTGTTTTTATTGTTCCCATCACCGATTCCGTTTAAATTTTAGAATTTTGTAAATTCCGGTCCTGCACAATTTCAGTAGGTCATGCAGAAAATTATTAGATTTTTTTTCTCTCCTCAAAAAGTCTGCAATAGCTCGACTTTTTTTCCTCGAAAAGTCAAGCTAAAAATGTCAATTGCGTCAATAATATGAAAAACAAAAATAATACACTTTCACTTTACACATGAAATGGGGGGGTGGGGGGGTTTAAAATTAAAACAGTATTGATAATTGTGTATTTCATTGGAAATCTTTCTTTTAATAATTTGTACACTTTTTGTCACCTATCTTCCATCTTTTCATGTAATCTACGCTGCAAGATACTTAAATATATGTAATTTTAAGGATATTGAATCAAAAATGAAATACTTATTTCAGTTGTGAAACAGCCATGATGCCAGGATTCCAGATCAAGGAGTGAGTGAGTGATTGTTGCTTAGCGCCAACTCAGCAATTTTTCAGCTATATCATGGCGAGAACAAGTTAATTTTCAATGAAATGATGATAAGGTCCGTTTTGTACTAGACCAACACGCTTAGTTGGATGTTTATAGTGCTAGCTCACTGAAACAACACTACTCGGGTTGACAGACACATTATTCTGATTCCGAGCCAACTAGTCTTTACTCTTTCTCCTTAAGGGAATACGATACAGTAGCAAGGGCAGATAATTACTTTGCCGAATACCGCATGTTGTTTTTGCAACGTCACAGTAACGAGCGCGACATTTTCCGTGGAAGTTGCATCGACGTCATAAAAAGCTGATTACGTAAAAATTTGAAAGCACCTGCTTCAAGCCGTATAATGCCGTTTTTAAAAGAAGGAGAAATATGCGGTCGGAAAAAATGTTCCGAGCACTTGAAAGAGTTGGATAGGAATGTTGGTGAGACAGAGGTAGACCAGACAGACGTAGACCAGACGGACACAAACCCTGGAACTGATTATAAAGATATATGCTGGCAGGATGGGAGACGAATAGTTGAACTAAAAACACTAGCAGAGCAATTAAACGCGTGTGATGGTTATGATACACCGTTAAATCTAATGAACATTGACCAAGAACGTTTGTACGGGTTCGGCAGTTACTTATCTATTCGCTGTACAACTATAGCCGTTCTCTTTCATTTATTTCATTCTCCGGTTGCGTTGCCCTTTCATCCAATCCAAGGAAAACGGCGGGAAAGATTCCACGACGTTTTACCTATTAAAATACATTGTAGGGTAATTTGGCGCCGAAATTGACAATGTCTAGGTTTGTCATGAAAAATGCACGGTTTTTGTTCTGTGGCTAAAAAACAAGCACATGTACCCCCTTACTTTTTGTTAAAATTCTAAATAAAATCATTGCGAGAATATCATGACAAAATATTAAGATATTTTCTACATGCAAATTTATTCATGAAGAAACCACTAAATAATCCATATTCCACAAATAAGTAGAATTTTTGGACTACTTAATCTGTTATTGGCAATGTACATGTTCATCATCTTTGAACGAAATTATCATAGGAAGCTATTGCAAAAAACCGGATGCAATTATCTTTTACCGTTTTGAAATTGTGATATTTTCTTTACCGCTATAAAAATCTGTTTTTTTATTTTTTTTTTGAAAAATGGTCGAAATTTGATCGTAAATATCTCGAAAACTAAGTCACGAAGGTATATTTTTCTTTGCATATTTGGAAAGAGCATGTCGAAATTGACCACATCACAAATGTTCATGAAAAAATCAATTGGCAATCCCTACTGTATCGTATTCCCTTAATGCTACATGCTTAGCGGAGAAGCAACAACCAGACCAAGGAGAAAAGCTCGTTCCTAATACTTTCATAATGTTTGTTTTTTTTATTATTTACAGGATTAAATCATGTTCATATTCATACCCCGACTTGTTTTCAAGGACCTGAAGATTGTTAAATAATTCTAAAATTTATAAAAAAAACCTATCGTATCAAAATCAAATGGAAAGTTTGATAGTGTGATCACTTGGCCATTTAACATACCTGTGTCATCTATTATGATGTTTGTTATCTTACATTTTTTAAATTTATTGTTCTGTCAAATCATTCACTGCAAGTTGTCTATAACAGTGATTGTTGGTACAATTAAGAATTTAATAGCACTCGTTTGTACAATTAAATAATTCACTATTAACTTTAATTGTACTTTTAATAGTAAATTAACTTTAATTGTGCTTTGTTCAACCCAGTCCAGCTTATTACAGTTCATTATGTAGTTGTTCTGGTCATTTAAAGAACAAATGTCAGCCATCTTGGATAGAAGTTGAAGTGAAGATAGAATTTTGAAAAGATACCAGCCAAGGAACATCCCAGCTTAGTTATGGTTTAATAGGATCAGTGGTTTAAGAGGAGAATTTCAAAATCAACCTAATTTGCATATTTCCTGTAACACATCATACATTGTACCTTTAATTAAAATCAGACTGTTCAAATTTCAGCTCATTTAGAAGAAAATGTAGTTTTATTGGCTCTGTACACACATTTTACTCCAATGGTCTATTCATGGAAACAGCAGCTTTCTATTATTAGTGAAACCTGTCATCTTGGATGGAGATTGGACATTTCGGATATAATTTAGAATGGCGATCACCCAAAGTCCACTCTAGCAAAGTTTGGTTAATATTAGCCAGAGTTTCAGAAGAGAAGATGAAAATGTGAAAAGCTAACATACTTCATATATATATATACAACATAATGTATATGGACATATGAGATATAATTTAGAAAATGATGCATGATGGTAAATGCTCACCCTGATTACTCAGGTGAACTAAAAAGAAATAATTTAAATCAATTTATTTCAATTTTTAAACTGGATAAATCAATTCATTTCAATTTTATCAAAACTTGCTGATTACAAACATGATCATGGTCAGATTTTCATATTTTTTTGTCGGCCATTTACTTCCTCTAATCCAAAACATGCTGGATTATACTGAGCACATGTCACATGTCATTTATATAATGATCATGCAGTGATAAGCTTGACTAAGTGTCAGTGTGGAACTGGATTAAATAGACAGCCAAAATCCAGCTGACTTTAACATTGTCAAAACAATGATCAAGCTGTTAGCACAAAATCAACAGGTCAAAAGAACATGTATTTTTATCATATAACAAACAAGTCTTCGATTATACTTTTATTGCAATATGATCCATCAATGTTTTATTAAGCTAAAGGAATTATATAAGAAATGGTAAATGGCATCATAGATCATCTATTTAGAATTTTTCAACATATGCAGCTTAATTTCAGGTGAGATTTATGTGTGTAAACTAGAGGCTCACCTGGCTATTCATACAGTTTGTGATCAATCAAGTCTAGATTTTCAGAATTTTTTTTTTTTATTCATTTTCATATACACTAAACCCAACATATTTTTCGGATTATTTTATTAAAACTGCAGACATATAGAAAATTACTGACAACCTGTCCGACATTCAGTCTGAAACTACCTGTCTGATCGAAACAAAATCTGTTTGACCGAAAAAAATATGTAAAAAGGGATATTTTTACATTATAGATCTAGTAACTCAACTGTTTCAAATATGCAACATTTCCGAATTCTGGCCTCTGGGTTACGCGAGCAAAAAAGGAACGACTATTTAAACCAGAGGCTCTCAAGAGCCTGTATCGTTCACCTGGTAATAAAAAAAAACAATTGGTCCTATGTAAAAACTATGTCCTGCAGTGGTAGTCATCTTGGAATTACGATCAACATAAAAAACACAAAGTTTGTAAAGGACCTTCCAATGATTGATGCACAGTTTAGGTTCAATCAGTGCAATAGCTTCAGAGAAGAATATATTTCTGTATTTTCCCATATGGTCCTGTGTTAATACTATGACCTGTGGTGGCAGCCATCTTGGATTTCCGATCAGCATAAAAATCAGAGGACCTTCCAATGATCATTCCTGGGCAGTTTGGTTTCAACTGTCCAAGTGGTTTCAGAGAAGAAGCATTTTGAAACATTTTTCCCATAGGGTCCAATGTTAAACTAAGTCCTGCCGTAGCCGCCATTTTGAATTTCATATCAGAACAAAAAATGTACAGTTTGTAGAGGGCCATCCAATGAACATTCATGTACAGTTTGGCTTTAATCATATTTGTAGTTTCTGAGAAGAAGGCATTTGAACATTTTCCCATAGGGTCCAATGTTAATCTATGTCCTGCGGTGGTGGCCATCTTGGATTTCCGATCGGCATAAAAAACACACACCTTGTAGAGGACCTTCCAATGATCATTCCTGGGCAGTTTGGTTTCAATTATCCCAGTGGTTTCAGAGAAGAAGCATTTTGAAAAAAAATTCCCATAGGGTCCAATGTTAAACTAAGTCCTGTCGTAGCCGCCATTTTGAATTTCATATCGGAACAAAAAACCTAAGGTTTGTAGATGACCATCCAATGAACATTCATGTACAGTTTGGCTTTAATAATATTTGTAGTTTCTGAGAAGAAGGCATTTGAACATTTTCCCATAGGGTCCAATGTTAATCTATGTCCTGCGGTGGTGGCCATCATGGATTTCCGATCGGCATAAAAAACACACACCTTGTAGAAGACCTTCCAATGATCATTCCTGGGCAGTTTGGTTTCAATTATCCAAGTGGTTTCAGAGAAGAAGCGTTTTGAAACATTTTCCCCATAGGGTCCAATGTTAAACTAAGTCCTGCCGTAGCCGCCATTTTGAATTTCATATCGGAACAAAAAACCTTAAGATTGTAGAGGACCATCCAATGAACATTCATGTACAGTTTGGCTTTAATCATATTTGTAGTTTCTGAGAAGAAGGCATTTGAACATTTTCCCATAGGGTCCAATGTGAATCTATGTCCTGCGGTGGCGGCCATCTTGAATTTTCGATCGGCATAAAAAAACAGAAACTTTGTAGAGGACCTTCCAATGATCATTCCTGGGCAGTTTGGTTTCAATTGTCCAAGTGGTTTCAGAGAAGAAGCGTTTTGAAAGATTTTTCCCATAGGGCCAAAAAAAAATATATATGTGTGTTTACCGTCACATGTCAAAAAAATATAGGGTCGGTCGGTCGGGATTAAAAATTTTTTTTTTTTTTATTATCGACAAAACCAGAAATAGTAGTTCCCGGTTCCGGTATTTAATTTTCGAAAATTCCGGTAAAATGACGAATTATACAGTTTTTCTACCTTCTTTGCTCTCAATTTCGACAAAAAGTTAGCAGTTGAATAAATAAAACATTGCTGCTGGTTAAACAACAAAAATGGTTATCCGAATTCTGTGTAAAAATGCATAGGGTCGCTAGCAAAAATTAGGGTAGGTCGGGTGACCGTAAACACACATATTTTTTTTTTTGGCCTAGGGTCCAATGTTAAACTAAATCCTGCCGTAGCCGCCATTTTGAATTTCTTATCGGAACAAAAAACCTAAAGTTTGTAGAGGACCATCCAATGAACATTCATGTACAGTTTGGCTTTAATAATATTTGTAGTTTCTGAGAAGAAGGCATTTGAACATTTTCCCATAGGGTCCAATGTTAATCTATGTATTGCGGTGGCGGCCATCTTGGATTTCCGATCGGCATAAAAAACATATATTTGTTGAGGACCTTCCAATGATCATTCCTGGGCAGTTTGGTTTCAATTGTCAAAGTGGTTTCAGAGAAGAAGCGTTTTGAAACATTTTTGCCATAGGGTCCAATGTTAAACTAAGTCCTGCCGTAGCCGCCATTTTGAATTTCATACTGGAACAAAAAACGTAAAGTTTGTAGAGGACCATCTAATGAACATTCATGTACAGTTTGGCTTTAATCATATTTGTAGTTTCTGAGAAGAAGGCATTTGAATATTTTCCCATAGGGTCCAATGTTAATCCATGTCCTGCGGTGGTGGCCATCTTGGATTTCCGATCGGCATAAAAAACAGAAACTTTGTAGAGGACCTTCCAATGATCGTTCCTGGGCAGTTTGGTTTCAACTGTCCAAGTGGTTTCAGAGAAGAAGCATTTTGAAACATTTTTCCCATAGGGTCCAATGTTAAACTAAGTCCTGCCGTAGCTGCCATTTTGAATTTCATATCGGAACAAAAAACCTTAAGATTGTAGAGGACCATCCAATGAACATTCAAGTACAGTTTGGCTTTAATCATATTTGTAGTTTCTGAGAAGAAGGCATTTGAACATTTTCCCATAGGGTTCAATGTTAATCTGTCCTGCGATGGTGGCCATCTTGGATTTCCGATCGCATAAAAAACAGTAACTTGGTAAAGGACATTCCAATGATCATTCCTTTACAGTTTGGGTTCAGTCAGTTCATTAGTTTCAGAGAAGAAGATCTTTGAAATTTCAGCCAATCAGAGCATATTATTGGCCCTGGCAGCCATATTGAATATCCGACTGGAACGAAAAACAGTAACTTTGTAGAGAATCATCCAAGGAACATTCCTGCTAAGTTCGGTTCCAATCGGTCAAGTGGTTTCGGAGAAGAAGCTTGAAATGTGAAAAGTTTACAGACGACAGACAACAGACGCCAAGTGATGGCAATAGTTCACCTGGACCTTTGGTCCAGGTGAACTAATAAAACCATCATACTAAATCTATAAAACAGTTATAATCTCACCTTTTGTTTTTCTTCTACGTTAGGTTCTTCAATGACTTTCATAACCACGTCGCTATCAACAGTGTCAGTCTCCATTCTTTCTTCTGACACTTCCTCATCTTTTTTCACTTCTTCTACTCCATTTTCCTCACATTTGCTGTCATCTGCACTAGTTTCCTCTCCCTCTGTTGTTTCGTCTAAGTTTTCGTCATCGTCCTCTTCATCATCATCGCCATCCTGCAATTGAAGTGAATTTTTATATATCTTAATAAAATACACTTTAATTAGGCAAAATAAAAAAATATGTGTGTTTACGGTCACCCGTCCGACCCTAACTTTTTTTATTGACAATTAATCGATTCTATTTTTTGCTAGCGACCCTATCAATTTTTACACAGAATTCGGATAACCATTTTTGTTGTTTAATCAGCAGCAATGTTTTATTTATTCAACCGCTAGCTTTTTGTCGAAATTGATAGCAAAGAAGGTAGAAAAACTGCATAACTCGTCATAAAACAGCTTAAAAAAATGACGGCTTACCGGAAATTTCGAAAATGAAATACCGGAATTGGTTTCCGGAACCGGGAACGACTATTTCCGGTTTTGCCGATAAAAAAAAAAAAAAAAAAAAAAAATGAATACCGACCGGTCGACCCTAGATTTTTTTGACATGTGACCGTAAACACACAATTTTTTTTATTTGGCCTTAGTAGGGTTCTACAACATGCCCTTCCAGCTATGTGAAATACAACTGGTCTAAAACTAAGACAAGGGCCTGGGTGGCTCAATGAGTTAGGTAGTTGGATTACCTAAAAACGCATACAAGCCTATCACCAATACGGCGTGGGTTCGCACCCGGCTTTGTATATTACAAAAAAGGGTGCACTCAACTCACAGCCACAAGTGATAAAGTTTACCAGTTGCTTGCCCATGAAAAATTGGAGGAAAACAACGGTCTGCACCAAAAACCACTAGTCCATAGCCAATTGTTTCGGGCCACTGAAAATTACATAAAATTTTGTTAATCAAATAGAAAAAATCTTCTAAAAAGCCTTTCGGGATAGTTTAAGAAAATATTTTTATCACAGACTTTTTAAGACATATGTTAGTGAAACAGGTATTATTCTCTACCTAAGATAATAGGAACTGTTGTAAATTCATGACCACCCTCCACTGTAAGAGATCTTCTTTACCTTAGTTGTTAAAGAGCGTTCATTGGCTTACAATGCAAGAAGTGCTCATTTAGATTCCATCAGGGACAATGGCTCCCCCCCCCCCCCCCCGAGATAAACTATGCTCTACTGTAATAATACTTTACATACAAGTGGACAAGTGGAGGGGGGGTCTCATGCCATATATAATGCATATACGTACGTGTACATGTTTTACACATCCAAAAACTATTTTGTAATATTCCGGAGATTTTGACTAAAAGCTACTGTATTCAGTAATGCTTTAATATTGTCTTGGTACAAAACTATTGCATTCCAATACATAATTTAACACTGTAATAGCCAAATAACAGGAAAAACTATAATACTTTAGCAGTCTTCGAAATTAAGACTTTCGAATTTACTGGCCAGAAAACTTCAAAATTAGAATACACAGAGCTCCATGAAAATGATGGGTATTTGCATATTTCCTTTGCACTATTGTACTCTCTACTTCAGAAAAGATTGCTTACATGTACAATTTTAAAATTATGTTTGACACAAGTGTTATTCAATAAACGCAGGATGCAAGTGAAATGTATATCTCTGTTTAATTTGACACGATTGTGTCATGTTTATTAACCAGAGGCTCTCAAGAGCCTGTATCGTTCACCTGGTAATAAAAAAAACCAATTGGTCCTATGTAAAAACTATGTCCTGCAGTGGTAGTCATCTTGGAATTACGAACATAAAAAACACAAAGTTTGTAAAGGACCTTCCAATGATTGATGCACAGTTTAGGTTCAATCAGTGCAATAGCTTCAGAGAAGAATATATTTCTGTATTTTCCCCATATGGTCCTGTGTTAATACTATGACCTGTGGTGGCAGCCATCTTGGATTTCCGATCGGCATAAAAAACAGAGGACCTTCCAATGATCATTCCTGGGCAGTTTGGATTCAATTGTCAAAGTGGTTTCAGAGAAGAAGCGTTTTGAAACATTTTTCCCATAGGGTCCAATGTTAAACTAAGTCCTGTCGTAGCCGCCATTTTGAATTTCATATCGGAACAAAAAACGTAAAGTTTGTAGAGGACCATCCAATGAACATTCATGTACAGTTTGGCTTTAATAATATTTGTAGTTTCTGAGAAGGCATTTGAACATTTTCCCATAGGGTCCAATGTTAATCTATGTCCTGCGGTGGTGGCCATCTTGGATTTCCGATCGCCATAAAAAACACACATCTTGTAGAGGACCTTCCAATGATCATTCCTGGGCAGTTTGGTTTCAATTATCCAAGTGGTTTCAGAGAAGAAGCGTTTTGAAACATTTTTCCCATAGGGTTCAATGTTAAACTAAGTCCTGCTGTAGCCACCATTTTGAATTTCATACCGGAACAAAAAACGTACAGTTTGTAGAGGACCATCCAATGAACATTCATGTACAGTTTGGCTTTAATCATATTTGTAGTTTCTAAGAAGAAGGCATTTGAATATTTTCCCATAGGATCCAATGTTAATCTATCTCCTGCGGTGGCGGCCATCTTGGATTTCCGATCGGCATAAAAAACAGACACTTTGTAGAGGACCTTCCAATGATCATTCCTGAGCAGTTTGGTTTCAACTGTCCAAGTGGTTTCAGAGAAGAAGCATTTTGAAACATTTTTCCCATAGGGTTCAATGTTAAACTAAGTCCTGCCGTAGCCGCCATTTTGAATTTCATATCGGAACAAAAAACCTTAAGATTGTAGAGGACCATCCAATGAACATTCATGTACAGTTTGGCTTTAATAATATTTGTAGTTTCTGAGAAGAAGGCATTTGAACATTTTCCCATAGGGTCCAATGTTAATCTATGTCCTGCGGTGGCGGCCATCTTGGATTTTCGATCGGCATAAAAAAACAGAAACTTTGTAGAGGACCTTCCAATGATCATTCCTGGGCAGTTTGGTTTCAATTGTCCAAGTGGTTTCAGAGAAGAAGCATTTTGAAACATTTTTCCCATAGGGTCCAATGTTAAACTAAGTCCTGCCGTAGCCGCCATTTTGAATTTCTTATCGGAACAAAAAACCTAAAGTTTGTAGAGGACCATCCAATGAACATTCATGTACAGTTTGGCTTTAATCATATTTGTAGTTTCTGAGAAGAAGGCATTTGAACATTTTCCCATAGGGTCCAATGTTAATTTATGTATTGCGGTGGCGGCCATCTTGGATTTCTGATCGGCTTAAAAAACATATATTTGTAGAGGACCTTCCAATGATCATTCCTGGGCAGTTTGGTTTCAACTGTCCTAGTGGATTCAGAGAAGAAGCATTTTGAAACATTTTCCCCATAGGGTCCAATGTTAAACTAAGTCCTGCCGTAGCCGCCATTTTGAATTTCATATCGGAACAAAAAACGTAAAGTTTGTAGAGGACCATCTAATGAACATTCATGTACAGTTTGGCTTTAATCATATTTGTAGTTTCTGAGAAGAAGGCATTTGAATATTTTCCCATAGGGTCCAATGTTAATCTATGTCCTGCGATGGCGGCCATCTTGGATTTCCGATCGGCATAAAAAACAGTAACTTGGTAAAGGACATTCCAATGATCATTCCTTTACAGTTTGGGTTCAGTCAGTTCATTAGTTTCAGAGAAGAAGATCTTTGAAATTTCAGCCAATCAGAGCATATTATTGGCCCTGGCAGCCATATTGAATATCCGACTGGAATGAAAAACAGTAACTTTGTAGAGGACCATCCAAGGAACATTCCTGCTAAGTTCGGTTCCAATCGGCCAAGTGGTTTCGGAGAAGAAGCTTGAAATGTGAAACATTTAGACAACAGACGACGGACGCCAAGTGATGGCAATAGTTCACCTGGACCTTTGGTCCAGGTGAACTAATAAAATTTTGTAAATATTTTGCTTTTTGTTCGTCGACTTCAGCAGTTTTCACAGCTGTGTTGATAATGTCATCAATGATTTCTTTAACTATACTGTCACTAGACACAGATGAAACTTAGTAGCGCGCTTATTCATGTTCGTGCTCATTTTCAACGAACGTGTTCAGTGGCGTAGCTTCCATTGAGGCAATGAGGCAACTGCCTCACTAGATTTTTTTGCAGAAAACAAATTAATGTGATTAATATTATAAAAGTTGATTAAAAAACGAGAATTAAAAACCTTTGTCAAAGTTTTTATTAAAAATATATTCTACATCATTAATTGAAATCGTTTACGGAAACTTTTGGCTCCGTCATGTTACATAATTTAGTATAGTTTGTTGCCGTGTGCCAAAGTGGCGAAGCACGCCCGTTACGCCGGGCTTAAATCCGCTCTGAGATACAAGCGTATTTTATCTTCTCGTTTTTTTTTGATTGCAGATATAGATTCTATCTGAAACTCGGGAAGAAGCTTCATGTAGACATGCACTCCCCAAGGTTCTGAAATAAATTCACAAACACAGTCATTTGACGCATATCGAAATAGTTTTCTGCGTGTTATTTTGGTTGTTATTGAAATCATAAATTATCCATTTAAACTCGGGAAAATGCACTTCAATCGCCCATTTTTTTTTTATTTCCGGACCCCCCCCCCCTAGCATTTTTTCGCCTCGCTGCGCTCGGCAAATTGCATTACTAAATAAAAGCCCCAAGCTACACCACTGGTGTTCCCAAATTTACTTTCGTTTAAGTTTTTACTTCAATCGTAACTATTCGGCCATTCTCGTTACCCTACAAATAACCGTGTACGTAGACAATAGAAATTCTTCTTAAATTGTTTGTCGGAAGTTAAGTTAAGTTAAGCCGCACAAAAATATAGTCCACGAAAATCCAATATGGAAGACACACTTAAGTAAAATCTAATCATGCAAAACTAATTAAAACTTTAACTTTTATCCATGAAAATAATTGAAATATAGAAAATTGTTTAAAATATAACTTTATCAAACTTTCATGTAACTAACATGTGAAAAGTAGTGTGATTTATACGTCTAATGCATACAAGGTTATTTGTAGGGTAGCGAGCATGGCCGAGTAGTTTCGATTGGTTCTTACTTATTACGTAAACAACATTTATTTGTAATATTGACCGCGATTGGATGATTTATCCTAAACATCCAATCAGATCTCTTTTGACATCGATGCTTAGAAGGGCAAGCATTCGGTACCCCTCGGATGTATACACTCTCTCCTTCGAAAAGTATAAAGGGAGGTAATTACGTGGAATTTCTCAAAGACAAAAATGTATTGTTATGTACATGACTGTACAAGTACGCTCCGAATTTGGAAAGTTTGCTTATACAGCAATATGTATGCGTAATGTGTACACTCTGATCTGATATTACCTGCGTTTTTACTCGTTTTCATAGCGCAAAAAACACAAATACGCAGCTTATCTGGAGCTCTGATACATGTATTTATATAGATTCTTTTGAAAAAAATTAGCAAAAAGTTACTGGTCCGAATCAATTTTCACTGGCCGTGGGCCACTGCTAAAGTGGATGACTGCTTTAGTGTTAATAACTAAGTTACTCTTGAGTACCAATATAGTACTGTTTGTTTGTTTGTATATAGAGTTTCCTGTCTATAAATTTTCTTTTTTATTTCTTCTAAAACTTTGACCTTATTTTTTTTATAATCTCCTTTCTGTTCCCTCCCTCCATCATCCTAATCTCCAAAACTAACTTTAATCTGCTACATTTACCATAGGACTACAACATTAACAACATTAGAGATACTTAATAAATATTCATAAAGAAGCATGTTACCATGACAATCCATGTTTCTCCAAAAAGATGTTCCATTACCAAATACTGAGTTTTTTCCTTCAAACACTGATCAACTGGTTTTGCTTCACAAACTTTCATTATAAAACAGGTGTAAATTAAAGTCCACACACTCTACTAACTATTTCCGATTTCTAAAGTAAAACTTTCTTGATTTTCCTTTTATATTTCAACTGACACAGACAATGATATTGTACAATAAATCTTCATGAAAGGATAACAATTTATAACTGTTCTGTGTTCAATGACCTAACCATGGGGTTATTGGTCACAGATGTCTTTGCAGCTATATATTATTTTTATCAAAATCAAATCTAAAACACTTGCAACATCAGGGTTATATAATTAATAAAGTTATTTTTGGAATAATAATTTTTTCATTAATCAAAGCAGAATCTCAACCTTTTTGTGCCTTTCATGATATCCCCCTCTGACATTCTTTAAAGTTATGATGACATGAAACTTCGTCATCAGGTAGAAAATATCAAACCATGATCAATGATTATTTGTAACTATTATGTAATTATCTAATTTTCTATAATGTCCAAGAGATGACAAATATAAAGAATTTTATAATCATTTTTGCTATAAAAACACATTTTCATGTACTTTTCATGCAATCAAATTGCATGTCATACTGTAATTAATTGAACACAACAAAGTAATCAATAATGTTTTAATCAATTTCCAATTAGTATATTTTTACATTTAAAGGTCATGCAAAATGTATTTTTGGGAAAATAATTGATTCTGCAGTCTTCAACCTACAATGCATGTTGTTCACATGTTGAGTGCACGTGTACATCAACATGTACGTTTATACAATGTTAAGAGTCTGAAGGAAGCCAGGAGCTGTGTCATAGGGCCTGATAAAAAATAAGCATATCCATACTACAAGGCTATTTAGTAATCTGAAAAGAAACCTTGAACTTTTGGTGGCTAATAATAAAATCTTGATGTTGCTAAAGAAAAATTGTTTGTATAAGTCACTTTGGCTCATGAACACTTTCTTGTTAGTGCAAAGGTCAAATTCTTACAAGTGACACTTCACCATGTCCTTATACATACACATACAAATAATGGAAGACGTATGACAAAAATCATTTATTTGACCTTGTGTTTAAGTTGTTATAGTCGCAGTAACTTCATTCATATATGAGGCACCATGCCATGCCATAATACATACAAAATATGGAGGCATTATGACAAAAAAGATGGTGCACAAAACAAGATTGTGTCTACAGAGATAACACTTTGAAACCCCTTCTCCTTTTCAATGGTGTGGAGGTACAAAAGAAAGCATTTTCAACAGAAATGAAATAAATAATATAGCCCTCTCATTTTCAATGGTGTTGAGGTACAATAAAAAAAGCCTTTTCAACAGGAGATGAAATATATAATATCTACTAACGATTAAGTGTTATGATCAGTTTGTCCATGTGGATAAAAGGAAGAAATTCATGTACCATCATCATATTTGTTATTTCAATTACCTTATCAATAAAAATTCCTCTTAGAAAAGATCGTCTCATGTGCTTAACTGTAATTTACACATAATCATTTCTATTTCTATATTTAGACAATTACATCAGGAGAATTTGATAAGCTATCAGGTGAAAGATCAAAAAGCATGTTTTATTTACGGTATCTCAACTGTACATTACCCCCATTTAAAAATTACATGTACTTTTTATCTTTTTTCAAATTTAAAATTTCTCCTAAGTAAAAATTGTGTACACTAATTATAATGTAAATTAATTATTTATTCTTAACATTATACTTGATGTCCTTAGTTATTTAGGGAGGGCACTTACATAGGCTATGCCTAATGTGCAATTCCATTGGATATTGTATAATTAAATTATGCACTTTATTCAATAAAATATTTGAACTGAATTTATCTTTTTTTATTTTGTGGCTGCTATAAATGTCACTGTGTCCAAGATGTTACAGTGTAGCTGTATTGGACTAGTTGATGATAAACCTATCAATCATAATACTATAATTTGTAAGAGGGATTAAATACAAAATCCTTCAGGAATTTTTTCCCTTTGACATGAACATAATTTTAATGTAAAAGAAATTTCTTTAATCTCTACAACAATTTAAAACTTGCATTTATCAAAGCCTTGCATAATGTCAAAACATTTAGAATGAAGGGAGAAAATCATCAGAAAGGAAAA
Organism: Bathymodiolus septemdierum; assembly: GCA_963383655.1. Lineage (NCBI taxonomy): Eukaryota > Metazoa > Mollusca > Bivalvia > Mytilida > Modiolidae > Bathymodiolus > Bathymodiolus septemdierum. Next base: position 88,193,201 of record OY726522.1, on the reverse strand, counting down.
AGATTTGTCTGCATTGCATAACACTGGACATGATTGGCCAAACAGACACAAATTAACTAGGAGTTTGAGATTGGTGAGACCTCATATCTTATCTGTATCTCACCTCCAACAGTAAAGACACTAAATAATGAATTGTTTCATTATAATGTCATATCAAATTCATCAGCTCCCAAAGAAAATGTGGGAAACCAGAGGCTCAGCACTGAGCTGAGCCTGTGTCGCTCACCTTTCATTCTGCTTTGAGGAAAATTAATACAGAATCTTCCATAGGTGCTTCCCACCAAATATCAGTTCATTTTGGCAAGGCAGTTTCAGAGAAGAAGATTTTTAGAAATCGACCAATCTAAAACAAGAATTGCCTGTGGCAGCCATGTTTGTTAATGGATCGGAACGAAATGAGCAATTTTAATAGAGGTCCTTCCATAGATGCTTCCTACTAAGTTTCGGTTCATTTGGTAGAGTGGTTTCAGAGGAGAAGATTTTTAGAAATCCACCAATCAGAAACAAGAATTGCCTGTGGTGGCCATGTTTGTTAACGAATTGGGACGAAATGAGCAATCGCAACAGAGGACTTTCCATAGATGTTTCCTACCAAGTTTCGGTTCATTTGGCCAAACGGTTTCAGAGGAGAAGAATCTAAAAAATCAGCCAATCAGAAACAAGAATCGCCTGTGGTGGCCATGCTTGTTAACAGATCGGGACGGAATGAGTAATCTTTATAGAGGACCTTCCATAGATGCTTCCTACCCAGTTTCGGATCATTTGGACAAGCGGCTTCAGAGGAGAAGATTTTTAGAAATCGACCAATCAGAAACAAGAATTGTCTGTGGTGGCCATGTCTGTCAATGGATCGGACGAAATGAGCACTCTTTATAAAAGACCGCCCATAGATGCTTCCTACCAAGTTTCGGTTCATTTTGCCAAGCAGTTTCAGAGGAGAAGAATTTAAAAAATCAGCCAATCAGAAACAAGATTCGCCTGTGGTGGCCATGTTTGTTAATGGATCGGGATGAAATGAGCAATCTTTACAGAGGACCTTCCATAGATGCTTCCTACCAAGTTTCGGTTCATTTCGCCAAGCGGTATCAGAGGAGAAGATTTTTAAAAATCAGCAATATCTGTATAGAGATAACTGCATTTTGAATACAGATATCTATATTTAAACAAGAGTTATCTTTGTTGTAACAGATTTTTTTAGAAATCAACCAATCAAAAACAAGAATTGCCTGTGGTGGCCATGTTTGTTAACCGATCAGGACAAAATGAGCAATCTTTATAGAGGACCTTCCATAGATGCTTCCCACCAAGTTTCGGCTCATTTGGCAAAGTGGTTTCAGAGGAGAAGATTTTTAGAAATCGACCAATCAGAAACAAGAATTGCCTGTGTTTGTTAATGAATCAAGACGAAATGAGCAATCTATATAGAGGACCTTCCAAGTTTCGATTCATTTGGCAAAGCGGTTTCAAAGGAAGATTTTTTTTTTAGAAATCAACCAATCAGAAACAAGAATGGCCTGTGGCGTCCATGTTTGTTAACGGATCGGGACGAAATGAGCAATCTTTATAGAGGACCTGCCATAGATGTTTCCTACCACGTTTCGGTTCATTTGGCCAAGCGGTTTCAGAGGAGAAGATTTAAAAAAATTGGCCAATCAGAAACAAGAATTGCCTATGGCGACCATGTTTGTTGATGGATCAGGACAAAATGAGCAATCTTTAGAGAGGACCTTCCATAGATGCTTCCTACCAAGTTTTACTTCATTTGGCTGACCGGTTTCAGAGAAGATTAAAATGTGAAAAGTTAACGGACAACAGACGACGGATGCCAAAAGCTCATATTGCCTTTGGTAAGGTGAGCTAAAAAACTGTGGAAGATACACGATCTAAATTTCTCCATCATGGCTAAAAAACAAAATGGGTGTAAAAAAGATTAAAAATCCATTAATATTTAAAATATTCACATGAGAAGCTTCCATTAAAATTAAGTTTTCAAGAAAGAAACGTGTATATATATATACAACCATAACATCTCATCAAAGAGGGATAACTCTAAATATATAACATGTGGATGATTTTCAAAAAAATGAAGACTTTTCATTTTCAGAGAATAATTTGAATATTAAATGATATAAAAGAAAGGTAAATATCTTAAAACAAGCACAATGGTAACAGTTATCTTCATGCAAAGTGTCATGGAGATTGCTCTTCCGGTTAAAAAGTTATCCTCTAAAAACTGGTCAAATTTGTCAGGAGTGTGACGTTTTAGCGTGACAAACTTTAAATTGCCTTAACTTACCTCGATGATAAAAAAATAAAATAAAAAATATATTAAAGAAAGATGGTATTCTATAATTTCGTACCATTTTACTTCAAATATCTAGATGTTTTGTGACCCTATGATTTTGCGACAAAAAATTATTCTATTTTTTAAATTAGTGTACATGAATAAATTTTACACATGTCAAATTAAACCTCAATAGTTTTTCATTGTTGAGACTAATTAGTTCAGAAAAGTCAAAATATGCTGTAAAAAAAACATTAGTTATAATAATTTAGTAGTATTAGACTGGATGAATACGATAGTTGTAAAATTGGGCTTGCATAAGGAGAGACACAAAAAATGTCAGGAGTGTGACATTGTATCTTAGTTGTATAGTACTATGTTGTATGCTTTAATGGTTCACAATTTTCTTTATTTTCCAAAAGCTCCAGACCCAATCAAAGAAAAAAGTTGGAAATAGCTCTGATATATGACATATCATAGCTAGGAAATCAAAATAACTAATGTCAGGAGTGTGACACTTTTAATAGGCATATCTTTTAAATAAAAAAATAAATAAACCATGCTTCTACAAACTTCCACAATGTTTTCAATTTAATTACATATAAACAATAAGTAATAATTATAGTATTTTTGTATATTGCAAGGCACCTTTCTCATAATAAGTGATGATAAAGGGTTATATATTCTTAAAACATGTCAAAATATGGATTTTTTCTAAATGAAAAATTGATGTATGTTGCTTTAGATAAACAGAATACTTACTTTAATATATCTTGCCTTTCATAAAACATTTTCATTCTTTTGATATAGCATTTTTGAAAATTTATCAATAATTTTTCATTCAACAGTAATATGTTACACTCCTGACATAAAAACATTAAATGTCGATTGCAATTGCAGTAGGAAGTTTTTTTGTAGAGTAAATTATTGAGAAACATGGGGAAACTAATTTGAAAACCACTAAAAAGTAATTTTATACTAAGAAAAGATGATCTATTACTAGTTTTAATAAATTTCAAATCCATTTTAACCATTTTTGATGAGATAAATTCCTAAAGGGCAAATAATTAGCACACTAATCATTAGAAAAAGCCAAAACATAATTTTGAATCTTCTTTTAATATTTACTGTTAACTATAAGAAATCTAACTTTTAGTTTGGAAAGAATAAGTTGGTTATATTATTTTCAGCTCGACAGGTTTATTTTTGAGAGGGAGTCAGGAGTGTGACAATTTTATTTAAGAAATAGATTATTTTGTAAGCATATACTATAGCCCCCATAAAACTGCTTGTAATTGTCTCGGTGAATTATTTAATTCTTAATAAGCACTATACTCTTGAAAAGATGTATAAATGGTTGAAAATTGAGTTGTCATTTTTTATAATTATGATAGTATTACTTAGAATATGATAAAATATGATTGAAATAACATCATAACAATGCAAAAATGAAATATATTTCAGTCAAAATAGATTATGTACTACTACTTAAAAAAGTTATTGTGACCAACAATGATTGCATTTAGCTTGATATTTGGTGTATTTATCTTTTAGAAAAATGTGTCAGGAGTGTGACAAAACATAAAAAAATGGACAGTATTTTCATTTGGTTACCTCTAGTTTATACCACCAATGATCATCTTAACTTAACTTTTGTTATATTTATTAGGCATATATAAATAATTGATTTACAACTATTAAGCCTCATTAGATCATATTTTTTATGCTTGTATGAAAACTTTAATTACCAGATTTTTTTAAATATACAGTAAAAATAGTGTTTCTTTGATATACTGAAACTGTTTTCTCATGATATATACAAAGTTTGGTACCAAAATGTGCCTATTTCATATTATTATCAAATGGAAATACATTTAGGTCTTTTACCATACCCAAAAGAAAATGATACCTCGGAGGAAGTAAGTCTGTATTTGCTATCATTTTAACACTTTGTTGCTAATAAAAGTTGAATTTTTTTTTTTGTCTTTATATATTGCACTGAACAACTGAATCTGAAAAATATATCATATTGACATTATTTTACCACCAAAATTATGTCAATTTGTCCAATTTGAAATTTCACCCTCTATGTCACACAGTCTTCATTTTTTTGAAAATCACCCATGTACAAGTAATAGTACAAAACCAGGTTGTTTCACTTCTTGTAAATACATGGCTACGCTGAGCAAAACATGATACGACCACATCATGTCAACAAGGGAAAGTTTATCAAGCATATATTAAAAGCAAGTAAGGACAAAGTAATCTATTTAAAGAACATTTAAAGCATGAAAATTTAGAAATCTAATTTTATGTGTTTGATGTTGTGTTTATATATTCATACAAGAGTCCTCATCCATGTCATTGTGCTTATGTTTATCAGTAACTCCCAGCCGCCTTTACTACAAATAATGACATTTTAATGTGCATGTCTCATGATCAGGCAGGGCCCGGGTGGCTCAATGAGTTAGGTAGTTGGATTACCTTACAACTCATACAAGCCTATCACCAATCCGCGTGGGTTCGCACCCGGCTTTGTAATTTACAAACTAGAGGCTCAGTGGGCTACCCCCCCACTGAGCCTGTGTCGCTCACCTTTCATTCTGATTTGAGGAAACTTATTACAGAGCCTTCCATAGGTGCTTCCCACCAAGTTTCAGTTCATTTGGCCAAGCAGTTTCAGAGAAGATTTTTAGAAATTAACCAACCAGATACAAGAATTGCCTTTGTCAGCCATGTTTGTTAACAGATCGGGATGAAATTAGCAATCTTTATAGAGGACCTTCCATAGATGCTTCCTACCAGGTTTCGGTTTAATTGGCTAAGCAGTTTCAGGGAAGAAGATTTTTAGAAATCGACCAATCTGAAACAAGAATTGCCTGTGGCAGCCATGTTTGTTAACAAATCGGGACGAAATGAGCAATTTTAATAGATGACCTTCCATAGATGCTTCCTACCAAGTTTCGGTTCATTTGGTAAAGTGGTTTCAGAGGAGAAGATTTTTAGAAATCCACCAATCAGAAACAAGAATTGCCTGTGGTGGCCATGTTTGTTAACGAATCGGTACGAAATGAGCAATCTTCATAGAGGACCTTCCATACATGCTTTCTAACAAATTTCAGTTCATTTGGGAAAGTGGTTTCAGAGGAGAAGATTTTTTAGAATTCAACCAATCAGAAAAAAGAATGGCCTGTGGCAGCCATGTTTGTTAACGGATTGGAACTAAATGAGCAATCTTTATAGAGGACCTTCCAAGTTTTGATTCATTTGGCCTGGCGGTTTCAGAGGAGACGATTTTTTAGAAATCAACCAATCAGAAACAAGAATGGCCTGTGGCGGCCATGTTTGTTAACGGATTGGCACAAAATGACCAATCTTTATAGAGGACCTGCCATAGATGCTTCCTACCAAGTTTCGGTTCATTTGGCCAAGTGGTTTCAGAGGAGAAGATTTTTTTAAATCAGCCAATCAGAAACAAGAATTGCCTATGGCAGCCATGTTTGTTAATGGGTCGGGACAAAATGAGCAATCTTTAGAGAGGACCTTCCATAGATGCTTCCTACCAAGTTTCACTTCATTTGGCTGAGGGGTTTCAGAGGAGAAGATTAAAATGTGAAAAGTTAACGGACGACAGACGACAAGTGATGGCAAAAGCTCACATTGCCTTTGGCAAGGTGAGCTAAAAATCAAATCAAATCATCCCGATCAGATGTTTCTGGTTTAACCCACTTTATTTTAGGCATTGGTGTAATTTTTCTATTTGGTCCATTTAACCCCATTAAATCTTGGAAACCATAAGAGATAGAGGAATTATGTTTAAAGCCCACCAATAACTTATAAAGATGATCCTTTTGCAAAACCTGCTTTAGTTTAAAATTTGATGGAAAAAAAATGAAAAATAAAAAAAAATAATTGACACTTGTTGGCCTTTTTCGGTTGACTTTATATTAGAAACCATAAGAGATTGAGGAAATCTGTCAACACTCGACCTCAAGTTCTCCGCTTAATTAATTTAAAAAAAAGAAACATGCTACAAATTACTGAATTGTCACACATAATTAAGGTTTAGATCTAGATCATGTACACATGACAAAAGAAGCTGATCGGCATCGTCTGAACAGTTTCATTACAACTGTCTTACCTCTTGGAGGAAATCCTCCACTTTGAACCCAACAATTTACGTTTGTAGTGCTGGAAAGATCTCCAACTTTACAAAATGAATGGAACTCTCTTACAGAATACCCATTTTACTTGTTACAGGATTTGCTATGAACCAGTAAGATGAACAACATTTTCACACTGTTTGTGATAGTTATTGTTCTATATTGTGGCAACCAAGTTTACAGTTGTGAGGGAGTCGGAGTTCCTAGGAAAAACAACTGTACATCGTGAAGTATCTGATTATCAATGGGGGAGCAAGAGTTCTTACAAAAAACAACTGAGCATTATTTAAGGTACAAGTTGAGCACATCTCACAATGATTGTCAGTCATCTGAATGGGAACCTATATCTCATTAAGGACAGTAGTTACTGCTGAGCATCAATTCATTAAGGCAGTTCTATATATTTTGCAGACATGTATTGAGTATACCAGTAGTCATAAGAAGATGAAACACACTTACTTCTCTAGACTTCCCTTTTCCTTTACTTAATCCTGTAATAAAATAGTTACATTCAATTATATATAGTACTTTTATTAGAGTAAAATAAAAATAAATTGTAGATTTTTTTAATGGATTTGATTTGATTTATTGTGTTTAATGCCACTTTCAGCAATATTTCAGCTATATCATGGCGACCAGTTTTAGTGGTGGAGGAGGTCGGAGTACCCGGAGAGAACCACCGACCATGGGCAAGCAACTGGTAAACTTCATCACTTGTGGCTGTGAGTCGAGTGCTCCCTTTTTTGTAATTTACAAAGCCGGGCGCGAACCAACGTCGTATTGGGGATTGGCTTGTGTGGGTTGCTATGTAATCCAACTACCTAACTCATTGAGCCACCCGGGCCCCTTTTTTAATGGAAGCATCACCTAGAACTTTGTTCTTTATTACAAAAAACTTGTTTCAACCTGTTCATAATTCAATGCTATTTTATGTAGTTTGACTATTTCCCATCCTATTTTATACAAAATGTGTACTGCATTTTGTGCATTGCATCACAGCTTCCTGTGTACTCAGATATGGATAAAACAAGAAATTCAGATCAAGTCATAATTAACAAGATATGATTATAATCTAACGATTATGAAGTCTCCCAAACCGGCCACAGACAACCGGTTTAAAAAATAAATTAAAAGCTACCTTTGAAATCGAACAATGTGGAATTTTTGCGGTATTGTGGCAGCCATTTTGAAAATGGAGACCGTTAGAAAATTTTCAATGACGGGAATCAATTCAGGACGATGAAATCGCACAATGTTGAATTTGTGAGGTATTGTGGCAGCCATTTTGAAAATGGTGACCGGTAGAAATTTTTCGATGTCAGGAATCATAATCTACCCACATATGAAATGTCGTTGAAATCGCACAATGTTGAATTTGTGAGGTATTGTGGCAGCCATTTTGAAAATGGCGACCGGTAGAAATTTTTCGATGTCAGAATCAATTCGGGACATCATAATCTATCTACCTACAGATGAAATGTCGTTGAAATCGGACAATGTTGAATTTGTGCGGCATTGTGGCGGCCATTTTGAAAATGGCGACTGGTAGAAATTATTCAATGTCGGGAATCAATTCGGGACATCATAATTTACCCACATATGAAATGTCGTAGAAATCGGACAATGTTGAATTTGTGCGGTATTGTGGCGGCCATTTTGAAAATGGTGACCGCTAGAAATTTTCCAATGTCGGGAATCAATTCGGGACATCATTATCTACCCACATATCAAATTGTGATGATATCGGACAATGTTTAATTTTTGCGGTATTGTGGCGGCCATTTTGAAAATGGTGATCGGCAGAAATTTTTCAATGTCGGGACATCATTATCTACCCACATATCAAATTTTGATGATATCGGACAATGTTGAATTTTTACTCCCCATTTTTATGCCGTGTTTTGGCAGACATCTTGAAAATTTTGAAAACACAGAATTGCTCCTCTAATGGTGACCTATCACTATGTCAAATTTTATGTCTCTATCATTATCCAGTTAGAAGTTATCAACATTAATGTACGAAATTTCTGGTTTCCCATAGGATTCTATAGTAACCCCCACCCCCTTTGAACCCCCAAAAATATGGCTGTGACCCCCTTTACCACAAATCTGAAAACTTTAGGATCAACTAGAAACATATATCTATAACTCCACCAAGTTTCATGAAATTCTGTCCTGTAGTTCCTGAGATCTGCCGTGGACAAGTTCATGCTTCGCGGAAAGAAAGAAGAAGAATAATAAAAATAACAAGATATGATTATAATCTAACGATTATGAAGTCTCCCAAACCGGACACTGACACTATCTACCCACATATCAAATTTTGATGATATCGGACAATGTTAAATTTTTACCCCCCATTTTTATGCCGTGTTTTGGCAGCCATTTTGAAAATGGCAGACATCTTGAAAATTTTGAAAACGCAGAATTGCTCCTCTAATGGTGACCTATCACTATGTCAAATTTTATGTCTCTATCATTATCCAGTTAGAAGTTATCAACATTAATGTACGAAATTTCAAGTTTCCCATAGGATTCTATAGTAACCCCCACCCCCTTTGAACCCCCAAAAATATGGCTTTGTCCCCTTTTACCACAAATCTGAAAACTTTAGGATCAACTAGATACATATATCTATAACTCCACCAAGTTTCATGAAATTCTGTCCTGTAGTTCCTGAGATCTGCCGTGGACAAGTTCATGCTTCGTGGAAAGAAAGAATAAGAATAATAATAATAATAAGTCCCCCAAACTTTGTTTGGGAGACTTAATAATAAGAAACGGAGCAAAAACAATAAGTCTCCCAAGGACATCCTGCTTTTATTCATCAGGTCTTAAACGTTGATATAAAGATTGATATTGTAAATAACAAGGATGTAACTGTATGCCAGAGCTCACCTCACTTGAAACAAAATAGGGAGACTTGACTTCTCCCTTAGAGAACAAGAGGGAGAAAAGAAGGCACGACAGAGACTTACAATGGCTTCAGAGAGACATGTTTCTGCAAAATGTGTTGATTCTTTACATAATTTTTTTTTTTAATATTTGCATGTATTCTAATATAACATCTTGTTAATATCTTAATATTTATTTTAAATGGTTTTTTTTTGTAATTTTTATTATTGTTGAACTACCAGTATATCAAACTTACTTGATTTTGGCTTTTTTGTCGGTGTTGGGGTGGTTTTCTTTACAGCACTGTCTTGGGATTCAAATAAATATTCTTCATGATCTTTTCCTTCACTCTCTATTGCCTAATAAAACAGTTATAAACATTGTAGAAGTGAAGCAATAACAGTAGATATAATCAGTAGTTTGTCATTGAATCTCAGTTTGATTGACTTGCTGTATAAATAGTTTATTTAGTTAATTTATTTCTGTTTGGGAAATACATGTATAAAGTAAATGAAAAACATGAAATATATATTTCTTGTAGTTTTTCTCTTCGATAGTGATGGGCATCTGTTGGAATTTCATAATCGATCACCAGTTTCACATGAATAACTAATTATTGGTTATAATCAGAAAAAGGATGTTTTACATTATATCTCTTATATATAATGCTGTGTATGTTTTTTTCTCTCCATATTTGTACTTTATTTTAAGGTTGTTTGATGAAATTAAACATGTTACACTATTGCCTGAATGTGTTATTGTATTGTTTTTATATTATTGTGGCCTGAATTATGTTTCATCACCAGATTGATCAGTGGTGCACTGGTGCAGTACCTTAAATAACTAACACTGAATAGTGATTAATGGTAACTGACTGCCTTTATCACGTCAGATAATAAATCCAGACAGTGAACAAACTTTAATAAATTCTGGGGAAAATTCAACAAATGACAACAACACCAAACAGAAATAAATTTGATTGAACAGTCCATAGAAAACGGAGCATTGTTGTCCACACTGAATTTCATCTCTTATAGTGTACAGCAGATTTGCCTACCCTTTTTTGCAAAAAATTGTAAGATGCTTGAAAAAAAATAGTAAGGCTCTTTTTTTTGTCACAAAATGCAAATTTAAGCACAGAAACTACACATATTGTGAATGGCACATGATATAACCACATAATGTTAACATTTTAAATCGATTTTGGGTTTATTATCAAAATTTTGACGTCGTTTTTTTTAAAAACCTGAAATGTCGATACGATCTATAATATACGGAACCGCAATGAAATGACGAACCGGAACCTTGATAGAGTGTGCCAGTCGATGACAGATAATAAAGACAGGTAATAAATCAATTACTTGTGATTGCTAATCCGAATATCAGGTAAAGAGTGATTATGTAATAATTGGTCATTTGCAGGTTAGATGATTAATAAATGGATATAATTAAGGCCAATTAAGAATGAACGGATGAGTTCACTAAATTTCTCATCAATTGAATATCTTTATGTCCCAAGCGAAGTGCACAAGCTCATCAAGCTAAAATCTAATTTCTCAAATGTAATCAAAAGAAAGTTGGTATTTCTGAAGTACCGACTATTCCCTATATATATATATATATATATATATATATATATATATACTCAATCAACAAAAACTGATCATTTTTATCCAAAACTATAATAGTGCTACGTCGTAATAATGGGTAAACGTAAACCAGACTTTTCGTCTCCATCACAGTCTAAGTTTACCAAGTTGTCAGCATTTGGCTTTAGTTCCGCTAATTCAAGTATCGTTGTGAGTGAAACTTCAAGTCCAAAACCTTCGTCAAGTAATAAAGGTGCATCTACTAATGTAACTCCAGATGCAAAGACTCCAAGTACATGTATTAGGAAATTCCAAGATAGTAGGAAGTTTGGCCGTCCGTGGCTCAGATATGACTAAGTTAAAACTTATGTTTTGTGACATTTGTGTAAATTCCTTCACTACTGGTTGTGATATAATGAAGAAAGAATGTGTAACCAAGCATGAATACAGAAAGGGTAGGTTACTTCATATAATTTGCAACGTAGTTTCGATTCTGGGTTTCCATTCACCGTTTCAAAATTATAATCTCGCTCAACACTCGCGTTAAATTTTTATATTCGTGCATACGATTGCAGATGATCTATTTTTGTTCCGTTGTTTCCTTTTCCCCAATCATATTTTTCTTGTACATCGGGCACTTTAATTTGACGTAGAAAGAAATCCAAATTGACATCAAATTATAATAAAACACTTGAAAACAATAATTATCGTTTTAGATGAGTATTGCTTTTATTATGAACACGAACGTTAGATGCAAATTATGCAAATCCGCTGGTCAGTTCTCGGAAATTGGGTCACAGTAGTTTCCAGGAAATGTACATATTTTTAACTTTCTTTGACCGCAAATAACCCGACGAATATATTACATTGTATGTTGATCTAATTTTTATTTGATTTTTGACAGTTATAATTTTTCGGGTATCATGTATACAAATGTACCTATTCGTGATCTCAACTTTACAAATATTACAGATACCGGTGTCATATGGTATTTTGAACCCCATGGTAAATTGAACCCGGGGTCGATATACCTATGATATTTTGACCCCGGGTTCAAGTTTCCATATGGTATTTTGACCTCGGGGTCAATTTTTTTGTCTTTGTATTTTGAACCCCCTCATGGTAAATTGACCCCCCCCCCCCTCATTTCTACCAAAAGAGAGGAGTTCATAATACCATAAGAGAGGGTTTGATATACCATAGGTAGGGGGGGGGGGTCGACATTCCATGGACAGGAGGGTCGATATACCATGGGTAGGGGGGGTCAATATGCCATGGGTAGGGGATCGATATACCATGGGTAGAGGGGGTCAAAATACCATGGGTAGGGAGAGGGTTCAATATATATTAATAATTATGGGTAGGAGGTAATAAAATTTCAAAATTTCCAAAAAATCAAAATTTTCAAAAAAGTTCAAATTTTCAAAAATGTTATAAAATTAAAATCAATATATAAATTAATTTTTTTTTTCAATATTTCAAAAATTTCAAAACTAACATATTTCATAAGATTAAAAAAAAATCAAAAAAAAAAATTCAAAAAAAACTTGTTTACTTAGTCTTTTCAATGGGTATGGGAGTCAATATATCATGGGTAGGGGGGGGTCGATATACCCATGGTATATCGACCCCTCTACCCTATACAATTATTGACTTTTAATGCGGTCTACTCATGACTACGGACCTGGTCAATGAATGATTGACCGAGGTTAATCAATCATTGACCAGGTCCGCATAGTCATGAGTAGACTGAAATTAAAAGTCAATAACTGCTTATTAAATAATAAGGATTTTTTGAAACTTTTCAACAGTATATTCAACAAAATAGGCTACAATTGTTTTATTATTTTTCAAGATTATTTAAATATGAAAATTTTGAAATATGATGAAAATTTTGAAATTTTATATATTTTTTTTAATTTCCAAATTTTGAAATTTTTTGAAACTTTTGAACTTTAAATTTTTGACCCCCTACTGATGATATATTGACCTCCCTATCCATGGTATTTTGACTCCCCTACCCATGGTATATTGAACCCCTTACCCATGGTATATCGACCCCCATATCCATGGTATTTTATTTTGACCTCAGTGCATATCTTTTGATTAGAAATGGGGGGGGGGTGTTCAATATACCATGGATGTAAATCGACCCCGGGTTCAATTTACCATGGGGTTCAAAATACCATATGACACCGGCAAACTAGCGATCCTATTTTTGTTTTTCATTAAAAGAACAGGGTACTCTTAGTTGGTTTTGCTTGTTTATACATGGAAGATGACGTTTTTTTGTTATATATATATGCAAATTGTTTATTGCTTAAATGACAATTATTTTTATTTGTTCCAATGTTTGACATAGTTTGTCTCGTACGATAGTTCATTTTATGCTCATTTTTGGTCACCTAGTCCATGCGTGTGGCATTTCCTAACTTATTACAATGTATACTTGCAAAAATGATATCGACTCGATAAAAAGTGAAACCATAATTCAGGGGTTTCAAAGTGGGCCGGTACCCGGTACTTTTACCCGCCTGAGATCGTGTATAGTAACGGCAGAAATTACTGAACCCCCCCCTCAAAATTAGCGGTGGTCAAAACCACAAGTACGATGGTCGATAGGCTTGTGGAATATTTTTCATAAAACATTAATGTTCACGTCAATTGCTGAATTCTCGCATTCAAATCGAACAACTGCGTCATGACCAAGTTGATGGGATATTCCCTGTTTAAAAAAAAACTTTAGCTTAGAATCGTAAATAGCAGTTTGGGCATGCGGTAAATAGATATGTTTTCGCCCAAATATCTTTTCATCCTTGTGTAAAACTCGGACCGGAACAAAGCTGACATCATTTCAAAATAAAAAAAATGACCGATTACAAATTATGTTCAAACACAATTTAGTGTAATCTCCAGTAATATAAGTATGATTATTATGAATGTATGACTACACACTATTTTGTGTGATTTTTTTTAACCATTTAAAACCCAGGTTCGAATCATTCTGGGGCGTACTGTCTTGTTGCTTAACTCTGTCCATATTGTTTACCTTCCGGTATAAAAAAATAAAAACCTATGGCCAATTTATTTACATATTTTGACGGGGCCCTACCGCGGTTGTTCACAGAAATGAAAGTGTGCTGAAAAACATTTTTAAAAGAGGGTACAAGGAGATAAGGGATAGAAAATTACTAGAAATCTTGAAAAAGGACCGGACATGGCTCAAATACGAATTACATTGTAATGTCAAAACGCCGGCCCCCCCTTTTTTTCCAAAATAATTTAACTTTTGTGATTCAAATGTTAATAAATGTCTTCCCGCGAATCGTTTTTGTGCGAACATTTTCTTTGCACATAAGTCGTGAAAGTAACAATATATATTGTTTTTGTTTAATTATATTTGTATTGATCTATTAAAAAATTATAAATTTTATTAAAGGTTGATGATTGCAAATTAAATTTATATGTTTCATCAAGGACGTATTCTATATACGTCCTTGGTTTCATTAATTATGACACTTATATGTCTTGATCCTGCCAATGGTCTTTGATGAGTAATTACTGGTAATAAAGTAAAAAAAACACACAAGCCAAGGTATTGTGAAAAAGAAAAGGACAAAGCCAACAAAAGAATTTTGAGAAGTTTAAGCATTGATAACAATGGCTTGGTCAATCTGAACTCTAAAGTTAACGGGATTTTTCTTTCAAAAACACTTAATGTTTTGCAGTCTCTAAAGTACATTTTTTGGTCCACAAAATGCTAGATTTCAGGAGCTTCCACCCCTGGACCCCTTACGGCCCCCAGCCTAATTTTTTAGGTACCTCCTAAAATTTAAGAAGCACCTCCTATTATAAAAAACTTTGAAACCCCTGATAATTATATGTAAGGCCAAATAAAATAAAAGTTCTGGTTCTCAGACAACGCCGCCCTCTCAAAATTTTGGCCAATGGGACGTTTTTATTGCCGTACAGAAAAAAAATCGTCACTGCGTTGTATTTTTGAAGATTTTATTTTTCAAATTTACCGCCAAATTTAAGTTTTCAAGCATGCCGGTGATGCGGACGAGTTTTGACAAACGTTTGAATGACTGATCAATCGAAAACGAGTGTAGTGTTTTGATTATTATGTGCCAATAGTGATATACAATTATTGTTTTGATTAATATGTACCAAACATGGTAAACATGGTACTGTTAAATAAATATTACTCTCCGAGTAAACACTATTGTGTTGTTTGTTTGCCAAAATAGTAGAATTGAACTGGTTTACGCTATGTTTTTAAACTGCTGAAAATAAAAACAAAATATAAGAACCCTTCCCATGTTGGATTGGAAATAAAAACAAAAAATAAAAACCCTACCTACCTTGCCCTTTTTTTTAAAATCCATTGTCTGAGAACCAGAACATTTTTTTTAGATGGCCTAACCATGGAATGATCAACTTGAATGTCACACGTCTTAATAGGTAAAAAGATGAAGCAAAATCATGCTATAAGTTTGAATTTAATTACTTTGGTTTCATTTTGGTGACATCATGTAACATTCAGTTAATAGTGCAAATGATGTTACATGTATGATTTAATGTGATAATGTTATAAGCAAATTATTATAATAATAAACTATAAAACCTACGTCTATCGCACATGTTAGTACTGTTATCAAGGTTTTTGCTGGCATTTTGTTTGACTTCAATATTGGAGAATTGGCGACAAAAAATTAAGATTGACGATTTTTTTGGCTCCAATATTTTTGGAGCCAGAGCAACCCCTGGTTTATTCATGAAAATCATATTGTCAATATTTGAAGGACTTTTTGTATTCTTTGCCATAGATCTTGCAAATAGCTTTTGCAATTTCGAAGTTTTCTTTGTTAGCTGGCCCCTCCTATATCTTCCTAAAACCAAAGTATATCCAAACCTGGACAGATTTATTTTTAGCTGGATAGGGCCTTTTGTTTGTCGGCCATGCTTCTAACCTATGTGTCATCTTTTCTGTCAGAAACCGACAAATTTGATGATTTTTTTAGCTTTCACTGGATTTATTATACTTTTATTGGACATTAGAAATATAAATAACAACTATTTAATATGATCTGTCATTTTCTACTTAATTACACTACATGGTGGGTTATGCCACTTTCAACAATATTTCAGCTATACAATGCATCATGGCAGTCAGTTTTATTAATGGAGGAAACAGCAACCTGTTGAAAACCACTGACCTGTCTCAAATCACTGACAAACTTTATTACATAATGTTGCATAAAGTACACCTCACCTGAACGGGATTCAAACTCACAACGTTAGTGGTAATAGGTAATGATGGCATAGGCAGTTATAAATTCAACTACCAAACGATCACGATGGCCCCGCTTAATTATGTCACAAGATTTTCAGAAAATCAAAGTGAAAGTAGAATAGTGTGATTAATCATAAATAGATTTTTGTGCTCAAGCACTTATTTTAAAGCCAACAATCAACTGATTTTTTACTATGAATCGTTCGAAGTCTCTCGGGACCTTTCTTATTAGGTAACGGCAATACGTAAAGATCCGAAAATCTTTCACTCGTGCGGTTTTTTAAAATCAATCAAAGAATATTCGTACTACTGATTTTAGTATATGGTATGGTAAATTCCAGACGAATCGAAAACTAGGTTACTACTTTTGTTTTCTGTCCATGGGAGTTGTTCTATTTTGATTTTATGGATTAATTTCGCTGACATACTTAACATAGGGAGACTTTTAAGGATATTTTTTGTGATATTTATTTGGAATTACCATTATTCAACACAACTAAATCGTACGAAAGGTAGGAATTAAGTATAAATATGAAAATTATAGAATTGAAGTGAGGTGGTATCACGCGGGTGTCATCCCTTGTGATATTTTAGTACCACACATTGATAGTAGGGTTCAAATTATTGATAAAGAAAGAGCAAGTCCCTATGAAACAAGTGTCTTTGTTAAATTGTTTCCGACATAATAATATTACAAGGGTTTCATATCATATGGTTTTAAGTGTGTGTGTGTGAAAGGGGGCAAATATATATATCTCTCTCTCTCTTTGTTTGTGCTTATGTATGGAGTCAATGCAAATTTAGTCTACAGATGCACGTGGAATGCATGGGCCTGCTGATAGTGATGTGATGATGATCTCGCTCTGGATAAATTCAATACATCAGAGCCTAGTTACCTTTTGCAATCGTTCAGTCAGTACTGCCTT
Organism: Bathymodiolus septemdierum; assembly: GCA_963383655.1. Lineage (NCBI taxonomy): Eukaryota > Metazoa > Mollusca > Bivalvia > Mytilida > Modiolidae > Bathymodiolus > Bathymodiolus septemdierum. Next base: position 88,176,048 of record OY726522.1, on the reverse strand, counting down.
AACTCCATTTTTATCAAGGCCACGTTTTTCTAATTCAGCACGTAAGTCTACGACGCGTAAGTCAGCTAATTTCTTTGCACCTTCCCCTTGCGTTGCCATTTTAGTGGAGAATGCCCGGATGAAACTAACTCGAAAAATACTGCGCCCTCTATCGGCACTATCGCTTAATGTAGCGACCAGCGGGTTAGGATGAAACATGATAATTTAAACAAAAACCAACAAGTTGCAGTATACAACAATGTACCACTATTCTTCTTCCAAGTGCGAGACTAGACTCTAAGAGTGTGTAACTCTTTTCTGGTACATGGAAATGAAATTTAAGTTACCGGTCTTAGACTAATGGATTAATGACAATTGGATATAGATATATATAATATTGGAACTATAAAACTGAACCAAGGATTTAAATAGTTATCCAAATTAAGTATTTAAATTAAATTGAGAGGTAATAAATCTAGCAACATCGTACACTGGTAATACTTTTAGATAGCAACTAAGTGTATTTAAAAAAAATAGTAGATCTCATATCAGCCAAATTGTCGATAAAATCTAATCAATGTTAATTACTTATCAATAACTGAATATATGAGATTTCCGATTGCTATTGTATACTCGAGTTATTTCCCTTTGAGTATGAACTTCTATATTGTGTATTGTCAATATTAACTGCATGCATTGTTGATTGTTGCTATTGCCTTGTGTATGGAGAGGATATATATAGGCTACTGTCTGCTATCCAATCCATTTAATTTATTTATGAATAAATATGTTTAAAATGAAAACAAATCCTTGACTGAACCAGTGTTCTTTAAAAATATAAAAAATATACATTTCATTCAAAAGGCAGCTATTAGTACTAGTATTATTTAGAGTCTCATTATCTAGAACACGAACTACTTTCGAAAAACACAGACTTGTGCGTAAATAAGTTAATTCTCGTTCCTCTTTTGTGGGGCCTAGCTTAATGATATCGTTTGGCTTACCAGTTTCCCCGGCTTTTTATATCGGAAACAATACGAGCTAAACATCAAATCTGCTTGACAAAAATATACATTTCATTCAAAAGGCCGTTACTAGTACATGTATACTATAGGATCTTCAGTGGACGCTGGCTTGTTCAGTCACTATGTCTGCCTCTATTTCTTCCATATTAATTTTCGTCTTGCCGTGACTTCCGGGCTTACTTTGTGTACTGATGTTAGCTGTATAATCGTACTTCATTTCCCAGTACTTATCTAGACTTATCTCGAATTGTTTGGCAGTTTTTGCGGTTATTACTTCATTTGGCAGGCTGTTCCATGTGTCTATAATTCTATTCGCAAATGAATATTTGCGATTATTTAATTTGCAGTGCATCTTTTTTAATTTCTTTACGTATATGCAGATATTATTGATAGTTCCCTTGCATAATAGATCTCGACGACAAGGTATATTCCCACTACTTTATGACCATCTTCTACAACAATGTGTAACTTGCTCACCACAAGAACAAAAATTTGACAATTCACTACTAGAACTATTTAAATAACTACTAAGAAGTGATACAGAAAATATGAAAATGAATTCCAAAATATTATTATTGTGGTCATGCAGCGGATGGGACCGTCAGTTTTTACATAACAGGTATTATGATATAGTAGCAAATATTTCATCTAGAAGTTTCTATGTAAAATAAAAAAAAATGCAATATTTGCCGATATTTTTACTAGTTTTCCATTATAAATATAGCTAAAAAGTAAAGCGTTTCAGAATAAGTTAACAATATCGCATCTTGACCAATATTGCATTCATACTTTCTCCTTGAAGTTTGGTACGCACTAGAGAGGTTCCGAGTGAAACGATATTTGCATACAAGCAGACGAGAGATAAACAAGGAGAACATTATATTGAATGCACATTGCAAAGAAATATGGTCATAGACTGAAATATTTGGTACTATATTATAAAAGGGTTATTGCACTAATATTGGGAATATTGTCCCTCGCAGTATATCATATTGCACTCGCAAACTCGTGCAATCTGATATACTGCTCCCCGGGACAATATTCCTCAATATTAGTGCAATAACCCTATATTATAACAGGTCTCCATTGAATCGACATATATTCAACAAATATCATGATCTACGTCCAGTACCAAGGATTACCTACAAACTCAACAGATTGTTAAATGTAATAAATGTTGCCATCACATCTGAATTGTTGCTTAAACTAAAAGGAATTAACATTCCAATGCAAGACAAACATAATTCAATTGTGCTTTAAAAATGGTTAAAACTTGAAATGCAAATATATATATATATAAAGCTGCGAAATATTGTCCATGATTTTGGCACATGTATAAACGTCATAGAAAATAATCACATCTATTCGCCCATAGAATAGATGGAACTATTGCAGTAATTTCATTTTTGTTGCTAGAGTTATCCTTCATTGAACACAAACCGTATAGATTGAAACCAAGGCATCCCGCAAATAAAGAGTTATTTCCCTTTTCAAGTACAAAAGTCTTCACCGGAAATATCCCAGCCTTTTCTTTTTAAACCTTCATGAGGTGAGGTCATCATAAATTTCTGACTTAAGTTTTTGTTAAAAACCCTTCCCACCCATTCCCTGTATATAATTTGAACAAGATACTGCTGTTGTGTTACTATTTTTCAGCTCCAATATTGTAGTTCGGATTACATATAAACAAATGTCGGCACGGCTGTAGATGATCAGAAATGGAACTGTAGTGCTTTCCTAGCCAGCGAAGACAATTAAGTCATTGTAGCTGTTTCCATGAGTATTGAGATGTGATGTTTCTGTACAATCGAGTTGACCTCTGTACCCAGGGTCAATTCAAGTGTGTTAAAGTTTTTTTTTTTTTTTTTATAAATATTGTAAATAATACGTTTTCAAAGTTTTCGAAAGACGTTAATTCAATTTTAATTTTCGTTGGATGGAACAATTCACTTTTTAACTCCATGCCAGGAGTTAGTGCTTTTATATGAATGATTGAATGATTGATGAACATTTTGCACTCCATGCCAGGAGTTTTGTCAACTTTGCACTCCATGCCAGGAGTTTATTTGAACTTTGCACTCCATGCCAGGAGTTTTTCTAGACTTTGCACTCCATGCTAGGAGTTTATTTTTTATGAATATTGTTTGCTCCATGCCGGGAGTTTTAATGATTTTACGAAATATTCAAATTTCTACGGCCTTGACCAAACTTTCGCCAATCTGTAAATTAACGTAATAAACATTTAATTTCTTTGCTGAATATTTTTAATATTGCCATTGATAATTATCATGTCAATAATGACGTCAAAGGCACATTTTCAGCGTAGAACGTTAGCACGGTAAGAAAAATATCTTAAAGCTTTACATAGGTAAAAAGCTCTCTATATAGCTTATGTTTATTGTTTGTAACTTATCCGATTAAATAAAACCTTTTGTATAAATTATTTGTACTTACATGTCCTTTTTCTGTCATAAATTTATATTAATTGACATGTTGGATTTCAAAAATTCAATATCACCGCACATTCACACTATAACTCTTAGTTACGACATGTCAATAATGGATTTGATGACAAATATTAGCAAATGAAATTTAAACATATGTTGTATAATAATTGCATTAGAATACGAGTTCTTAAAATCTAATTAAAATAAGATCTGTTCACTTACTTCCCTTTACTGATATGTCGCGGCGTGGGAGATCTGAGAAAACCCCATTACGGGTCATGTGCGAGTGACCCCAGGTACAATCCAATGAAAATGACGAGTACAAAACCATGAAAGTGTTACTAAAAATACTATAAGCAATCCGATTGGCCGAAAAATGTCTTAACGGTATATATCATATTATTCATGACATAAGGTCACTAGCATGTGACTCGTAATGGAGTTTTCTCTGATCTCACATACCGCGACATAACGGTAAAGGGGAGTAAATGAAAGATCCGATTTTACTTACAACATGGTATGGAACGTTAGCATATTATTCTTTTAATACACGATTCGTCGGTTACATGTTAGATCTGTACAAACAATGATGGCGGCCCCCATGAAAAATGAATATTTTGACAGGTACATTATGTGATCATACAATTTGTTGATTTCTACATTAAACTACTTTTCTGAAAATGGACGCATATGTCAATGTTTGCCTGTGCCGCTGTAGATTCACCATTTTTGACAAATAGAACAATCTAACAGTTAATTAACAAGAAAAACAAGTTATATAAAAAGAAAAAACGAAATCCCAAGTATAAAAAACAATATCAGGAAACTAAAACCAAGCTCCAGAACGAAATGAGAAACTCTACCAAACGATTGGCTCAGTGCAAACATTGCTCCAGTACTTAAAAAAGGTGATGTCCATGCAGCGGAAAATTATAGACCAATATCTTTAACTTGTGTATCCTTAGTCCGAGATTCCTCTGTCGTCCGACGACATTATATATTTTTGCTAGAGCCGTCGGACGTCAGAGCGCAATATATACGGAAAACAGCTGATTTGCCTTACCAGCTCTGGGTCGGCACATTTCCACGTTTCGTGGCTATCGGATTTTTATTAATTATCAGAAACCCTTATATAAATCGCTTCACCAATCATTTTTCTATTCATTCATAACCATCTTGCCCTCAGAAAGTGGTGTTACACTCCATTACAGCACGATTTTTCCTTATATCCTATTATTCCGCCATTTGTCTAATTATAACTAAACTATAAATATCGGTGGTGTAAATGATTAGTGTGCAGTAGATCGTGGGTTTGTGCCCTGGTAGGGTAACACCAAAGACCTCATTGAAGATTAACTTGTTCTTGCAATGATATAGCTGACAATTGCTGAGTTGGCATAAACAGTAATCATTCACTCACTCACTCTTTATCTTTACAGCATACAGACATTATTACGACTATTGAATGCTACAGAAAAGAAAAAGATTATAGCTCACAAAACATGTAAAGGATACAATGATCTGTTTAAACCATGGTAAGTATGAACCAATTGATATAAAACATGTAAAGGATACAATGATCTATTTAAACCATGGTAAGTATGAACCAATTGATATAAAACATGCAAAGGATACAATGATCTATTTAAACCATGGTAAGTATGAACCAATTGATATAAAACATGCAAAGGATACAATGATCTATTTAAGCCATGGTAAGTATGAACCAATTGATATAAAACATGCAAAGGATACAATGATCTATTTAAACCATGGTAAGTATGAACCAATTGATATAAAACATGCAAAGGATACAATGATCTATTTAAACCATGGTAAGTATGAACCAATTGATATAAAACATGCAAAGGATACAATGATCTATTTAAACCATGGTAAGTATGAACCAATTGATATAAAACATGCAAAGGATACAATGATCTATTTAAACCATGGTAAGTATGAACCAATTGATATAAAACATGTAAAGGATACAATGATCTATTTAAACCATGGTAAGTATGAACCAATTAATATAAAACATGCAAAAGATACAATGATCTATTTAAGCCATGGTAAGTATGAACCAATTGATATAAAACATGCAAAGGATACAATGATCTATTTAAACCATGGTAAGTATGAACCAATTGATATAAAACATGCAAAGGATACAATGATCTATTTAAACCATGGTAAGTATGAACCAATTGATATAAAACATGCAAAGGATACAATGATCTATTTAAACCATGGTAAGTATGAACCAATTCATATAAAACATGCAAAGGATACAATGATATAATTAAACCATGGTAAGTATGAACCAATTCATGTAAAACATGCAAAGGATACAATGATCTATTTAAACCATGGTAAGTATGAACCAATTGATATAAAACATGTAAAGGATACAATGATCTATTTAAACCATGGTAAGTATGAACCAATTCATGTAAAACATGCAAAGGATACAATGATCTATATAAACCATGGTAAGTATGAACCAATTGATATAAAACATGCAAAGGATACAATGATCTATTTAAACCATGGTAAGTATGAACCAATTGATATAAAACATGTAAAGGATACAATGATCTATTTAAACCATGGTAAGTATGAACCAATTGATATAAAACATGCAAAGGATACAATGATCTATTTAAACCATGGTAAGTATGAACCAATTGATATAAAACATGTAAAGGATACAATGATCTATTTAAACCATGGTAAGTATGAACCAATTGATATAAAACATGTAAAGGATACAATGATCTATTTAAACCATGGTAAGTATGAACCAATTGATATAAAACATGCAAAGGATACAATGATCTATTTAAACCATGGTAAGTATGAACCAATTGATATAAAACATGTAAAGGATACAATGATCTATTTAAACCATGGTAAGTATGAACCAATTGATATAAAACATGTAAAGGATACAATGATCTATTTAAACCATGGTAAGTATGAACCAATTGATATAAAACATGTAAAGGATACAATGATCTATTTAAACCATGGTAAGTATGAACCAATTGATATAAAACATGCAAAGGATACAATGATATATTTAAACCATGGTAAGTATGAACCAATTGATATAAAACATGTAAAGGATACAATGATCTATTTAAACCATGGTAAGTATGAACCAATTGATATAAAACATGCAGAGGATACAATGATCTATTTAAACCATGGTAAGTATGAACCAATTGATATAAAACATGCAAAGGATACAATGATCTATTTAAGCCATGGTAAGTATGAACCAGTTGATATAAAACATGTAAAGGATACAATGATCTATTTAAACCATGGTAAGTATGAACCAATTCATGTAAAACATGCAAAGGATACAATGATCTATTTAAACCATGGTAAGTATGAACCAATTCATGTAAAACATGCAAAGGATACAATGATCTATTTAAACCATGGTAAGTATGAACCAATTGATATAAAACATGCAAAGGATACAATGATCTATTTAAACCATGGTAAGTATGAATCAATTGATATAAAACATGCAAAGGATACAATGATCTATTTAAACCATGGTAAGTATGAACCAATTGATATAAAACATGCAAAGGATACAATGATCTATTTAAACCATGGTAAGTATGAACCAATTGATATAAAACATGCAAAGGATACAATGATCTAATTAAACCATGGTAAGTATGAACCAATTGATATAAAACATGCAAAGGATACAATGATCTATTTAAACCATGGTAAGTATGAACCAATTCATATCAAATTTGTTAAATTTCACTATCAGTAATTCTATATTTTTGACAATTAGGTGTAGTTGGAGGGGAAATAACACAGTGTTGCTATTAACAGCAATAACTTTAAATATTGAACTAAGAGTAAATAAAAACTAGTGTAACCCTGCCACTTTTTATTTAATTGCCTGTTCCAAGCCAGGAAAGTGAGTGGTCATGTATATGTGTGTATGGGATATTGATTTTGCCTAGATGTTAATACAATTTTTTGATTGTATTTTGGTATTGTACCAACAGTGTGGTATTTTTCATTTTACAGGTACAATGTAATACACTTCACCGTAATGTATGTTATATACACAAGATATGTCTTTTCCTTCATTTTTTCACATATATGTACCATGCATTTTATGGTAACGTGCCTGCTTGATATGTAGTTTTTTTTTGGGGCGTTTTTTGTATGTGTACAGTCAAGTAAGTTCATATCATTTATCATAGTTTTGGGCAAATGGTAAGAAATTAAAATCGATTTTAAATTTAAATCAGAAACCTTAAACTATCAATTACACAATCAGTTTATTAAAAGCCTAAGGATTATAAAATAAATTTTCATCAACCATTTAAATTGTATGTGCTGTGCTCAGTAAAAATGATTATTAACAACAATTAGTTTAAAAGTTATTAGAAATGAAAAAAAAATATCTCAATGAAATAAGTACAAGACTGCACTGAAATCTAAATAAATAGAGCAAATTTACCTGTTTTATATTTTCGACATCATTTACTACTGGTACACATTGTATTCTGTTTCTGAGAAAATAACCATCCTTTATGACTTATGAGTGTCTGAATTATTATATATAAATATATTGGACTATCATGCATGAATGCATTGTCGTATCTGATACTTTTTGTTTAAAGGTCACATGATGGAAGTGAGGAAGACGAAAAAATAAAAGAAAAAGATAAAACAGAATCTGTACAGACAGCAGAAGGTTATTGTTACCGTTAGTCATAAAATCATTTTAGTTTTGATACTCAAAAAGTCTGTGCTTTCTTATATTTTAATGTTGCAAACATTCTAAAAATCGTTTGCATGTAGCAGCAATACCAGTATTAAAAATTAATTAAATTGACAGTGAAGACTGGTTAAGAATGAAAGTTTACGACAAAAGAGATGATTTCAATTTTTCCATTGTGAACTTTCCATTTATATGTAGCAACATTCCAGCAGCACCTGCATATGGAGTATATATCTTTCAGTTGATACGATATTCCAGAGTTTGTGGTTCCTATCAGGATTTCCTTAATAGAGGGTTGGTGCTAACAAGGAAGCTACTGAACCAAGGGTTCTTTTTGGTAATGTTGAAGTCATCACTTCGAAAATTTTACGGTCGCCCCTTGATTGACCGTTATGGAATACAAAAAAAATGTATCTGTGTGACAAATGACCACAAATATGTTCCACTTGTCGTAAACACTTCCCGGTCCTTTCCTCGTTCATGACTTATCACCGGGTTTGTAACTAGATGAACACGACAGGTGCCACTACTGGAGAAGGAACTGCTTACCCTTATGGAGCACCTGAGTTCACCCCCGTTTTTAGTGGGGTTCGTGTTATTCGATCTTTAGTTTTATGTGTATGTTTTAATTTGTAGATCGTTGTTTGTCCTTTTGTACTTTTTCTTTTGGCCATTGTTTTGTCTGTTCTTCTTTGATATACAAATTCTGTTTACCCCTTTGGTATCTTCAAACTCTTCTTATAAAGAAGAAACTGTTGTATATGTTGTTTAATATGCATATTATAATTACCCAGTAGCTAATTAATTAATAAAATATGTTTAAATTAAAACAAAAAAATAGATAAACATTGTTTTCTTGCTTTCTTCTCCAACTTCTGTTATAAATATTTCAGTTTAATAGTATTCTACATTAATTTGTATTTTATTTGCTGAAATAATTCTAATTTGTCTGTGCAAACATTTAAAGTTTCAATTCATTTGTAGATAATTTATCATCTGCAGAAAGAACAGAATTAGAAGTTGTGAATAAGTTGCTGTCAAAAGCAGAAAAAGCTTATAAAGTTAAGGATAAGGTAAAGCTTATATGTAGTGTTATCAGGTAGAAATTAAAATTATTACATAGATGTCCATGAATTACGAAGATTTCCGAGTAAAATAAAATCCAGAATTTCACCCAGTTAAATAAATGTGTTTATTTCACCGGAACGTCACAGTAACAATGTCATCACAATCGAAAATATCATTGAGCTAAATGCTTTTTTATTATTTTTTTTTAGCTTTCTGAACCAAAAAGACCAAATAAAGATGAACCTAAATCTTCATCAACAAGCAAACCTAACCAAGAAGAATTTAGAAACCAAAATACTGACAGATCTAAAAATGAGAAAGAAGGACCAACAATTATTCCTGAAAATAAAATCAGAAATGATCGAGTGTTCTCAACAGATGTGAAACAAAAGCAAAATTCTAGAAGATCAAATAATACTAGAAATCTAGTTAATTCTTCAAAACCTGTTGCCATAGAAACAGATAAAAACCGAATTCCAGTAAAGAATACATCAAGATCAAGAGTAGAAAATAGGAGACTTGGGAATCCATCTTTACCTCATATCAAAGCTCCATTCCAGATAAATCCTTCAATACCATTCCCTAAAAAATCTACCTCAATTACAAAATCTGTACCTCAGGTACGCCCATCTTCTTCTAGTAAATATAGACAGACTACTAAAGGTCAACCCCCATCTAGAAATATGGAAAGTTCACAAAGAAAAGGTCATAGTTCAGGTAAAAAGGGTCCTCAATCCCAGCATATTTTAGATAATCGAATTGAAAAGGAGAACTCAGATACTGCAGAATCAGTGAAAAACTTGTGTAATCATATAGAACAAGATGATGATAATGTCTGTCAAAGTAATAATAGTGATAGTGAGCAGAAATATGTGGATAAAGAAGAATTAATAAAGGATGATAAAGTGGACAATAGACAAGATATAGTAGATGATACTAATACTAAACAGATGGCAGAACTAGAAATACAAGATATGAAGACCCCAAAAAAACAGAAATTTAACCTGTTGACAGATGGGTAAGGATATCTATAAGTAGAAACTGGTGATTAACCATATCAGATCCACCATTTTATTATACATTATTTAAATCAAATTACCGGTATTCTGAATTTGTAATATTTATTTTCCAATGAACAGCTAGTTCCATATTGTTCCACAAGTGCTATGATAATGTAATATGGTTGTACAACTTTATATGGACAAGTATTGTTTATTTTTGCCAGTTAATGTCTGTATATTTCTTTATTTATAAATATATTTTATTCTACAACTATCTACTGTAATTCTTCAAACATTACCTTTTAGCATGATGTATTTCTAAATTTCTTTCAGCAGACAATTAAAATGCATTTCAAATAATTGTATAAACCTGTCAGTTAATCAGAAATAGCAAATACCATATTATCATAGATTTTACTTGAACCACCTTAAAGTCACGATCTTTCCTGCTTGAGGCAAATACACAAACCATTAGTCATTACACCACCAAGGAAGTGACGGAAATGAAGAACAGCAGCGATAGTGTGTTACCTAAACTATTGATTATAATTCTATTTTTAGATATACCTGTATTTTGTTCCATGTTTACCTACATCCACATCGTTTAATTATAAATTGTAGTTAAATCCACTCTAAATTTACAGATGTCATCTTACTTTTCCTGCTAAGCTTAGGAAGTATGTAGCACACAACAGGAAGCTGAAACAGAAATATGAAATGTACAGATTGACAAAGAAAGTCAATGGTATTCCTGCTGCTGAGAAAATCAAAATTGCCATTGAAAAAAGTGTAAGATACTGGGATTTTTTTATCGTTCATGTGATTAAATGATTGTTCTATACCAGTTCAATAATTTTTTCCAGCTAGTTAGTAGCATCTTTGTTTACTTATAGGAGTAAACAGCAAAACATCAGTAAGTACCTGTCAAACTTTCTTACTTTACACAAAATATCTTGACATGAGTAAGATTAGTAATGATGAAAATCCTTAGTCTGCTGGTTTTGACAATACCATCTTCAGATGTAAGATATAATCAGTGTATAACTGGAATTTCTACATAAGTATTCCCTCCTGAAAGGCAGGAGCATATAGGAATTATGTTCTCTGTTTGTCAGTCCTTGTAGTCTGTCACACTTATACTCTGATGAAACAAATTTACAAATTCTTATTTTTATTTGCTTCATATCCCACCATCATGTCGCCCTCTCCTCTGGATGTAGATCTTCACATCTTATTAATCTTTAAATTGTTGAAAGTGATCAGTATTTTGTTGAATATTCTTTTTGTTGTCGCCCCTTTTTTTCACCTGGATGCAATCCACAAACCTCGGATGTATTTCGTTCGACATGTGAAATGTGTCTATGTCTAACAATTCTTCACTGTAAGATGCACTAATTGTAATAGTACAAACTGGATAAGTTTTCTTACATAATGTTGATTTTTACATTAAAAAAAGCAGATTCAGTACTATATCATGACTATATGCTAATAAAAATTGCCTATCTATATTACCAACAGGTTATGGAAAAAGCATGTTATTTTAATCACTTCCGTGGTTTTCATGAGCGAAAAATTTCATTATAAAAAAAACCACTTCATTACTACATATTTGAAAACATTGAAATTGTCTGATATATCATATTTTTACTGGGCACATCTATTTTGAAATCACTGAATTTACCTCCATCATTGAAGATCTCCTAAAGAAGATCCAATGGCAGCTATCATAAAGGGACCAGATTCTTATGACATTATCTCCCCTTTACCTTGATGTAGATACCTTCCATATTATCTCCCTTTCTCACAGATATAGATATAAAGGGAAAATCCCTTAATAGTTTATAAAAGTTTAAAAAAAGATTGAAGCAAGCAAAATTATTCTTGAATTTCAGTTCACAGATCTTGAAGAATGGATGTTAATGAAGAATGTGGCCGACATGACCAATATTTATAATAATTTAAGAAAATATCTTGGAACACTAGACATAGAAAATATTTCAGGTTTGTTTAATTTCAAGATTCTAATTCTAAAAGGTAGAAGAATATTAACATGTCTATGCTTGATTTAGCACTAATTAGCAGTGATTTTCCTACTGTGTTTTTGGGGCCGAATATCGGCCACAGTCCCAATGTGAAAAAGGCTCTTTTTTTCCCAATTTCAGGGGGGAATATTCCCAATTGCCTGGTGATAAAATTACTCGTAAAAATCGGTAATGAAAGCTTTTTCAAATGAAAATAAAAGTCGAACATTTTCACGTTTATGACCTGGTTACTGTTTGTTTTGATTGTGCAATCGAAAGAAATACAATGCACAAGATACCGGGAACCAGTGCAATATATTGGGTCGTTTGATTTGTTGAAAGTGCTGTGTACCGGACTGAGATAAAACTTCAGAAAAACGAAAGTGGAAATTGTAGTATTTGAATAAATTTTATATTAAAGATGTTTATTTAAATTTTAACACAAAAATAGTAAATATGCCCTGTGATTTACGTTGCTTAATATTTTGTCAATTCATTGGGAATTAAAAACGGAAAACAGTTGATGAAGCGGAATACACGAATTAAAAATGTCACGATGTTGCATAATTCTAAATGATATGTTAAAAAATTTACCAGTAATAATGGAAGCAAGTACAGGTAACTTGAATCCTTTTGATTAATAAAAAAAAGTTTGTATTTCCCGAGAGCAATGAGGTTGATGACATTAATAAAGTTAGTTAAACTGTTTGTGCTTTGAAGTGAGTTCGACCCACTACGTTATAATATACCGGTGGTGTCTTTTTAAAAATACCTATTCCAGCTATTCCCACTTACAAATATCAATAAATGTTGTTACAGTTAATTTATTGTTTTTGCAATTAGTATATCAAATTAATTATTACCTGTAATTTACCTGTATTTTATGTCAAATATTGCAAAAAAAAAGGCAAAATATTTTGATTAATGAAAAATAAGTGTTATTAATCAAATGAATTAGAAATTGGAATGAAACATTTTTTTCATATAGATAGTATATTTTATGGGCAGTTTTGTTCATTGTGGGCCCTCTATTGGACAATAATATTCTTATTCTTATAGATTGAGATAAAGTATGACATGAATAGTAAAATATCTTTTAAAAAATATTTGTACCTTGGAAAAAAACATGAATCGTAAGAATTTCATTAAAAAATGAAAAGTAACAAACATAAGCTAAGACATGCTTGTTTATTATTTCATGTAATTTAAAAAAATAATATGTTCTATGGATGCCGAAATATAAATGTATTGATAGAGATATCACTTATTCATGTTTGCATCTGTATCTTTTTTGATTAGAATAAAAATGATAAATGACTATATATAAGTTCTCTATTCTCTAAGCAAGGTTTACCTGAAGTTAATGAGTTTTTGTTTATACACCCTAAGTCCCAATGTTTGCACATTGTTTACACAATAACTACAGCTATTCCTGCTTGAAATTTTAGATTTCTTTAATGAATTTTTAAAAAGTGGGATTAGGTGGACTCTAGCGGTCACCAACACTAGTACTGATACACCATGCCCAGAAGCTGAATGCCTTGTTATCACTGTCAGTGTCACTTCAGAAACAACCAATTCAAATTCTTTATTACCTAACACAACTTCAAATGACATCCAACAACATGTAAATAGTGGTGATGTTGATAATGATTCGCGGTCTGACTGTCACTCTGATTCAGACAGTTGTGCTCTAGAGGTCATGGTACCAGATGCCAGGGTGTTCAGTTAAATAAAGAATGAACAAAAATACCCATGGCTATATGACAGTGTGGTTCACCAAGGGTATTTATGTAAGTTTTGTGAACTGTTTTGTGGTAATTCTTCCTCCTCACAAGATCTTGTTACTGTTGGCATTAACCTTGGTACAGTATGATTGCTATTCTATTACTGGACATCCAAACTAATAAATTTATTGCTCTTCCCATCTTTTCCCAATTCACATCATTTACGCACTAATTTTCCCAATTATAAGGGACCTGTGCCCCAGATACAAATGAGTAGGAAAATCACTGTTCAGTATATGTAAAATGTACTATGAGATAATACTTGATAAAAAGCAATATGTTGATTTAACAAACTAGATTGTACCTGTCAAACATACCTTAAAGGGCATCTGTTTATAACAAACTAGGTTGTACCTGTCAAACATACCTTAAAGGGCATCTGTTTATAGCAAACTAGGTTGTACCTGTCAAACATACCTTAAAGGGCATCTGTTTATAACAAACTAGGTTGTACCTGTCAAACATACCTTAAAGGGCATCTGTTTATAACAAACTAGGTTGTACCTGTCAAACAGACCTTAAAGGGCATCTGTTTATAACAAACTAGGTTGTACCTGTCAAACAGACCTTAAAGGGCATCTGTTTATAACAAACTAGGTTGTACCTGTCAAACAGACCTTAAAGGGCATCTGTTTATAACAAACTAGGTTGTACCTGTCAAACAGACCTTAAAGGGCATCTGTTTATAACAAACTAGGTTGTACCTGTCAAACAGACCTTAAAGGGCATCTGTTTATAACAAAATAGGTTGTACCTGTCAAACAGACCTTAAAGGGCATCTGTTTATAACAAACTAGGTTGTACCTGTCAAACAGACCTTAAAGGGCATCTGTTTATAACAAACTAGGTTGTATCTGTCAAACAGACCTTAAAGGGCATCTGTTTATAACAAACTAGGTTGTACCTGTCAAACATACCTTAAAGGGCATCTGTTTATAACAAACTAGGTTGTACCTGTCAAACAGACCTTAAAGGGCATCTGTTTATAACAAACTAGGTTGTACCTGTCAAACATACCTTAAAGGGCATCTGTTTATAACAAACTAGGTTGTACCTGTCAAACAGACCTTAAAGGGCATCTGTTTATAACAAACTAGGTTGTACCTGTTAAACAGACCTTAAAGGGCATCTGTTTATAACAAATCACTGTCTATAAAAGACAGTTTTATTTTCACCATTTAATGAATAATATGTATAATTTGAACCTGTATATAAAGGTCAACTGCTCATAAAGGGCATCATATATTCAGGTTCCTGCCTTCAGTGTCATTTATATACAGGTGTGGTTTGCATATATTTTTTTCTGCCAGGAATGTTAAAAACCTTGCTGATAATCTTACAAAAATAGATTCTATGATTTTACAAGTTATGTGTCATCCTTAACAAAATACAAAAATTGTATTGGTGTGCTGTAAGTAGCCATAGAAATTTCAAAGTAGATGAAAGATAGGCATTTTGGAGGGAGCGGGGGGGCCAATTCTGAAAAAGCTTATTTTAGTGCAATTTTTTTTTAGAAGAAAATAATTCTTTGAGATTCCTGATCCAATAATTTGGGTAGAGACAGTTTTGGTGAGTTTGCATTAGAGCAAATACATTGTATATATATATATTATGCAATTAATTACTCCCTAAGAAGTCAATACCAGGATATGAGGACCTCTCGACTTGTCACTCACAGTGACCTGACCTCTGCCGTTGGCCTTGGTCAGGTCAGATCACCTTGAGTGCCAAGTCTCGAGGTCCTCATATCCTGGTATTGACTTCTTATGTAGTAATCAATTGTTTTATTATACCGAAATAAACTGGATAGGGCTGTTACCTTGTCTTTTGTCATTGTCTTATAATTTTTACTCTTCTAGTAGAGTACGGAAATAATTCTTGGTCGTCACCGGATATATAATCGTGTTTTAATCATGTCAAAACTTCCGGTGTAGTAATGAATGTCACTTGTTCATGTACAATTTCCTAAAATGATGGTATGTATGCTTCAGATTATAAACTTGGATAATGTTCAAGTGTTTTATACACATCCAGGGGAGGAGGTGTCGTGGTCATGATGGTATGGTAGTGGGATCTATAACAACAATATGTGATAAAGTTTGTCAGTTACTTGCGACAGGTTGGTGGCTTTCTCCGGGTCCTCCGGCTTCTTCCACCAATATAACTGACCGCCACGACATAACTGAAATATTGTTGAATATATTCAATGAAGTGCAATAATTGTATACTATTACATATTTCAATCGAAATGGGATTAATCGGTCACCATTTTAATTTTTTTAATCGGTCAATATCTACAGGTCAGTGTAAGATCACGTGATAAATAATGACCTCTTTGAAAGATTTAGTGGTTATACCTTGGAAAATCAAATAAAATCACATGACAAAGCGTAACCAATAGAAAGCGAGTATATCCTTATTAATATTCATGAGGTATAATAAATATATAAAATACATAAAATTTGTATTGAATCCCTTAAAATTGATAGAGAAATACTTCTTTTTCAGAATCATCTTCTGTGTATGAACTACTTAGATCAAGAAAGGCTTTAGAAATGATCCTATCTACCTTCCAACAAGTTGAAGATCAAAGGAGTCAATTAAATACAGGTATAATAGTTATTGTTTTACTTCATATTGTTCAGTATAAACTATTGTTTTTTACTTTAAAGGCTATTCCAGAAAAAAAATGTATGGGAGTGAGATTGGAAGGCACTTTTTTCCCAAGGCCCACCACCTATACAATGCTAAAAAGAAACTGAGTTGTATTTTATCGTCAAAAGTTGATACGTACCCATCACTCATGTATTATCAATATAAAGGAACCTTCCAATCATATGTACCCTTATATAGCTTTTCCTACCTCTTCATATGATTTCACAAGTGACATTATCAAATTTATCTTTAGTCTCGTAATATGAGAAAAGACAATAACAGAAAATAACATTTTATGTTTTAATCTCTAAAAATCTATTTAATTATATAATAATGTTATTGGTGACCAGAAATACGCAAAATATTTACGAAGTCTCATCATATATCCCGACCCATTAGAGGAGGGAAACATGTAATCAGACAAGGAAAATATTTTCATATCTTACCAGATGAGGTCAACTTTATTGTTATTATTATACTGAATGTCATTGATTCTTTACAACGAAGTTACAGTTAAATGTCAAACTTCAAAGGAGTATACATTGTAATATATAACTACCCAGGTACTATGACGCTTTCACTATCGTTCTATTAGGAAGTCATTGAAATCTATGCCAAATATCATCAGTACAAATATTAACTACAGAAATATTTTTTTAATTGACCATTACTGCTTGACTGTATTTGATGTCAAAATGAACTCGAATTTAAACTGCATGATATTGAGAAGTTTCAAAATTTCTCTGAGAGCATTGCCACCATGCAAGATATATATCATTACTAAAACACATTTTTTTAAATTTGACAATTTAGTTTAATTTTAGTGAAAATGAAGTAAACTTTTATCCGTAGCTTCATGACAATGAGTAGTTCAATAGATCATTCAGGTCGTCAATTTAAACAAAATTCAATTGGAATGGTCTTTTGTTGGCCACTTTCAAAATTGTACATGACAGCCCATCCATCCATCCAACATAGCTACCATTACTAAAAATAGAAATTCCTTAAAATGGAAAAATATACTAATTTTAAGCTGGAATCAGCTGAAATTTGTATTTGTTTAACATATGTTCTGACTTTTTCTATAAGATTTAAAAGTCAAATTAAAAATCAGGTGAGAAATTACAGGTTTTATTATCAAGCATTTTGATTAGAAACATAATAAATATTATAGTTTGTTCTAATTAGATGTAGTTAAAAAAATGTTCTTTAATTGATGGATGTTATCTAAAAGTTTGGTAATGAGTAAAATT
Organism: Bathymodiolus septemdierum; assembly: GCA_963383655.1. Lineage (NCBI taxonomy): Eukaryota > Metazoa > Mollusca > Bivalvia > Mytilida > Modiolidae > Bathymodiolus > Bathymodiolus septemdierum. The sequence continues at coordinate 88,158,041 of OY726522.1, read as the reverse complement.
TACAGTTAAAACAATGAATGTGCTCATTAAGTGGAATAAATTTATTTATGGTAATATGTAACAATTATTTTATATGTCATATATTTCAGACTGTATAGACAATGCAGATTATATTGGTGCTTGTCATGTTGATGTTCTGACACCTAGTTTATACAAACCAAGTATATGGCTGTCTGACCTAACTAAAGGTAGGGAGAATTTAAACTTTGTATGTTGATGTCTTGATACCTAGTTTATGTAAACCAAGTATATGGCTGTCTGACCTAACTAAAGGTAGGGAGAATTTAAACTTTGTATGTTGATGTCTTGATGCCTAGTTTATGTAAACCAAGTATATGGCTGTCTGACTTAACTAAAGGTAGGGAGAATTTAAATATATGGCTGTCTGACTTAACTAAAGGTAGGGAGAATTTAAATTTTGTATGTAAGATGAAGACAGGTTTAGGTTGGACTTGCTACTGGTGATTTGTCCCTGTACTTGATACAGACTTTTGTGATAAAGCTTTTCAGTGACCTATGACAGGTAAAAAAAACTGACTGATGCTAATTAACTGATGTATTAAAAGTTCTCATGAACACAAATAGTAGGTTACAAGAGAATTGTGTCTTATGTATTTAAAAAATCTATTGATGTTAAAATCATATGATTATCAGGACCTAACTTAACATTGTCAACACATTGAGTTTGTTCACTGTTATAAAATGTGACAGCTATTGTTATACACATTTGACAAATAGTGAACATTTAAGAAACTTGTTAATCCACTTCAATTAAAGTTATTGATTCACAAGGAGAGGTGTCTAGATGTAGATGAATGTCAGAGAACAGTTACGTTTTTTACATGACAGCAAATTTGTTGTGGTTGTATTTCGATATGGGTGTGTTGTCGTCTTTTTAATTCTGATTTTTCACAACAACTTTTCTTCTCTTTGACTGATTCTTATGAAATTTTAACACAACGATCCTCTCCACAAAATAAAAGTTCTGATTGATTTTGGAATTTTGGCTGTATCCATCCAGAAGAACCTTCAATAATGAAAATACCTCATACCCTGAATGGAAACATCATTAATGTCAAGTCATTTATTTGATAAAAGCAAATCTACGGTAAAGAAAGTGTTTATCTTCTTTTTAATACAAATGTATCTGTAATGACAAATGGCAATTATTCATTATTTTGTATGTTGAATGTATAGGTGTATCTTGATGTAATTTTGATGTTGTATTATAGATATCTGGTTACCTCAGTCCCCACCAGTCTTACAGTATAGATCTGTCAGACAACTAGAACGGTACACCACCCTTGTGTTCCAGATACAATACTGCCAGTTTCAGTGTTATATACATGAAGTCTTTGCTAAAGAAATTTTGCCATTCCTCAAGTCAGTACATCCTAAATCAAGGTAAGAAGATTTTAATGAGGCAATAAGCAGGTGTATTTCAATAAACTTCATCGTGAAAGAAAGTGGACAGGTTTTTTTTGAGGGGGATACATACTTTTATCACTGTTCAATCTCAATAATATAAAGCAGCAACATCTGATCAGAATTCATGCACAGTAAAGATATTTAAGCTGTTCACTTCAAAATTTCAAGTATTACAGGTACAAAATGGTAATTAAAAGTATAAGACATTACTTTCTGTGAAGTAGGGATTTTATTGGGGGAAATTTATAAAAGGAAAAAATGTTTTTTTGCTTGTTTGTTTGATGGTGTTTAATGCAACTTTCAACAATATTTCAATTATATCGTGGCGGTCAGTTTTATTGGTGGAGAAAAGCGGAGGACTCGGAGAAAACCATCGACCTGTCGCAAGTCACGGACAAACTTTATCACATAATGTTGTACACCTGGCCCTGGTCGAGATTCGAACTCACAACATCACTGGCGATAGGCACTGATTGCATTGGTAGTTGTAAATCCTACTACCATACGATCACGGCCACGACGGCCCCAGTTTTTTTACTAGTGGTACTGAATTAGAAACTGTGGATTGTCATATTCATTTCCTCGTGTTTCTTAGCATCATATGAATAAATCTAATTAAAAGACACTATACATATATTGTTGGAGTAATATGTTTTCCCCTTTTTTCAGTGAATTTGTAAACCTTTTGAGATCTTCATTTTCACTGTTGACAGATGATGAGACTTTCCCTGTTATAGTAAGGGACACAATCCAGGAACTAGAAGATAGTGTAATTGATGATGAATGTTGATACCATTTTTGTCTTGCCTGCGACAAAAGTTGCAGAAGGCGAGTCATAAGTATTGCTTTTCTGGCGATGACAATATTAACAAGGTTAAGTTTTTAACCAGGTTTTCTGAAGAAAAAAATCTGGTAATTAGATTGGTGATGTCCAGCCATTTTGGTGACTATGTTCCATTTTCGTAAGTTTACACTCACCATGCTTGTTCCACACATTGATGACGGAGGGTACATGTGCATATTTATGCCTATCTCACCATTAGCTTAAATTCAATTTCATGGTGCTTTAATTTAGGTTTTTTTTTTCTAAGAAAAATTCACATTGACGATTTGTAGGGGGCAGGTGCAACATTGATCTGTTTATTTAAACTTGTATTTTTATGTATGAATTATAAAAGATGCTGTGATATTGATATTTACAATAGTTGAAATAAAAACTCTTATTTATTTATCTATTGTTTTGTGGTTGCTAATGTTACCAGGAGTGGCATCAAGTACAAATTAACTAATTAATTACTGTCAAACTTGGTTGTGTCACAGTCAAATAGACAAACAATTTTACATCAAATTTACAAGGAGTTCGTATTTTGACGGTAAATTATATTAACATGCCCTACAAAGCACCATATTTCAATGTGAAATTTCGAAGGAAATGACTTACAGAGGAAACTATTTTGTAATATACATTGAAATCTGTCTTAACCGAATCTCCTTAGTAGCGACAGCTTTTGTTTGGAAATAGACAGTTGTCTGGTTAAAACAGGTTGAATTAATAAAGATTTCTTTCATTATGACTTCAATTAAAGTTCCGTTTATAAAGGATTCTGGTTTATTCAGAGTTCAGTTTAGATAGATTTACATTATAACAAGTTATAGATGAAGTTAAAAGTTAAATCTCCATAAGAGTGGATGGAGACCCTATACCTGAGGTTTTTACAAGATTGACAACATTACAGTAATTAAAAATTGGTTTACTGTACTGAACTCCCCAAAAAGTAAGCAAATAGTCTATATGGAAAAAATGCTTAGGACCATAAGAGCAGTTCTACAGCTAGGTCATCATGTGTGACTTCATAGTTATGAAAGCTTAGGACCATAAGAGCAGTTCTACAGCTAGGTCATCATGTGTGACTTCATAGTTATGAAAGCTTAGGACCATAAGAGCAGTTCTACAGCTAGGTCATCATGTGTGACTTCATAGTTATGAAAGCTTAGGACCATAAGAGCAGTTCTACAGCTAGGTCATCATGTGTGACTTCATAGTTATGAAAGCTTAGGACCATAAGAGTAGTTCTACAGCTAGGTCATCATGTGTGACTTCATAGTTATGAAAGCTTAGGACCATAAGAGCAGTTCTACAGCTAGGTCATGTGACTTCATAGTTATGAAAAGAAAGTGACAGGTTAGCCTTCTTGTGATCTTTTAAATATTTCAAGTTTAGCAAAAATCATTGTTCATTTTGTTGATATTGGTGGAATTGTTAACCATCATGGTTTAAGCTATCTATTCATAATTGTAGCATGAAACCAATTGATCGAAGACAACATTAGTTGATGCATTTTTGATAGACAACTTAAAATATATGTTGAAGGATGTAGGGGAAAACCTACATTGTCCGATTGATTATTGCTAAACGTCTAGTGAGCAGTATTTCAGCTATATTCAGGCCGAGTAACAATATATGAAAATTATATAGAAACGAGGGAAAGATGGGTTCACAGGGTCAACCACTTTTGACTGTCACTGAAAAGATAAGGAGACAGAAAATGATAAAAAAAAATCTCAAAAATCTCAAAAACTAGAAATTTGACAGAAACTGTAAATTTGATTGTACCCAAACTGTACATTGAACAATCACTGAATGGTCCATCAATTTTTTTTATATTTTTCGTCAATCAGAAATCGAAGAAATGTAATTTTGGACCTTATATGAAAAATATTTTTAACAGACTTAGCTAAAATAATCTTTGGGTAGACTTTTACCAAATGATGTGTGTTTTTGTGTCAATCGAAAATCCAAGATAGCACACACCACAGGACATTGTTTAACAATCACAATGGGAATAGGAATGAAAACATTTTTCTCATAAACTACAAATTTGATTGAACCCAAACATGCATGAATAATCAGGTGCTCAGTTTAGACTCTAGTTATGTCTTGTTTCTCCACAGAGATTCTGTATTGTGATAGAATTATATGCCAAATGTCATGTCACCCTGCATCTGATATCACACTAGATTTACACCATTTTAAAAAGAAAGTGATCATATTATTAATAGTCTGTATGACTTCCTTTAATGTTTATTGACATTAGGCTTATGTGAAGCAGAAAACTTCAAATTACTTTGGTATCCCTTGTATGTTATCTGACTGGAATCAGCTACCACTGCACATAGTTATGACTGAGGCTGCTGTCTTCTCTATTAAATACTAATCTAACAAACATAGTTTACCCTTTTTCAATTGTGATGTACAACCTCTGACACAATCTTCAACGTGTTGAAAGCAGTCAGTATTTGGTTGAAGTAGAAGAAGTATCCTCACAGAAAACTTGCCATTTTTTATACATTTTATTATTTATATATATATATGTATATGTATATATATATATATGTTGTAATACATAAAATATTGAAAACCGCATCTGTGGTGTAATGGTTAGCATGTGCCTTGAGTGTGGTAGATTGTGGGTTCGACCACTGATCGGGTCTTACCAAAAACTATAAAATTGGTATTTGTTGCTTCTCTGCTAAGCACGCAGCATTAAAGAGAAAGAGCAAAGACCGGTTGGCTCGGAATCAGGATAATGTGTCCGAGTGGGGAAACATGTCTATCTGCAGACTGTTGTTTCAGTGAGCTAGCACTATAAAAATCCAACTAAGCATGTTGGTCTAGTACAAAGTGGACCTCATCATCATCTCATTGAAAATTAACTTGTTCTTGTCATGATATACAAAGATGTAGCTGAAAAATTGCTGAGTTGACAACAATCACTCACTCAGATATTAAACAAATATTTTTGAAGACGGCAAAAGTTTAAAATTTTCCATTAAGGAATTGTATATTGATATTTGACTGATGTCAACTTTCAATAACATCACAGATACGGCAAAAAATAAATCAATTTTGCAACTGCTTTATTATGCATTTAGCCAAGATATACAGGATTTCACTTTCTTTATATTTTTTACACCATGTTTAGATTTACTGTGCCCAGTGTGCTTCATTTTGGATGATACCAGAAATCTTGTTCTGTGCAATAAATTACAAATTACAAAGATCTTTAATGATTTTATATTTATTTACATAACATAAAGTTTAACGATACATCTCGTTAAAACTCAGCAATAAATAAAACTGTTGGTTAACTTTTAACGTCTCATTTCTTATCTTTAAAATAATACTTTTAAATCTTATAGATACTATATATAAAAAATTGATGTTCAGATGAATGAGCAAACAATTATACATAGGCAGTTGACAAATACATGTGCAGTGCAAACTATGACCGTATTTGGTCAACATGACTAAATATGGACATGATGACCAAAAGTGGTCAGAATATTCTATGATTGCAGACGACAAAACATGGCAGAAAAAATACAAATAAAAAGACTTTAATACTGCATTAGACTAAGTCAGCACTCCTGTTTTTACTGGTATCCCTGCAGTTTAAGTGTGGTTGGGTATCTGGTGCGTACGGTTACACACTTGTCTCTATCAATGAATAAGCTATTCTTCTTTACAGAAATTTCTTTCTCTAGACCCATTCTGTTATCCTGGAGGTCTTTCCTGACATTTTCAGCATTGTTCAACTGTTCTGTTAGAGCATCTATTGACTGTGCAATTTCATTTACTTCACCAACCAACCTGTAAAATTACAATACAAATTTGATAATAGCTAACAAAAACAAAAATGGCTGTTCATAAACCAAAAAAAAGACTGATTTTGAACATGTGATGTTATAGTTTATTTAAGAAATAAATCATGGAAGCCAGAATTTGTTTTTAGTTTTAACATGGATTGGCAGATATTAGTATTTTATCAAAACACATTCGAGGGCCAGGGTGGCTCAATGACTTAGGCCATTGGATTACCTAACAACTCGTACAAGCCTATCGCCAATACGGCATGGGTTTGTGCCCGGCTTTGTAAATTACAAAAAAGGGTGCATTCGACTCACAGCCGCAAGTGATAAAGTTTACCAGTTGCTTGCACATGGTTGGTGGTTCTCTCCGAGTACTCCGGCTTCTTCAACCTCTAAAACTGGTCGCCATGATATAGCTGAAATATTGCTGAAAGTGGCGTTAAAAATCAAATCTATCAATCAAAACACATTCTGGCTTCCATGAATTGTTTTGATTCTGATATGTCTAAGAATACAAATATGGTAGTATACTTTGATTGGAAGACGGTAATTTATATTTACGTTTGCGGACAATGTCGCACACAAATTATGCTGCCAAATTTGAGCAGACGATAATTCATCAACATGTACATTTACGACAGGAAAGTCAGTCACATACAGCGGTGCATGTGCTAATGAGATTATACCCAATTGATAAATCATTTGTTTACAAAGTGAAAGAAGGACGTCATGTTAGAATAATAATTATACCACTTTTACATTTTCAATAAAATTGTGCTTCCCAAACATTATTTCAATTCTATCATTAACATATATATTTTCTGTTGGTTATGGTACAATTTTGTTTGTTTGGTGATGTTTAAATCTTTAGCTTTCATGGTGTTCATAAATAAACTATTTTAACAATTTACAATCTTTGTGGGTTTTTTTTTTTAATTTGTAGACAATCTTCTATTCAATCTTCACCAAATTGGTACAAAAATTTCTGATATTAAATTTTATCTACTCGTAAGACATTTGAACTGAATTACATATATTTCCAAATTTTTAACTGCCATTAACTGGTGAGGAAGGTCAATTATCTAGTATAAATAAAAGTAGAAGTAGAGCATACGTCAATGTGAACTGTTAATAAACTTATACTGTAATTGTAAATAGATGATCACTGTTTTCCCCCAGAAATTCAGAAAGACATGGTATTTTTGCAATCAGAGGGGACTTTTTATTATTATTAATTGTCAGATATTATCAATGTTAAACCTATTTATACTGATTCCAATTATGTTATTTTACTACAATAATAATAATAGAAGTACTTTTAAGTTAAAATAATATTGTATTTTCACAAATTTGACAAAGACTTAAAACACATCCATTGTGGGGCAGTATGGTGTTGAAATGGGAAGGCATGGTGCTGGATTGGCAAGGCATGGCACTGCACCATGCAAAATTTGTCTATAGAAAACATAACTGATAGCTTGTATTGATGATCAGATAAGACCTTGCTTTAAGATAAAGTATACTTACTTGTATTGCACAGGATCTCTACATAGCTCTACACCTGGTCTGAAGGTTCTATTGTTAAGACGAGTCTGGGATACCTTCATCGGATTCTCCTTATCACGGATAGCTTTCCTTAGAGAATCAATGTTAGTTTCCATCTGTGTGATTTCTGTACAGATCTGTAAAGTAACATGCTGGTATATTGACATGTATTATATACAATATAATTGATTACAGTATTAATTACCATTTTATTCTACACTACAGGGTATAAACAACAAAGAATGTACCTGTAGGTGAACTTCTACCCCCACACTATACCCATAGATACCAACATATCTTCACATGTTATTTTTCCCCTGTAGAACGGCTCGGCTAAATAGAACCAAATTTGACTAGGGTGATCCCTTGGTAGAGACTTGGGCTTGATTTGCTTGTAAATGTAAATGCACAATAGATGATCTGTGGTCTATAGTGGTGATAGAATTTTCTTTTTTATTTAAATATTTTGACTTGGTCAGTATCATTTTTGACAAATCAAATTCAAAATTAGATGTTTGTTGCATCTTTTTTATTTTATTTTGTTCTTTGGTGATATACTAAAATCTAACAACATCCTAGTTTGATTTTATGTATGACCAACTTCTAGTATTAAAGAACAAATTTAAAAAAACAATAACAATATTTGTTCTTTACATAACCATGTATTTACCTTTTTCAAGTTCTCTTCCAGTTTAGTTTTAGCATCTTCCATTTCTTCTATTCTCTTTGTAAAGTTGACATCAACACTGTCACACTGTTCTCTCATATCTCGTGAGGAGTCTTCCAAGATGTTGTCGATCAACTGACGTAACTGGATGGAAGCCATTCTCTCATGCTCTGCTCGGACAACATTATCGTGTGAGAACTGAGCCCAGGATTCTGGTGTTGACTGACTAAAATCACAAAACAATAGATATACTGACATGGTGATTGTACACCATTTCAGGAGAGAAAATACTGTATTTCACAGAGACATAAAGATTATAGGAGGGAACCAGAGGATTATTATTAGACGAACTACAGAATATTCTTAGACACATTATCCTTATTCCGAGCCAACTAGGTTTTGCTCATATTCCTTAAACACTTCTCATTCAGTGGAGACACAGCTAATACAATTTCATAGTCTTTGGTTTGACCCAACCAGTGCTTGAACCTACAATATATTACACTTGAAGTGAGCACTCTTAAACCATTACATCACTGACATGATTATATACCATTTAAATATATAATTTTAATAAACCATTTTCCTACCAAAGTAAAATATTGGATTAAACAATGTGAAGAGATGGAATAATACTCTTCTATATACCCTCATGACCGACATGACATTTTTCAAATTACCTCCCTTGACACACTATAAATAAATTCTTACACTTCTTCAAATTTAGCAGCTCCACTATAGAACTGTTTGTCTGTGTGATGATTTCTAAGTGATCCAGATTTAGTATCTATTTCGAATGCCTCTTTCTTATCACTCCAGTCCATTTCCAAATTCTGTTTAGCTTCTCTGTTTAATCTGAAAGTGATAATTCATATTTGATTAGACAAAAAAAATACATGGATGCCATGATACTAAGCATAAATATTCCCAAATATACAGGTAGACAATATTAAGATAAATTGCCAACTTCTACACCAGTGGTTCTAAGTAAATGTTAAAATATACACCATTGTGACAAAAGTACATGTATGTCAATTTTTCAAAAATTCCCTTATAGTAATACTAGTACATTGTATTGGTATGTACCAATTAATTAATATTGTGTGTAGGTTAGGTTTAAGATGCTTAATGTCACTTTCAACAATATTTCAGTTATATTGTGCGATCCGTTTTATTGGTGGAGGAAACCAGAGTACCCCGAGAAAACCACTGCATGTCACTGACAAACTTTATAGCATAATGTTGTATCGTGTTTGGGATGTACATAACATTCATACTTACTTAATTTGTTTCTCCGATTGATCTATAGTTTTCTTGAGCAAATCTTGAACATTATTGATAATTTCTACTTCCTGAAAATAAATAAAAGGATTTCATATAAAATATTGAAATAAAACAGATTAATTAACTTAAAAATATAATTTATGAAAATACATCAAGAAATATATTCTTTATCAGATTTTCGTCCTGGTTTATTCTCATTCCTCCCCTGTGGATCTCATGGCTCACCTTCAGTTAGTTTATTTTAATAGAAAACTTATTTTTGCATTTTATTTTCATATCAATGCTAAAGATTTTAAAAAGGGGTGTCAAGTGATTAGCAGATGATCAATCAATTATAAATGCCATATTACTTTACTACTCATTTTAAAAATAATCTTAGGACTGCACAAAAGGATTTTTTCCTGTTTTATGATTTTGATGACAAATTGGCATTTCTATACTCTTTGAGTTTGAGATCCAGCTTAGCAAATAATATAATAAATCTAGCTACAAACATATACATAGTGATTTTCCTGGTCATATCTAACAGACAAAAACATGTTTATTAATGAATGGAGAGAGTTAGATTTAGATTTTAGATTTAGATAATTTTATTGAAATAAAGACCAGACAATGATCTATCTTCAATGTCAATACAACAATGTATGTAAAATAACAATACAAAAGCACAATAAACATACTTAATTGAAGTTGTGTATCTCAGCTGAGGAAGGTTGAAAAGAGTTATCTCTCTTTTCACATTAAACTAGATTAGGAGAGTACTACAGACTGTTTTAATGTTTGGTTCAAATCATACATCTTTTTCACACCCAAAATACAAATCTTACAAATGTCTAAATCATTACTACTCAAAATATATTTTGAAATCTCGGACATATCTGGAAAAGAGGGTATAACATAAACTAATGATAAACTTTCAAAAAGATCAACCCTATATGCACTTAGTTTTAGGGCAATGCATGATAAAATGAAACATCCTCGACCTCAGAGCTACATAATCTGCATATTCTCTGTTCTACTGGTAATTTGCTATATTGACCTCTTTCAATATCAAGAGTAATGAGTTATGACAAGCTATATTCATGTTTTTTTTATTGCTTCAAAATTTTATTTGACATACACAATTATAGAATTTACCTTTAATAGAGACAATTCTACATCATCTTGAACTAAATCAAGTCCTTGTCGTTTCTGTCTGCAGTTTAAATTGTCTGTAGCAATATGCAATGGGACTTCTGTAGCTCGTAAACCATTTTCTAGACGCTTCTTTTGTGCTAGTAACAAATCGGTTTCGGAAATTACATCTTGAATCTCTCTTTCCAATTCGAATTTCCAGAAATTAATATCCTGAATTCGTTCTCCCAGTTTCTTGGTGACCTCTGTTTGGGTTTTGTTTGTTGTCGACTCGGTTTCATTTATGGTTCTTTTAGACTCGTGTCGAATTCTTTCAGCATTATCACGGTCAGCAAAAGATTGATAATATTTAGAATAATTTGTTTCGTGCCATTCTGCCGGATTGTATTTCGATGATCTGAAACCCATGGTAGAAATACCCATATCATTTCCCGTATTTCCAGTGTATGTGGTTTCCATGCCATTTACTACAGTATTTCTCGTGGTTTCTGGCTTCTGTGGTGGAATTTCTGTACTCATCAGCTTTGCTGTAGCTGCTGCCATCTTGTCTACTCGTTATTGTATGACCCTACTTACATGCACTAAGTTTTCTGCAAGTATTTGCCAGTAACGATCGTGGTGTGCAATGTGTTGGTATTACAACCACTTATCGTTGATGTCGTCGCTATGGATGTGGTTGTTTCCGGTTAGTATCACGTGATTAATAATTATCCCCCCTTTGGATTGTAATAAAAGTTCCCGGGAAATTTAAACGGTTCGAATTGTTCACAATATATTTTTTTTCAAAATTGCAAACATATTGTTCTTGTTTTTAAAACATGACTCTCTAGGGTCACTCTTTAAAGTTAAATGAGTATTAAAAACCTGCATTAAGAAATTCTGAAAATACATCGCTAATATGATTTCTTCTACTTTTTTATGCATCCGTCTGGGCAAGGATTTGTATAGTATACAAATCCTTGGTCTGGGCTATTTCAAACGTGAATGATAAAGTGAATGAAAATACTACACAATTACCAATACCAAGCCGAAATAGTACCAGGTACGTTCTAGTAGTCGTTGAGATTGAAGATGTGCTCGATCGTCAGTGCAGCGTTTTAACACCGAGACTAGTTATGTATATTGTATCTGTAATTGAGGAATCTTCATTTATTTCAGAAACCTTACCACCAACTCTTATTCATTATCAACTTAAATTTTGTGTCAAACTCGACCAGTTTCATGTATTTCAGACATTTTTACATTTGAAATAAATATGACTACAGACTGTTAGGTGATTTATCCTCCACTGGTTGACCAGTCAAATTCTATCGACTGCATAAATTTTTATTATATAGTCTAGTCACTGACCAATAGTTTTTCTGGTACTTGATTCATGTAGATCGACGGTAGTCGGTAATAGTATAAGCGCTGACTTCAAGAGTACATGCAATTAACACGATGCTTGTTTCTGCTCTTTTTAGACAATTTGGCAGTTGATTTGGGCTTTTGACATTGCAGGATAAATAGTCTCGATTGTCAAAGAATCGCCAATGATCGTTACAGATTGTTTTCATACAGCTAAATGGCGTCTCGGGTTTTCATATCGAAGTTTTATATTAAAGCATGCAGTGTGATGAATATCTTATCGGCACCAATGATCACCCAGGTTAGTTTGATCCAAAAGGTTTAGGGGTTTTTAAAACCTTTTCGCCATCGAATCACGATATATTTTGGCCTTAAAAGCGTTCACAATGAAGGTTATTCCAGAAACGCACGTGCGCACTAAATTATATACGTTTTCATTACTGAGCCATATTTCTTGCAGTGGCGATCAATGTAGGATATCCGATCGGCAACTACGGATATTATTTTAATTTTCCAATACCCTTTAAATTAATTATATTATCACAATTGATGTTTACAAATTCAATTAACATCAAATACAATATTTAAATATTTACATTAATAATTAACATTCTTGTTTAGCAAATTTTTAAAACTTTAAATCCAGAAATTATTTAGTTCCGTAACGCTAAACTAAAGTGGATCTATTAAACCATTTCATATACTACCATATATATTTTTATTTATCCCCAGGACTTGGAACCCAATAGACAATGGGCAACCATTAGTTCATATCACAATGATCTTCAATAATGATAAAATAACTACCTATACTCTGTGAAAAAGATGAAATCATAAATGATCAAAACATGGTAGCAGAATGTTTTAATGATTTCTTTATTAATGTGGCAAAAGATATCGGAAATGAAACTGTTGTAGATAAAAATCATCCTAGTGTCATTGAAATTAACAAAAATAAAAAAGATATATAGAATCTAACACCGGCAAAAGTGCAAGACAGGGAAATCTCTGACACCCGAGGGTAAGATTTCAATCGTTCGCTGACGAGGCTCGCTGAGTCAGCGAACGATTGAAATCTTATCCGAGGGTGTCAGAGATTTCCCTGTCTTGCACTTTTTACCGGTGTTTGATTTTATTTCTCACTTTTATCTGTAGTTGTGTATTGTTTGACAGCTATGTACTTTTAGCAGACGATCATGTAAACAATGTGAGTTATTTCCCCTTCATGTCAATCAAAAAAGTAATTATTGCGTGAAGGTTATTATGTAATAATATGGCCGATTGTTAGGATTTGTGTGTTTATAAAAGATTGAAAACTTATATCCAGTGAATTGTTTATTTTAAAAAGGAAAAGCATGGAGAATTCGGGGGGCAGTTGACATAGTATACAGCATGCATTTGCCGGTAAAACGCACGTGATTTTTTTGTCTTGCACTAGTGCAAGATAAGAAAATCTCACATCGCTAAAAATAGGAACTGGTCCGTCTCAAAAGTGAGAAATACCTAATCTTGAATTTAAAGAAATATCTGATGCATTTGTACATAAACAGATAAATAAGACCAGTGTTAAAAAAGCAACAGGTAGAGATGGTATATCAGCTAAATGATTAAAACTAGCTAAACCTGTAATTGCAAAACCAATAACAAAAATGATAAATAAAACAATAACAAATTCTGTGTTTCCAGACCAACTAAAACAAGCACAAGTTGTTGCACTACACAAAAGTAACTATAGACCGGTAAGCATACTACTACTAGAATAGACATTGCATGAAATTTGCCTTACTGCTGCCTTCTTGCTTGTGTATGCTTTTCAGTTTGACTTGTGCTTTATTTTAGTGCTTGGCTATTTCTGCATGAATATTTTAAAAATATTTTTGGAATATTTTTAAGATATGTTTTAGAATATTTTTAGGAAGTACTTGAATATTTTACTTTGTATGCTTTTCAGTTTAACTTGTGCTTGGGTATTTCTGCATGAATGTTTTTGGAATACTTTTAAAATATGTTTTGGAATATGTTTTAAAAGTACATGAATATTTTATGTGTTTTGAGTTAATTTGCTTATTTGCTTAATTATAGACTGCTTATAATTTGCATGAATGTACTTGTATGTGTAATGGGTGCTATAAATGTCGGCATCTATTTTGTGCTTCGACTTCTGGTCCTATGACAATGAGTGCACAGAGAGGCACTTGCCACATGCGCACTGGCTGTAGGGGTCCAGAAGTCAAAACACAGAAATGTATGCATAAATATTATCTGGATATGTATTAATTTTGCATTGCATGACATGTTTTATTGTGCTGTATTTAATTTATGTAATTTATTTATTATGCATGTCGGTTTGAAAAGCTCTCGAGAGCTTATGTTGTACTGTTATAAAATGTACCGACTTTAAATAAAACTTTTTGATTTTGATTTTGAATGTCCCATGAAATGCATGCAACAAATAACAGAACTGAGTCTTCCAGGAAATTAATCCAAGTTGAAATTCAAATATAAAATGAGGAATTTCTGTAGAGGGCATCAGAACATCATTTGCACTAAGTTAGAAATCATTTGGACTTTTAATTTCAATTAAAGATTATTTTTTTTTTGCAATTGACCAATCATAAATTTCCTGTTCCCCTGTTGATCAATCGGATATCTTCCATATACTGATTCCTGTCAAATAGCCAAGTAGTTTCAGAAGAGAATTGCTGTATAGGTACTTCCATGTATCATTCATTCAAAGTTTTGTTCCGATTATCCATGTAGTCACGTCTGGTAAACGAGATGGTTTCAACATAATGTTGAGTAAGCAAATAGGTATCTGCAACTTCCGGTTGAGACCATCTGTCGAGGAAAGTTTACAAACATGTGTAGGTAAGTTGTTTTATCTCATATTTCTAGATATTTCAAGACATGTTTTAAAAATCAGAGAATGCTATTCCCTTCCGATATGAAAAAGTAAACTTTTCCTGCTTTCCGTTGTGAAAAACAGATAAAATTGAAGGAGAAATCACTTTTCTCCTGTGCAGCAATGAGTTCATTTTGTGTATTTCGTCATGCAATTTCAGCTATTTCCTTGCATAACAAAAAGGTTCTGTGACAATGACATGGTCGGGCGATAGAATTTTATTGACAGGTTCTTACTACAAGAATGGAAACGATAGAGGCTAATAACACAACACTGCCCGTAATTATGATAAGTTGAGGCCTTCAGTAATTTTTCAGCTATATCATGGCGAGAAGAAGTTAATTTTCAATGAGATGATGACGAGGTCCGCTTTGTTCTAGACCAACACGCTGAGCTGGATTTTTATAGTGCTAGCTCACTGAAACAACAGTCCTCAGATAGACATGTCGCTCCACTCAGACACATTATTCTGATTCCGAGCTGACCAGTTTTTGCTTTCTCCTTAATGCTGCGTGCTTAGCAGAGAAGCAACAAAATACAATTCTATAGTCTTTGATTTGACCCGACCAGGGCTCAAACCCACGATCTACCACACTCGAGGTGAGCACGCTAACCGTTACGCCACCGATGTGGTTGACCTAAAAAGTAATGCAATTAAAAGTCAACAAGGCAGATAAAACAATGTTTTATTTATCAGACTGATATAATCCAATGTGTGGACCATTTACTATTCAGTTTGTTACATACCAGTGATACAAATACAATGTCCACCAGGATGTTCTGATGAGAAACAACAATTCTACAATTATATACACACATCTATGCCACAATGTTAATGATGATATAAAAATGTTATAATAATAAATTACAAAGAGGATCGTTTTCATTCCATAATCATCTTATTTATTGTTATGATGAAAATTATGGAAACTGAACAAGATGAACACCTAATATGTAAATCAGAATGGTAACCTTACCAGTTGGGGCTACTCCATTTAGATTTACCTGGAGGAGGAATACCTATTTAAATTTTAAAATGTAGGGGATGTTTGGACCCTAATTCATAATGTAAATATTTTATTTTTTTCTAAAAGGAGGGTTTCATAATATGCAATATTCTCCCCTCCAGGAAATATATAAATAGAACAGTCATTATGGCAAGATACCAGAAGTTATATAAAGTATCAAATGAATGTAAATCGATGACAAGTAGATACACCAATATCCTGTTTTTCTCAATGTCAATTTAAATTTTTTTTCAGCCATATCATGGCCACCAGGTTAATTGTATGTGTAAGAGAGAGAACAAAGTATAGATTGTTGGAAGCTGGTAAACTGAAAAAGCTCACATCACTTACCACAACATTGCTATAAAATAAAATGTATGTTTCAAGAATATAATCTCCATTACAATAATAATAAACCTGTGACACCAGAACCAAAAATAAAGTTTTTACTATTTTGTCTAAAAAGTTTTCTAAACAGTTAAAAGGTTTTTTGCAAGAATATTCACCAATACAACATGTATTCCTAAAATGTCAAGCACAGGGACTAAATACAAATATATTATCTTGTTTAAAATGGCTTACTACCTTCAACAAAATTAGAAGTAAAACATTTCATTTCTTGTAAACTACCACCATGGCATTCCTTACTACAATATTTGTCCCCAAAGAAATTTTATTTAAACCCCTGTGTTGTGTACATACATAATTGCCATCAAAAGTACAGATACATATAGCTAAAACCCAACCAATCAAAATAACCTTACAGAAACAATGGAATTCTGGGAATTTTTTTTTAATCTGAATGCCATTAACATAAATCTGTACAACCAATGACATTTAACTAAATAATTTTATATATCTTCCCATAATGCAATTGTGACTGACATTGATTGAGCAAAAGAGTTTTCTTCACGACAACAATTTGTGCAACACATTTTCAGGACTATAATCTTATGAAGACAATACATATGTATGTATATTTAGTATATTCTACATACGATTATAATGGTAAAAATATGTTTTGAAATAACATAAGTCTCCACACATGGCCAGAAAATAAATTTGCAAATATACATTATCAATACAATTATTTTACACAAAAAAAAAAAGCATTTAAACAATTGTGAATCTCCTCAAATCTAGATTCATCATAAGGGCTACTCTATTACAACGTACAGTGGATGGCAAGACTTCATCAATTCAAAACACTTTTTTTATTTTGGCATTTATCCCATGGGCTTGAAAGCATTGAAGACCCACAACCTGTGATATAAAATTGAAAATCCCTTTCTACCATCCAGACATTTTAATAGAATAGTCCTTTAATAGATAACACAGATAATTTGCAGCACTATAGATAAATCACATATACTTAATAACTTGTATCATGTTACTGTCCTGTATAACAGTGATTTTAAACAAACTCATCAATAACAACTCTCCTCTTACTCATCATTAAATAAGACTATTTCAAATTTGATTCCTAATTTGAAAATTTGACTTTGTATGGACACAATTTAAACAGTAATTGTAAAGTAACAACACTTACATGTATCATTTCGTTTCACATTTTATTGTTTGTAATTAAAGTCATTAACAATATCTCTCGAGTACATCATGTTCTTGAACAATACAACCTATTTTAATTTCATAGATTAGTTCCCAAACCTTAGAAAAAGTTTATATCAAAAGTTAATTTCTGATATCACTAGGGGAGGTTCTCTTCCTTCCTTTTCAAGCACAATTAGCTGAAATTACCACCATAAATCATTTATTTTATGTCAGCTGTATAATAGATGTAAAAACTATTAAAGTATTGCTCAGAAAGTCGGTGCATCAAATATAAAATTGCACCCAAATACTTGATTAAATAATTGACTATATAACGTATAACGAGATAAGTCCAGAAATGCATTGTGGACCCTGAATCTGATATCAAAGAATTTATTTCAACAATATTTAAATTGTATTGTGGCAGTAACTGGAGCACAGGTAAAAATCATTGATCTGCAGCAGGCTACTGATAAACTTGATCAATTAAAGTTATATAAAGTACATCTGACCAAGGATCAGGCATCAAACTCACTGTGTTGATAGGGTAGATCGTAGCTCAGAGTCCCCAGTAATTATATAATTAGCAGTGATAATAATATAGTAGTTTCCTATTCAATCAGTACCTATCACCACTTGGGTTTGTGAGTTTGACTCTGGGGGTTTTACATGAAGAGATTAGGTTAACATTTTGTAGGCTGTTCCATTTTTTTCTCAATCACTATAGTCAGCTAATACTGGAGTATTACAAGTGATTTTTTGTTCTCAAGTAATCGATTAAGGATTAATGGTACCAACACCCTTAAACTGAATAGATTTATTTCTCTTTTACCATAAAAGTTGGTGTCAAATACATGTATTTCAGCTTTTAAATTTTTGTTCTTATTAAAATAAAATCTAAAATATTCCAGTTGAATAGTAAAACCAAATGTTCAATTGAAGATAGCACTAATTAGAAGTCCAGAATGTGGGTTAATTAATTCCAGAAATATTGGAAGTGTAGGGAAAGACATTTTTCTGTCAAAAAGACTGTGCATATAAATCTGAAGAATATAACATTAAATGTCCTCATGATTTCTTTTGATAAACCATGCTCCCTGGGAAAAGTACTAAGTAATATGGTTGGTATACATTACTTCTCAAATAACAAACAATTAATATCAATAAAATTATAAATTAAATCAATGTCGACATTTTATAATATATTCTCCCTTATATCGTTTCTAACATTATTTAGTACAACACAATTTACTACATTCAAAACTTTACACGATTTCCATGGTTTAAAAAAGGGATTAATTATTGCAATCCCAATCAAGTAATGAAATATATGTAGGTCATTATTTAGAACAATTTGTGATTATTTGCTTACAATTATTTAATAATACATGACTATATACATGACTATGTATGTATATCACTTTCTGAATGAACCATCTTTCAAGCTGCCTAGCAAACTTACTTTAGACTACATTGTTCTTAGCTGGATATTATGTCATTGACTCATTTTAACCTTTTATTGATCAAACTGAGCTTAAGTTTTATTTCTATTAATAAATCTGTATTTTCCTGACATAATATTTTAAAGGTTTCTTCATTAATAAAATCACATTGGCATCTTGAAACAAATCTTTATTAATTTAAATTTATCTCATAAATCACAAAATAATGATGCCCTATAGATTGGCAGAAAACATAAAAATTTATACAACAAACTTTTTGTTTAGAGAGACTCAGGCTCTTAAGAAAGACCCCCCCCCCCATTCCCGAAAAAAACAACATCATCTAAATAAAAACAGTAAATAAACAACAGGGATTCTTAAGAGGAAATATTGCTTAATATATTAATGTAATAAAGAGCATTGATCTATAAGTGTTTACCAACTGAGCATACAAACAAACAAAAGACATATGGTCTCATTTTTTACATTCAATTGTGTTGCATGAACGTCTTTAACAATATTAAATAAATTAACAAATAATTTACCGGCATCTTGACAAATCTGGTCCAATTAAATAAAATTAGAGTTTCTGGCAACAGTAAAATATCATATAAGATTGGTTGTCAGGAATTTCTCTTTATTTTTTTTTTAGGGTTTACTTCTTTTGTATTTTTAGTAAAAAGAGTTAACATTTATCATCTTCTATGTTAAATATCTACAACTTGAAATAAACAAGAGGCTCAGTGGGCTGAGCCTGTGTTGCTCACCTTTCATTCTACTTTGAAGAAACTTAATACAGAGCCTTCCATAGGTTCTTCCCACCAAGTTTCGGTTCATTTGGCCAAGCAGTTTCAGAGAAGATTTTTAGAAATCAATCAACCAGAAACAAGAATTGCCTATGGCAGCCATGCTTGTTAACAGAACGAGAAGAAATTAGCAATCTTTATAGAGGACCTTCCATAGATGCTTCCTACCAAGTTTCGGTTCAATTGGCTAAGCAGTTTCAAGGAAGAAGATTTTTAGAAATCAACCAATCTGAAACAAGAATTGCCTGTGGCAGCCATGTTTGCTAACGAATGGGGACGAAATGAGCAATCTTTATAGAGGACCTTCCATAGATGCTTCCTACCAAGTTTCGGTTCATTTGGTAAAGTGGTTTCAGAGGAGAAATTTTTTAGAAATCCACTAATCAGAAACAAGAATTGCCTGTGGTGGCCATGTTTGTTAACGAATGAGGACGAAATGAACAATCTTTATAGAGGACCTTCCATACATGCTTTCTACCAAATTTCAGTTCATTTGGGAAAGCGGTTTCTTCAGAGAAGATTTTTTAGAAATGAACCAATCAGAAAAAAGAATGGCCTGTGGTTACCATGTTTGTTAACAGATTGGAACTAAATGAGCAATCTTTATAGAGGACCTTCCAAGGATGCTTCCTACCAAGTTTTGATTCATTTGGCCAAGCAGTTTCAGAGGAGAAGATTTTTTAGAAATCAACCAATCAGAAACAAGAATGGCCTGTGGTGGCCATGTTTGTTAACCGATCGGGACGAAATGAGCAATATTTATAGAGGACCTTCCATAGATGTTTCCTACCAAGTTTCGGTTCATTTGGCCAAGCGGTTTCAGAGGAGACGATTTTTCTTAAATCGGCCAATCAGAAACAAGAATTGCCTGTGGCGGCCATGTTTGTTAATGGATCAGGACAAAATTAGCAATCTCTATAGAGAACCTACCAAATTTCAGTTCATTTGGAAAAGCGGTTTCTGAGAAGAAGAGCAGAAGATTTTTTTGAAATCAACCAATCAAAAACAAGAATGGCCTGTGGTGGCCATGTTTGTTAATGGATCGGAACTAAATGAGCACTCTTTATAGAGGACCTTCCAAGGATGCTTCCTACCAAGTTTTGATTTATTTGACCAGGAGATTTCTTAGAAATCAACCAATCAGAAACAAGAATGGCCTGTGGTGGCCATGTTTGTTAACGGATCGTGACGAAATGAGCAATCTTTATAGAGGACCTTCCATAGATGGTTCCTACCAAGTTTCGGTCCATCTGTCCAAGCGGTTTCAGAGGAGAAGATTTAAAAAATCGGCCAATCAGAAACAAGAATTGCCTGTGGCGGCCATGTTTGTTAATGGATCGGGACAAAATGAGCATTCTTTATAAAGGACCTTCCATAGATGCTTCCTACCAAGTTTCAGTTCATTTGGCTGAGGGGTTTCAGAGGAGAAGATTAAAATCTGAAAAGTTAACGGACGACGGACGCCAAGTGATGGCAAAAGCTCACATTGCCTTTGGCAAGGTGAGCTAAAAATACTTTGTTTTGTTGTCAACTGCAAAAAGGTTTCTAAATAGATACTTAAAAACAACACCTTTCTGCCAAAACAAGATAGCTTTCTCTGTGATGTTCCCCAGCTAAAATGTGTAAAAATATTTATCAGATAACAATTAACAGACAAAAAGTAAAAATTTTGTAAAAAATAATTGTTTCATTCTGCCTTTGCTTCGTCTTTTATGGCTTGTTCCTCCAATTTGATCTGTTTACTTTCTATGTTAACACCGTCTCCATCTTCAGCGGGACGTTTTGATGTAACAGGAAGTGTCAGCGGCATGCCACCTACAGTTGTTACCTACAATCAAATAATTCTTTTGTGACGATACATATTCCGACTTTGATAAAACAAAATGCATGTAGTTTGATGTTAACATGTCATTATGAAATATATTAATATTTTAAAAGATAACAAAAACAAAAATAAAATTTTAATTTAAACCCTTTGGGTCCCCCTTTTCTAATACGTGTAGCCAAGACTTTACAACTTAACTTTTGATCAACTTAATATATTGCCATAAAATTATACACATAACGCTTTGCTTTTACTAAAGCTCTTCTTTCTTCCAATTTATGAAACTTATTCCACACAGAGACTTTGTTTCACAAACTATACAGACCAAAGTGTCTAAAACTGACAGTTTCAATGTTACACTGGTAAAGATGTCAAAGGAAGTTGAAGTGAGAGAATTGAAGATTCTAAATTGACCAGATAGATAAAATTATCCTGGGGTATTTGTCACACATTCATTGGCAGTTACCGCTAACCAAGATATATAACATACCAAATACTGAGTCTGTGACTGTGAAACTTCTGAGTTACGTGAAGCTGCATTTACATACTGCAGACCAGGCTGAGATAATAATGTAAGGCCCTGTGAACCGGCTAATGTACTACTGATAGACTGAGTGAGGATGGCTGTCGGTTGACTTGGCTGACTTGTATTGGTAGGTAATACAGTGAACGGTTGTCCTGCGGCATTCATTGCCCCCTGCTGGGCCAAACTTGTTATCAGATTCCGTACTAATGTAACTGGCTTCACTGTTTGGCCACCAACAGTAACCCCTTGAAATTTATCTGAAATAAATTTGAACAATTATTAGATATAAATAGATAATTAATAGATAAATAATGAAATTTTCAATGAAATTACAAATTTAAACTTTTAAAACCTTTCAATTAACAGAGATTAAACCAAATTTTTTTTTCAATGACAGTGCTTCTTTTGATGAAATATATATATATATAGATTCTCCTTCAGTTGCCCGTGGGTTACGATATTTCTCCACTCGAGAGAGTTAAATTAAAAATTCTAACCACAAGCCCGAGAAATATCGTAACCCACAAGGGCAACTGAAGGAGAATTTGTTTCTCCCATTATTCAACACAAACTTTACTTCAAAAGCCGTCAAACGAGTCAAATGCGGGGAAAGGCACGAGACATTTTAATCGTCTAGAGGATTACAGATTTTTCCACCACTGGTTCAGTGGGGTTAAAACGCTGTAATAATGGGAGAAATCATTATCCAATTAGCATTTGCAAGGAAAAAATAGAGCATGCACTATATTTTATAATGCTCACATTAGGGCACAAAAGACGTAACTTTTTAGGTATGAAAACTTAGAAATCTAATTTTATGTGTTTGATGTTGTGTTTATATATTCATGTACGAGTCCTCATACATGTCATTGTGCTTATGTTTACCATTATCAGCTGTTGTTTATCAGTAACTCCTAGCCCACAGGCTGATCGGATGTTACGTATTTAAAGGCATGTGATTAATCTCATAAACATGATAATCTATACATATATCTATAACTGTAGAACATACACTTTTCTTATAACTTGACAATATAAACCTACCTAAAGAAAAAGCTGGCAAATTATTTTCTTTCTTAATTTCTGCATGGGCCCCATTTGTTAATGATGAATTAGATAATGTATGTGATGGCCCATTCAAAACCATTTGGGCAGCATTTGTGACCATGACTTTAGGCTTAGTGATAACTGTGGGAAGTTGATGAAGAGCTTGTGCAGATACTGTTGACACTGATGGCTGAATTGTTGTAACTGAAATAGGGGACATCACTCTTGATACTGAAAAACATGATTAATAAACATAGCAAAGAAAATAATAATTGATACACACTTTAAAATAATTTGTATGTCAGGTTGTAATTGCTAAGGCCAAATAAACAAGATGAACTGTGAGCTAATGCTCACTTATGATACCCCCGCTCTTCGGCAAACAGGAAGTAGGAATCTGACGGGTCAAAAAACGCTTCCCATGATATGGGGTACCTATATGAAGCTTGTGACCAAATATCAGATTTCTGCCATCAATAGTTGCTGAGAAAAATGCGACAAAAAATAAGCATATATGTTCAATGTGTATAAAAATCAACAAAATCGACAAACAGGAAGTAGGAATCTGATGGGTCCAAAAACGCTTTCCACAATATGGTATACCTATATGAAGCTTGTGACCAAAAATCAGATTTCTGCCATCAACAGTTACTGAGAAAAATATCTTGGACGGACGGAAGGACGGACAGAGGTAAAACAGTATACCCCCCTCCCCCTTCGGGGAGCGGGGGTATAAAAATATATGTGGTTCCCGTTACACCCCGAAAAAAAAAAATTAGGGTAGGTAGGTAGGGATTTTTTTTTTTTTTTTTTTTTTTATAAATTTCAGATGGAAACAAACGATTTTCTTTTACTACCTTTCACTTCTTTGCATGATACATTTATATATGGTGTGATATTATATACTAATCAAGATTGATAGGGATCACCTTAGTTTTGACATATATTTTTTTACATTGATTCTATGGGAGAAACATTGTGACTTTAACGATGCTTATTGCAAAATGGCAAAACAATCTTTAGGGTAGGTAGGGTAACCGGAACCACACATATTTTTTTATTTGGCCTAAATGAAAAAACTACTGATTTTGGCAACATTTCCCAAATTTTGTACTACAAAATTCCTTAAAGTGTCTTTTTGCGAGGGCATAATCAATGTTTATATTTCTTTAGACCACATCAGTCTGACAGTTAAATTATGAAGCCATTTGTTATCTTATAATGTGTTCAATCGATCTTTTGCTCATCACATTTGGCTTCCTTTGATTTATGTGTCAGCATCCCTGTAAATGTTGCATAAAACACCATAAAATGTCCATTTTATATGTAAGATTTTTTGTATTTGACCACCATGAAACTTGATTTACCTCTGGATGCCATGTTGTTTGATCGATCAGAACAACATGAGGCATTTTTTAGAATAGGAATAGAAAAAACAAGCAGCAAGATTCCATTTTTATTTATCATTTCTTTAACACATGAGAATGGCCATTTTGTATATAGTAAGGATCTGGAATTGTCCATCTTTGCAGGAATTTAGTAGAAATTTCAACTGAAAGTGTCAGTCTACTTCACAGTTAAGATTTGGGGGATCACAACTTCAATTGGTTGAAAGATCTTGACCTCTGACATGAACTCTAATGCGATCTTCAAATCAGCGACAAAGAAAAAGCGGAGAGCAAATGAGGAGATACTGCTTAATTTCAATTAGATTGAAACTAATTGCCACTAGCAGCCAATTTGATCAATCTGAACAAAAAATTTACTTTTGTAGAGGATTTTCTATACAACATTCCTTCTACGTTTACAATCAACTTAGCAGTTTCAGAGAAAAAGATTAAAATGTGAATTGTAAATGATGGAAGAAGGATGACAATAATAGCAATCGCTCAGATTACTCTTTGGGTCGGGCGAGCTAAAATGTGAAATTTCATTTCTGACCAAGTGTAACTACTTGCATTGCAATTGGCCAAGATAACAGTACTATGCCAGCTGATCTATATTTCTTACCTGATGGAGATCCGGGTGCTGATTGACTTATTCTACACAATTCTGCAATAGAACTTGCAGGTATTATTTGTGGATGTGGATGATGGATGTAATTGGTAGGAGGAGCTGTCATTTCCTCAGCATTCTCTGGGATTGGACTTCCTTCCCTTGATAGACTGTCAGGTGTGAAGGAACCTCCCATATGACTTGGTGATGTAGGTGCAGATCTGTAATTATGAAGTATTACATGTTACGGTACATAAAAATGGAAAACCAAGGTTCCCTGGAACTTGTATCACTCACTTGCTTATCATTGCTGAT
The DNA here is from genome assembly GCA_963383655.1 of Bathymodiolus septemdierum. NCBI lineage: Eukaryota > Metazoa > Mollusca > Bivalvia > Mytilida > Modiolidae > Bathymodiolus > Bathymodiolus septemdierum. The sequence continues at coordinate 88,132,570 of OY726522.1, read as the reverse complement.
TTTTTATATATTTAAAATTGCAAACAAAATTGCATACATTTAACTAGTAAAAGACCATAATATAAGTAAATCAAGCAAAACTCAGCAATGAACATTTTGTTCTAGCAAAACATTGAAATGGAATTACTGTTAAAATTTCAGTTCATTTGGTGAAAACAATGTGGCTTTATTTCCTCTGTAAGTGTTTTGGCCTTGATATTTAAAGGTCAAGGTCACAGTGACCATAGCTTTGTACATGACACTCAGTAATGTCCATATTCGTTTGTACAAAATATAATAATTGTGACCATTATTTATGACAAAATTGTTCTGTACTGGACAAGAAGAAATGATTTATTTGACCATAACCCTTTAGATCAGATTATTGACAACGATCTCGTTTGAAAACACGATTTTAAATCAAACTTTTTGAGTCTTCATTTGTACAATTATGTAAAATAGAAAATTTAAAATCAACTGAAATGAACTGTTCAATCCAGTAGTTGAAATTTACTTGCCGACAGACAAGTAAGGTTTGGAAATCAACTTTCCCTTGACCAGAGTTCACTTGCCATTAGTGATGGGAAATGGGAATTCCAGAATAGAAATATTTCGGACAAGTTTGATTTTGATTGGCCAAGTGATTTCAAAGATTTTAATGATTTTTTGGTCCAAATATCAACATTATTACAAATTTAAAAAAAACTAGAAAAGAAGTATGCCTCCACACTTGATAATTATGGACAAAGTTGTTTTGTTAGGAGTGATTTTTTTAAAATGAAGTGTGTCTGTAAGACACAAATGACCATCAAAATCCTGTGGACATGCACACCTCCATTATGTGTATAAACATCCTACAAAATATTAAAGCTGTAGCTCCAAAACTGTAGGAGGAGATAGCCGGACAAACCATGTATCTATATCCGGACGGACGGACGAACAAAATGACCAAGTCCAACTACCTGTCCTTTTGAGAATATTTGATGAAAATCAAAATCCTGTGGACATGCACACCTCCATTATGTGTATAAACATCCTGCAAAATATTAAAGCTGTAGGAGGAGTTAGCTGGACAAACCATGTTCCCTTTATGCAGCTAGTATGAAAAAAATGACTAAGTCCAACTACCTGTCATTTTGAGAATATTTGAAGAAAATCAAAATCCTGTGGACATGCACACCTCCATTATGTGTATAAACATCCTACAAAATATTAAAGCTGTAGCTCCAAAACTGTAGGAGGAGATATCCGGACAAACCATGTATCTATATCCGGACGGACTAACGGAAGCACAGAGGGTAAATTAATATGCCCCCAGACTCTTTGTTGCGGGGGCATAAAAATCTAATTAATGTATACAACTCATTCCAGCTTATAATGGAGAATGTCTTGCAATTTTCAAAAATGTCTATTTTCAGTTACAATAGTCATCTGGAGCTGTCAAATACATTTGAGTGTAATTTGACAAAGTGGTCTCAGGGGGACTTTAGAGGGATATACACTAACTTCTGAACCATGGTTGCCACCTGGTCTCCTAACTTTCATTTTCAAGGAGCCCAACAAATAATTTAGGTGCCCAGCTTTTTCTTCAGGTAGATTACAGATATGGTAAATCAGATGTTTTAACAATGTCTCCATTTTGACAAGTCAATTTTGACTTGTCTTTGGATTCTGTCGTTTTTTGAATAATCCTTTTACCTTGTTCCTTCGGTATTCTGTTGCCGATATATGTTATATGCGTTTTAAAGTTAATCACCAGGCAGCCCGTAATAAATACAGAGTTTTTAACATTAGCAGAAGCATATCACATGATATTGTAAACAAACTGAACATTTCATTCCATCAGCGTCGTCAACGGTAAGCCACGATCTACCTGTCAGCCATTATGATTGAAATTGCCTGGTCCTTTTATCCTTATCGTAATTTTAAAATATTTACGTTTCTCATCTGTGGTTTGCTTAGCCTTCAGCTCTGAAATGCAGGGTTTGAAATTAGCGGTCGCCCACTCGCCATTTGCGAGTAAATTTCAGTGTGGGCCCTTAAAAATCTGATCTCAGTCGTCCACTTGGCGAGTGAAAATTAGAAAAAATAAAATAGTGTAAATCTATATGTAATAATTCCTATTCACCAAGATCTAAATCCGAAAAATATTGACATTTCCATCGATCAATTTTAAGCCCTGATTTTTTGTTTTGATATTAAACTGATATCCGCTTATATTACGCTTCGTTCTATGAACTGAGTAATGAAGTGTAGTAGCCCGGGAACCAGCTTATTTTGATGTATGCGAATCTTATCTCCAGTTAAGGAGATCTACGGCTGTTCTATTAATTGTGCGTCATTTAAGGATTGAAATAAAGAATTTAGTTGTTGTTGTAAAGGGATTTAGGTAACAATTAATTCTTTTAACAACGATGATTTCTCTGTTGTCTTTATATTGCATAAACCATGCCGTTTTCTGTTGAGACATAATACGGAATTTTATAGTACACTTTTCCGACTTTGATTTTTAATTTTACATGTTCGTTCAAAATATTCGGTTGGCGAAATGTTTCGCCAAGACGATTTAAGTCAGTTCTTTTTGGGGAACTCTGCACCTCTTAAATGGCAAAATGAACAGAGAACACAATATTTTAGAGATTACGAAAAGTCCAAACATTCTAGACAATTTTTAAAGGAATAGAAACAAAACCATCCATGGTTAGTTGATACTGAAAGTGAAACCGGCATGGTTTGTTAATAAATAAATAAAGTTTTATTTAAAGTCGATACATATCACAACATACATATTGCAAAGAACAAAAAAAAATGAAAATTCATTTACTACAGGATGTACAAGCTACAAACATCCCCACCATATGTCAAGCTCTAAATCACCCCGAAATTTGACTTCAACTATAAATTTCTGAAGTCATAGTGTATTGGTGCATGTAAAATAATTTTATTTTGAGGAAAATGTTTTGGAAATTTGTTATCTTCTGTATTAAATTATAGTTTCTGAATGGCCAATTTTGCTGCCAGGAAATGGCCAGAATGCAGGATTTTACACCATATATCCCAGGGCTTCCGGGGATCCCCTGCCTTGCAAGCGAGGTGGCGGGCAAGCTATGCGCACCTGATGGGCCCCTAACAAATTGTGTGGGCTACCAAAATTAATTTGGTGGGGGCCCACTTGGCCCCTAAAATATTTCCTCAACTTCAAACCCTGGAAACGGTCGAAATATATCGCCACATGATTCAACAACAATTATGCATTGTCATTTCTACTGACACTGCTGATTACCATCTGAATCTCAATAGACCGTTACCAAAATAGGTAAAATAAAAATCGGAAACCAGTCGCAATTTTGGCGTGTCTACAAACCGGCGTGAAAATTCCGGATATCACTCCCATAACTCTCAGTCGCCACCTGGGCGAGAAGTAACCGAGTTTTCACTCGCCTAATACAATTTTAAGCGACTGTTAGTGTATATCCCTGCTTTAAAATTTATTTTGGTTCAACTAGGTTTGATCTGCTAAAGCAACAAAAATATTGGAAAAGTGATAAATTTACAGAATATCATTAATCTATATATCACACAAATCATTTATCATGTAGCTACAGCTTAACCAGCATATCCTGCATCAATTGTAGAATTTCTAGTAAAAAATGTTTATTTTTAAAGATTGTATAATCTTGGGTGGAGAATTGGAGATCGGGATTTAAGTTCAAACAAAATTGGGTATAGCTATCATAAATAACATCAAGATGGGACAACCTAAGGTCAACCAAAACTAACTTTGTTTAATCTGACCCAGTTTTTTTCAGAGATTAAAACGTGAAAAGGTAGTGTCAAAGGATGTCACCAGTTGGAAATTTGGCCAGGTAAATTTATAACTTGCCTTGTAGAAAGTCCACCAAATGGTGCTCTGAAACATGGAACGCCTCTTTGGCGCCTTCTTCTGAAAGCCTGTGCTGTTAATTTAGCTTCTGAAGCAGCATCTATCCTCCAAAATGATCCTTTACCTGGCTCATCCTGTGATCGAGGTACTTTTACAAAGTAACGATTAAGAGATAAATTATGTCTAATTGAATTCTGAAAAGAAACAAATATTTCTATCAAACAAATATATCCAAAGTCAGCTTGTTCTAAAATATGAGTTTTTCAATTTCTTGTTCAGTACATGCATGGTTGGAGGTAAATAGGTAGCAGGGTTCTAAAAATATGCAGGTCACCGGTGATTTCTGCCAGCACTTTGTTTTTGATGCCATCTGGAAAGCCATTTATGCTTTCCAATGTGCAGAATTTCAGTCCTTTTTAGACCCTTTTTCAAAATAAAATTTCAAAATTTATGTTATATTCCATCAATAACCCATAATGAAGATCATTATGTAAAAAACTACATTAAAATTAATTGATGTAAAATAAGAAAGCTAAAACTTTGGAATTTGGTTGAGTTTATCTTGTAATCCATAAGAGATAAAGGATCTGTCGAAAAATTACTGAAAGCTGCTGTCTCAATCAATTCAATGAAAAAAATTCAACTACAACTTAAGTTATCGCACAGCAATCATTCAGACGACCACAGTGCCATAACATAATGCAACCGCAATTTTTTTGTGGTCGTATTAAAAAACCAACATCAGACAATTAATAAGTACAAATCATGTACAGATCAGACAGAAGCATGCAAGCCTACAGCACTTATGAGTGAGTGATTGTTTTTTAATGCCAACTCAGCAACTTTTCAGCTATATCATGGCGAGAACAAGTTAATTTTCAATGATATGATGACGAGTTCCGCTTTGTACTACACCAACACGCTTAGTTGGATTTTTCTAGTGCTAGCTCACTGAAACAACAGTCTGCTGATAGACACGTCACCCTACTTGGACACATTATCCTCATTCCGAGCCAACCAGTCTGCTCTTTCTCCTTAATGCTGTTAGCTTAGCGGAGAAGCAACAAACACCAATTTCATAGTCTTTAGTGAGCATGCTAACCATTACACCAGATGCGGTTCACAGCACTTGGATGCCACAGATTTAAGTGCAAACAAATCATTACTCATACATTTGCAGTGTCTGCAAGAACGTACTGTGACTAGTGAAGAATTGAAGAAATTAAAAATCCAGTATGCACAAATCTCCTATAAAAAAGGCATATTTGACAATACATGATCGGAGGTAATAGGTAGCAGGGTTCTCAAAATATGCTGGTGACCAGCGATTTCTGCTCCCACTTTGTTTTCGATACCAGCTGAGATATTGAAAAGAAAAATCATGTGATAGTATGCACACCTTTGGTATATTTATGCAAAAATATCCTGTAAAATAAAAAGCTTACAGATTGAAAACTGATGGGAGTTATGTGAACAAAACATGTATCCTATATGTGGACAGAAGATCAGACATGGGTAAAACAATATGTACATACCTGCCAACCTTTATCTGCTGTTCTATAATATGGAGAATTTTTAGTTATGTAAGCATATATTCCACTTAGTGTTAATTGTTTATCTGGTGCTGAAGATATAGCTTGAACTATTAATTGTGCGTAAGAATACGGAGGTTTAGAATCATCTTTTGGACTGCCCCCTCCTCCACTCGACGATTCATTATTTGGTATCACGGGTGTATTGTCTTTTTCTTCATGTTTAATGCTATTATTGTTAGTAGCTGCAGCAGCGTTCAGAGCAGCTATGTGAGCCTCTGATATGAAACTAGGACGGTGTGAAGTGCCTCCTCTGGGCGATGTTGGACAAGAATTTGCTGCACTGAAAAAAATAAAAGAATTTTTCTTAAAGAAATAAACTAGAAAATCTTGGACCACTTCACTAGCCCAGGGCTAGCATACTCCCAAATATCACTAGCCCGAATCTATGAACCACTAGTCCTGGTCAATACCGTGATTTCATGAATCTGACTTGCAGACTTGAACCCTTGTACAACATGTACAATGTATATTAGTTTAACTATCTTTCTTTTCAGATCTGGTATTGCATTTTATTTTCACTTATTTTCCACAGTTCAGGTCACTGTAAGGCCAAAAAAATATAATATGTGTGTTTACGGTCACATGTCAAAAAAATCTAGGGTCGGTCGGCATTAATTTTTTTTCTTCTAAATATTGGAAAAAACTGGAAATAGTCGTCCCTGGTTCCGGAATCCGATATTTCATTTTCAAAATTTCCGGTAAGACGTCATTTGTTGAAGCTATGACGAGTTACGCAGTTTTTCTACCTTCTTTGCTCTCAATTTCGACAAAAAGCTAGCGGTTGAATAAATAAAACATTGCTGCTGATTAAACATATAACATATATGAATACAAGTAGATAAGCGAATATTGACAAGTTTGTCAATATTCGATATATTTTACTAGCCCGTCGGGCATACAGCTGATTATTTCAGCTAGCCCAAATGTGTAAATTACTTGCCCCGGGGGTCGGGCTAGTGGATTTTTTAACCCCTGGACATGTATGACAACAACAGTAATTGATCAATATTCACAGAAATCTACATTCATCTGGTCCAAACTTCCCAATTTGATGGACGACAATGATGACAGATCCAAAACATAAGTCATAACACAGCTGCACAATGTTTGTGGCTGAAAAAAATTGAGTGATTTTGCTATTGTTTCTACACAAGGTGTCACAACATCAAATAATATTTAATTAAAATGATTATCAGTTCAATGTTTCAATTATGAAATCCAATTGTTTTCTTTATAAACAAGAATGAACAGTTATCAAAATGTAATCTCACATGACTTGGTAAACACCAGAGGCCATGTTATTGACATCTTGACATTTATTAATTGATTTAACTTCAACATAACAAACATAATTTTAATGGATTTGTATAATAGACAGAGATGCTTGAACAATACAAAATTGAGGAATCCCAACTCCTAACCAAAAAGACTGTCTAGTACATTTTTTCATAGGGGGAGTCCCTAGACGAGTTGCAACGAATTCTGAATAGGGAGTGAACAATTACTTTGAGACACCTGTAATTTTGATCAGAGCTCTAGATAATTTTCAAGTCCAAAGGGTAATTACCCCCTACTTTTGAAAATGATGCGTATTTGCATATTTCCTTTGCACTGTTGTACTCTCTACTTCAGAAAAGATTGCTTACATGTACACTTTTAAAATTATGTTGGCCACAAGTGTTATTCAATAAACACAGGATGCAAGTGAAATGTATATCTCTGTTTAATTTGACACGATTGTGTCATGTTTATTAATAAAATGTTGTAAATATTTTGTTTTTTGCTCGTCGACTTCGGCAGTTTTCACAGCCGTGTTGATAATGTCATCAATGATTCCTTTAACTATACTGTCACTAGACACAGATGAAACTGTCAGGAACTTTTAAAAAAGTATATAATTTTCCGTAGCACGCTTATTCATGTTCTTGCTCATTTTCAACGAACAACGTGTTCCCAAATTCACTTTCGTTTTAGTTCTTAACTAAACCGCATTTATTTGTAATATTGACCGCGATTGGATGATTTATCCTAAACATCCAATCAGATCTCTTTTGACATCGATGCTTAGAAAGGCAAACATTCGGTACCCCTCGGATGTATACACTTTCCCTTTCGAAAAGTATAAAGAGAAGTAATTACGGAGAATTTCTCAAAGTCAAAAATGTATTGTTTATGTGACCTTGAAACAGCCATTTTGACCCTTTTTCAGCTATATTGGGTTGCTATTACTGCTAGTGGTAATAGTTGGGACTGTATGCATTTAATATTTACCTGATAGTTCCTGTAGGTGAGGGACAGGGGCTTTCAAATGGTCGATGTTGAACAGTTTCAGGGATATTTATCTTCAATGGAGGTAATGGAACTTTCTTCTTTGGTGGCGTCTCTGGCTGTGGTGGGGGTGGCACCACAGGGGGATTGTCTTCTACCAAAGACTGGAACACAATCTTTATATTTGTACTTGGAAATCTCAGTACGCATCTAAAATACAATATCATTTATATATTGAACTTTTTTTTCATTTAAGCTTAAGTTTGGTTGGTTTGGTTTATAGTATTTAATGCCACTTTCAACAATATTACAGTTATATTGTGGCGGTCAGTTTTATTGGTGGAGGAAACCGGGGTACCCAGAGAAAACCACTGACCTGTTGCATGTCACTGACAAACTTTATCACATAATGTTGTATCGAGTACACCTCGCCATAAACATGGTTTGAACTCACAACTTAAGTGGTAATATGCACTGATTGCACAGGTAGTTGTAAATCCAACTACCATACAATCATGACGGCCTCTATTTAAGCTCAAGTCTTCTATCTCTGACGTTGTGCAAATTTCATCACATATGAAACCATAAAAAATAATTGAAAAATTACTCCAGATTTTATTAATAACTCATGATTCTCCTGGGTAAAATAGTCTTCAGTTATTTTAAAGTGATCCATTCCATATATATATATCAAGTTGTTTTATCCAATGTTATATGTAACAAAGACTGCAATGATTACATCTGTTGTATAATAAAGGCATACAAATAAATTTTAGCTTTATTTGTCTAGCATAAAAATAACATTCTCCTCGACCTGTTTTTTTGTGTGTGTATCCGATCATAGAAAAAACGGTAAGAAGCAGGAATAGATATGATAGTATAGTGCAGACGGGAAAGATGACAACCTGGAAAACGGCTGGAACGATGTCCGTTTCAGGTCTTTAAAATAAAAATGGTTTATATTGTAGTTTCTTTTGACATCGTAGGACAAACACAATATACATATTATATTGTCAGTAAAAACAAAATTTACTTGTACTTACTGCAAAACAGGCTAGAAAAGCTTGCAAGAAGTTTTTCGACCTGTTTCTAAAGTTCATACAAATAAATTTGATAATTTCCGACTATTACAATGTATATTTATCTGTATAATACTTTTAGCTATTTGTCTTTCATAGAATAATACAAGGAGTGATAATAAACGTTTTTTTACGCTTTGAAGAGGTAATTATCTATGAACACACAGCAATATTTTCAAAAAACAAGGCGGTACACAACTTCATGTTTCAAGTTAAAACTGTGCTTATTTTTTCTACAGCTTTCTTTCTGTAAACAACAAGGATAAACGTTTCATTTTCTGTATTCATGTTGAAAAATTATTATTGAATAAATATCCTGGTAAACAAATTCTTTATCTAAACTCAATAGAAAAAAATATTATAAAGGAGTTGCCAATATAACAAGGGCAACGCAAAGCGTGGTGTATCCCCTCGCCTAAAAATTAGACCCTGTGACCTTGAAAATCTATAGGGTTCCAGATTCTCTTAAGGTCTAAGTATGTACCAAGTTTGGTCAAATCCATTGAAGGATGTTGATTCTAGAGTGTTCACAAGGATGTTACGTGGTAAAAATTTGACCCGGTGACATAGACCTTTGACCTTGAAAATCAATAGGGTTCCAGACTCTCCTAAGGACTAAGTGTGTACCAAGTTTGGTCAAAATCCACTGAAGGATGTTGATTCTAGAGTGTTCACAGGGATGATATGCAGTAAAAATTTGACCCGGTGACCTTGACCTTTGACCTTGAAAATCAATAGGGTTCCAGACTCTCCTAAGGACTATGTATGTACCAAGTTTGGTCAAAATCCATTGAAGGAGGTTGATTCTAGAGTGTTCACAAAGATGTTATGCAGGGTTTCCGTTTGGCGTCGGTCATGGGCCGATAATTTCCGTATATGACAGGAAATAATTTGACATTGCTGTCAAAATGACCGCTTGTTTCAAAATAAGTGGCCAAAAAGACCGACACATGCTACGTATGTATCGGACATGTGATCAAGTATTCTCCAATTTGTCCATAATTTATTTTGATTAAAACTAAAGTGAAACGCCAGATCGAAACTCTTTTATTGTATCATTTATCGTTCCTCCATGCTTTGATGAAGTTCAAGGACATTGACAAAATTAAAGTCGCAATCTCAGAAACGCTTTAATGAACGAAAATATCAATATTTGAAATATAAGAACAAGAATCACTCCGGACCGGATACGTAAAAATTATCAGATATCAACTTGGCGCCAAATTTAAACTCGTCTTTTGTGCAAAATGGACAAATATTACAAGCTTTTTCCTGATTAAGACAAATGGTTGAACAGATCCACTAAAAATTGTTATTTCTCTGTGAATTTAAATAAAATACTTTGTTTTATTTATATAATAAAAAAAAACTCTACAAAATGTTTACTTCAAAGCTGACTTTTTTGTAACCTATTTAGGGTAGATTTCTCTTAAGTCTTTGACTCATTCCTCATTGGGGAATTTGATTTTAGTTTCTATTTATTTTCATTTAAGTTTAACTTTTTTTTGGAAAGAGATGGTGACCTCTGAAAACCTGTCTGGTTGTCAATTCCAAATATCATAATAAGTATGCAAGCTTGAAACAAATGAATATTAAATTAAGCTCCAGCTGCACTAAATGAATCAAACCACACCTTAATATATCATTGAATGGCCTACAAGTTTTAGGCAAATTAGGACACAATTGACCTATTGAATAAGTTCCTTTCAGGACAAAAGGCCAGAGGAATTTATATGAGTTAGGTCATTTGACCTTAGTATAATAAAATCCAGCTGAAACCCTGTTATGCAGTAAAAATTTGACCTGGTGACATTGACCTTTGACCTTGAAAATCAATAGGGTTCCAGACTCTCCTAAGTATGTACCAAGTTTGGTCAAAATCCATTGAAGGATGTTACAGTACCAGTGCCTGAAATGGACGGTCGCCCAGTCGCCAAATGCGACTAATATCTTATTCGGGTGACCAAAAGCTGCTCCAAATTAGGTAGTCACTGGCACAACAAAAAGCGTTTGGGCGATTGCCTAAAAGACCGATAAAAATTGTTGTTTTACCGAAACCGGACATATTTTACTGTAACTTCAACGGTAGATAACTCTTCTGTTCTAGTCGAAAACAGTTTGTTACGAGCACGGCGATTGGTCCAAATACATTTGTGTAGCCAATGAATACACAGCTAATGTAATTTACTGTTCTCCCCAATTATGTATTTTTATCGAGCCAATCAATACACGTTTCCTAAACGTTTTCATGTAATACACAAGTATTCACTAAATATTAGAAAAGAAACATGTTTTTTTGTTTCTTTATGATTTAATTATTAAAATTGCTAAAAATCACGGACGAAGTGGAAAGTTGTGAACTACAAAGAGAATTCTGTCAACTTATAATGTTTGCGATCTGGTATATTCCACGGTTCGGAAATTTATTCATTCAATCTGCTGCAAAATGTACATGTACGAATTTTATTTTACAGTAATCGGAAACCTTTTTGTGTCAATCCTTAGGTAATCATTGAAAAACGTTTCCCCAACAACGGAGAGAAAATCGTTGACAGTTGTCAAACTACGGAAACGATCTGGCCTGTCACTTCTTTTAAACTTTTCATAGTTCATGTACACGGCTACATTTTAGTGACAATTAGGAGTGGTTTTCTTTTTTGGAACCAGAACTTTTGTTTACAAATTAGCACCGTTTGTTATTTCAACAAAGTGAGATATTTATTTGGAATGAATAACCAACTAACATTACCCCGAACTGAGAAGTTATTTTACCTTAAAATCACTTCTTCATAGTGAATTGAAACAAGTGATGTCACTCTTCACTCTGGGGAGTGCAAGAGCGGTCCTTGTAGTGGCATTAGTTTACTCTTTTCCAGATGTCTTTAATGTGATCATGGCATTGATCTCCCCTTACACAAACCAGCCTTCTATTGTCCCCATCCGATGGACTAGCATCGTTTCTTAAAACCACCCTAGCCATAATAATAAAGAGTTGAAACTTCCTACTTATAGGGCACTTATTCTCAAAAAATTTAATTCATGTTTTTTTTAAGATAACATTTACCACAGCTCAATTCTGAATGACATAAGTGTTTTTAAACAAATGTCAATTTCACCTCTAAATGACAATTAATTCTGCCTGTGGCAATGTAGGTCATGCTTCAACGGTTTTAAAAGTTGTTTACAAACAAAAAGTGATAAACAAACAAAATCAAAACAAGATGGTATAATTATTTCTGATGTCAACTTTATGCTTCATTATTTCCAGTTAAATATATTAGCTTATAAGTATTTACAATGGGCACTAAACATCTAAACAACAGGCAAATGTTTTTGTACAAGTCAAAACAAAAACAAATATGCAGCCATTTTGTTTACATAGCGGCCATTACTTGTCGAGCACATGGTTACCTTTTATTTACAAAATAAAAATTATAAATGAATATTTACATTAGAAAACGATATATTTTGATACTTTTGGCAATAGAGAATCAAATAAAGTTAATGCCGTCGTTTGTTTATACGCTATTATTTGTAAACAATCGCCGACAAGTTGAAGGGGCCATCGCACGGGGTAAATGCTTACGTCCTTGGAAGCTGTAAAGGCGGTGCGCCTTTTCGCTGAAATATGCCGTCAATGAAGATGCCATTCTTTCCACCACACCGCATGAAAAAGTTTGGTTGCTCATAGAATATTTCAAGATGAACACGTGAAATAAAACTTGAATGTCCCATGTTTACATCAACTTCACCCTTGCTACTATTTCTCCCTATCGTGATCCGATTTTGTCTCATAGAATATTCGAAGTCTCGGCCTTCCAATCTGGCAATAGCCATATTCTGTGGCTCTGGCTGCCATTGTATGCCTTTAGGACTTGCTGGTGCAGATTTCATAAGTGATAACAACGCCCAAGCATCGTTATCTGACGATTGTGGGGCAGCAGACATCACGAGGCGATAGCACAGTAAAATGGCAGCAAATCAAGGGAAAACAACATACCCTGTTCTAAGTGTTTACATCACATTATCCCGACATGCTTTGCGACTTACCATAAACTATAAATAGCGGGAAATTCAAAATACATATTAATATAAAATGACATTTCAATGATATTCTTGAGTTCAATCTTTCTGCAAGTGTTAAATATATATATATATATATATATAAATAATGTTTGTAACGGCATATTTAAAATATATTCTATATACTTCTATTAGATGCCGGTTATAGGTTTAATTGGACGATGTCAGTGTATATTATTTCCACAATTTACAAATAGTCGAATTATATTTTAGAGAAAAGTAATACATTGCATGTTATTCAGGTGCTAGTCATGGTATATAATGTCACCTTCCAGTATTAGGATTTAAAATCCCGAGCCGTCGGGCGAGGTGTATAAATTAGAAGCCGGGAATGTGACATATATACCCTGACATGAATTACTATTCAGTATATTATGGTACACAGCTTTTGATAGAAAAAATAATCAAACATTGTCATGACGTTTTTAACATCACTGAAAGTCCGTTTTGACAGTATCGGACGTCGATTTTGTATGGTGGAATTCGTTAAAAACATCCGGAAACATTCGTTCCACCAAAGTGATGACATTTCAGTTTCATTCTAAGTTTTTCCAGAAGGAATATGCTTATTTCATTGACCAGCACAAGGTTCCAAATGACCTGGTAAGCCGTAATAGATAAAGAAAAAATAATACAATGCTAGAACTGACAGGCGAATTACTTTTTTCATAATTAAATCACGTGATGTATCTACGGCGTTCAATACAAATACAGCATTTTTTCTATCTTTCTGGTGTCACCTTTCAGTGGCAGAGTGATTCGACTCGTTTTTTGTAATACGTCCTTTTACTATACATTGAACATTTTGTATCTGCCTTTATTGTAATAATTTTGTCTTTTAGGGAACCTTAAGATTGGAAATCAAATATCTTGTCTTGCATAATTATGCATGTATTATGGCAAGCCATTTTGACATATATTATAATAAACATTTTACTTAAAAACACAATAAAAAATAAATGCATTTAAGTGCAAATAAAATTGTAAAAATAAAAGATAAAATTATTTGCACTCAAGTGCAAGTCTATTTCACTAAAGTACAATATTTTTTCTTGTACTTAAATGTGAATAAAATATTAGTTATTAGCTGTCGTTGACTGTTTATCACAATAATCTGTTAGACTTTCATACATAATGCAAAGTGTATATCCGATGTCACAGACTGTAATCAACCTGAATAGTTACAAGATCTTAAAATTAATTTGCTTAGTTTTAAATGTAAGGAATACATATGAGTACCAACTGAGTCCCTTCTCGTCGACGTGTTCCTTTATTCATAAGAAGCTGAATTCATGTAGGGGTTTCTCAGGAAAAACGAAAAGAAAGTATATCGGTCGTTTTAATTAATTTTTCGCTAATATAGATGATGTCCGTCCACTAAATAAATCCCATATTGGTGACTGTTGATTGCTTATCCATTGAACCTGAAATAACGGTTACCATAGATACAGCTATGTCTGCTTCATACATTGACATATACATAGAATGACAATGAGGGTTGGTTAAGAACGAAACTTTACGACAAAGGAAATGATTTCAGTTTTCCCACTATGAATCTTACATTTAAAATATGTTGAAACATTCCAGCAGCACTTGTAAATGGTGTATATATCTCGCATTCGATGCTCTAACCCAGAGCTTGTGGTTTTTATCATGCATGGTCTCCTTGATAGAGGATTGCTGCTAACGAGGAGGCTCCTGAACCAAGTGTTCATAGTCGATAAGTTGAAATCATCTCCATGATTTATCAATGGAATTTATTTTAACAAAAGTAATACGACGGATGCTACTAGTGTAGCAGAAAATGTATACTCTTCCGGGGGCTCGTGTTGTTCAATTTGTCATATCACATGTCTTCACGATTTTAGTTCTGTGTTGTGATGTCCTCTACGTTTTCCGTGTAAAAACGACGTCTACTGTAATTTGTTATGTAGGAGGTTCAAGTTTTATTTATGTTTTTTTTGTTTGTTGTTGATTATTTACATACACTGGTGTCCAACGTGATTTCCATATCAAATGATGTTCGTGTCATTTAACAGTAACACGACTGGTGCGTGACACTAGCGGAACACCTGAGTTAAGTCATTTTTTGGTGGGGCAATTCGTGTTGCTCAATCTTTAATATTGTTTTCTGGATCACTGTTTGATCTTATTGTCCTTTCTATATTTAGCCATTGCATTGTCTGTCCAGTTTCGATTTACGGCTTCAAATTATCCCTTTGGTCTTTTCAAAGTTTTCTTTCCAAATGTGAAAGTATTTCTGGACGAAAATGTTGTCATGGTGAGCATGAGTGGCTACATAATGCCCACACAAATGGAATGACAGTAAACATCCTAATTATATAAGCGTACATTTCCGTAAATAGAAAACTGTACCCGAACATCAAACGACCGACTTGATCATTTTGACTAATTAGAAACACAAGTTATAATAGATCAGTGTTCACAATATCTCATAAATCCTGTGTTGATTGAATTAAAGCGTTGTGATTCATGACAATGAAGATTTTAACAGTCCCATCGGATTGTCGCTGGTAGTTTGACATCGTTTGGGAAAATGTACTGCTGGACACCTAGATGCATATAAGATCTAATAACATGTTTTGTTGGGACATTTTTATTATTAATGCTCAGTTTCTAGTTCTAGAACATTAGAGTAAATATATAATGACCATGAGCAGGAGAGTAGATATAATTACCATGAACGGGGGGAGTATATATATATATATATATATATATAATCCTCATGAGCGAGAGAGTAGATGTTACCATGAACTGAGGAGTATATATATATATTAGTAATCCTCATGAGCGAGAGAGTAGATATTACCATGAACTGGGGAGTATATATATATATATAATCCTCATGAGCGAGAGAGTAGATATTACCATGAACTGGGGAGTATATATATATATATATATATATATATATATAATCCTCGTGAGCGAGAGAGTAGATATTACCATGAACTGGGGAGTATATATATATATATATATAATCCTCATGAGCGAGAGAGTAGATATTACCATGAACTGGGGAGTATATATTTTTAATCCTCATGAGCGAGAGAGTAGATATTACCATGAACTGAGGAGTATATATATATATATATATATATATATATATATATATTACATATGGTGTGGTTTTCGTACAATTTCATTGGCTAAATCAGTCACGTGATATACAGAATATTTAATGTATTTTTCCACTGAGAAGAAACCAGACGTCTTGTTTCTATTTTTAAAAAATATTGACGCTATGTTTCTATTTTTAAGTATATTGACCGTCAATATAGCGACTATGTTACTAAATTTAGATCCGGATATTGTCAGTTCCGGACCGCGTTTACACTCCCCCTGTAGTAAACAATTTTCTAGTTTTATTGTGTTCCTAAACAATAAAATAATGATGTGTTAATATTTTATTTTCAATGACACGAGTAATACATTACATATGTAATATAAAAATTAAGGACTTTTTACTCTGTCAATATGTTATATATGGACCTGTTAGGATTATATTGACTGAAGATGACGAAGTCTTCGGTCAATATAATCCTAACAGGTCCATATATAACATATTGACAGAGTAAAAAGTCCATAATTGATAAATATTCACCGTGAGCGGGAGAAGATCAATAACATTTCCATGAACGGGAGAGTATAGATATATGATTACTATAAGCGGGAGAGTAGATTTGTTATTACTATAAGCGGGAGAGTAGATATGTGATTATTATAAGCGGGAGAGTAGATTTGTTATTACTATAAGCGGGAGAGTAGATTTGTTATTACTATAAGCCGGATAGTAGATATATGATTACTATAAGCGGGAGAGTAGATTTATTATTACTATAAGCGGGAGAGTAGATTTGTTATTACTATAAGCGGGAGAGTAGATTTGTTATTACTATAAGCGGGAGAGTAGATTTGTTATTACTATAAGCAGGAGAGTAGATTTGTTATTACTATAAGCGGGAGAGTAGATTTATTATTACTATAAGCGGGAGAGTAGATTTGTTATTACTATAAGCGGGAGAGTAGATTTGTTATTACTATAAGCGGGAGAGTAGATGTGTTATTACTATAAGCGGGAGAGTAGATTTGTTATTACTATAAGCAGGAGAGTAGATTTGCTATTACTATAAGCGGGAGAGTAGATTTGTTATTACTATAAGCGGGAGAGTAGATTTGTTATTACTATAAGCGGGAGAGTAGATTTGTTATTACTATAAGCGGGAGAGTAGATTTGTTAGTTACTATAAGCCGGAGAGTAGATTTGTTATTACTATAAGCAGGAGAGTAGATTTGTTATTACTATAAGCGGGAGAGTAGATTTGTTATTACTATAAGCGGGAGAGTAAATTTGTTATTACTATAAGCAGGAGAGTAGATTTGTTATTACTATAAGCGGGAGAGTAGATTTGTTATTACTATAAGAGGGAGAGTAGATTTGTTATTACTATAAGCGGGAGAGTAGATTTGTTATTACTATAAGCGGGAGAGTAGATTTGTTAGTTACTATAAGCCGGAGAGTAGATTTGTTATTACTATAAGCAGGAGAGTAGATTTGTTATTACTATAAGCGGGAGAGTAGATTTGTTATTACTATAAGCGGGAGAGTAGATTTGTTATTACTATAAGCGGGAGAGTAGATTTGTTATTACTATAAGCGGGAGAGTAGATTTGTTATTACTATAATCGGAAGAGTAGATTTGTTAGTTACTATAAGCCGGAGAGTAGATTTGTTATTACTATAAGCAGGAGAGTAGATTTGTTATTACTATAAGCGGGAGAGTAGATTTGTTATTACTATAAGCGGGAGAGTAGATTTGTTATTACTATAAGCGGGAGAGTAAATTTGTTATTACTATAAGCGGGAGAGTAGATTTGTTATTACTATAAGCGGGAGAGTAGATTTGTTATTACTATAATCGGGAGAGTAGATTTGTTATTACTATAAGCGGGAGAGTAGATTTGTTATTACTATAAGCGGGAGAGTAGATTTGTTATTACTATAAGCGGGAGAGTAGATTTGTTATTACTATAAGCGGGAGAGTAGATTTGTTATTACTATAAGCGGGAGAGTAAATTTGTTATTACTATAAGCGGGAGAGTAGATTTGTTATTACTATAAGCGGGAGAGTAGATTTGTTATTACTATAATCGGGAGAGTAGATTTGTTATTACTATAAGCGGGAGAGTAGATTTGTTATTACTATAAGCGGGAGAGTAGATTTGTTATTACTATAAGCGGGAGAGTAGATTTGTTATTACTATAAGCGGGAGAGTAGATTTGTTATTACTATAATCGGGAGAGTAGATTTGTTATTACTATAAGCGGGAGAGTAGATTTGTTATTACTATAAGCGGGAGAGTAGATTTGTTATTACTATAAGCGGGAGATTAGATTTGTTATTACTATAAGCGGGAGAGTAGATTTGTTATTACTATAAGCGGGAGAGTAGATTTGTTATTACTATAATCGGGAGAGTAGACTTGTTATTACTATAAGCGGGAGAGTAGATTTGTTATTACTATAAGCGGGAGAGTAGATTTGTTATTACTATAAGCGGGAGAGTAGATTTGTTATTACTATAAGCGGGAGAGTAGATGTGTTATTACTATAAGCGGGAGAGTAGATTTGTTATTACTATAAGCGGGAGAGTAGATTTGTTATTACTATAAGCGGGAGAGTAGATTTGTTATTACTATAAGCGGGAGAGTAGATTTGTTATTACTATAAGCGGGAGAGTAGATTTGCTATTACTATAAGCGGGAGAGTAGATTTGTTATTACTATAAACGGGAGAGTAGATTTGTTATTACTATAAGCGGGAGAGTAGATTTGTTATTACTATAAGCGGGAGAGTAGATTTGTTAGTTACTATAAGCCGGAGAGTAGATTTGTTATTACTATAAGCAGGAGAGTAGATTTGTTATTACTATAAGCGGGAGAGTAGATTTGTTATTACTATAAGCGGGAGAGTAAATTTGTTATTACTATAAGCAGGAGAGTAGATTTGTTATTACTATAAGCGGGAGAGTAGATTTGTTATTACTATAAGAGGGAGAGTAGATTTGTTATTACTATAAGCGGGAGAGTAGATTTGTTATTACTATAAGCGGGAGAGTAGATTTGTTAGTTACTATAAGCCGGAGAGTAGATTTGTTATTACTATAAGCAGGAGAGTAGATTTGTTATTACTATAAGCGGGAGAGTAGATTTGTTATTACTATAAGCGGGAGAGTAGATTTGTTATTACTATAAGCGGGAGAGTAGATTTGTTATTACTATAAGCGGGAGAGTAGATTTGTTATTACTATAAGCGGGAGAGTAGATTTGTTATTACTATAAGCGGGAGAGTAGATTTGTTATTACTATAAGCGGGAGAGTAGATGTGTTATTACTATAAGCGGGAGAGTAGATTTGTTATTACTATAAGCGGGAGAGTAGATTTGTTATTACTATAAGCGGGAGAGTAGATTTGTTATTACTATAAGCGGGAGAGTAGATTTGTTATTACTATAAGCGGGAGAGTAGATTTGCTATTACTATAAGCGGGAGAGTAGATTTGTTATTACTATAAGCGGGAGAGTAGATTTGTTATTACTATAAGCGGGAGAGTAGATTTGTTATTACTATAAGCCGGAGAGTAGATTTGTTATTACTATAAGCAGGAGAGTAGATTTGTTATTACTATAAGCGGGAGAGTAGATTTGTTATTACTATAAGCGGGAGAGTAAATTTGTTATTACTATAAGCAGGAGAGTAGATTTGTTATTACTATAAGCGGGAGAGTAGATTTGTTATTACTATAAGAGGGAGAGTAGATTTGTTATTACTATAAGCGGGAGAGTAGATTTGTTATTACTATAAGCGGGAGAGTAGATTTGTTAGTTACTATAAGCCGGAGAGTAGATTTGTTATTACTATAAGCAGGAGAGTAGATTTGTTATTACTATAAGCGGGAGAGTAGATTTGTTATTACTATAAGCGGGAGAGTAGATTTGTTATTACTATAAGCGGGAGAGTAGATTTGTTATTACTATAAGCGGGAGAGTAGATTT
Source organism: Bathymodiolus septemdierum (assembly GCA_963383655.1). Classification (NCBI taxonomy): domain Eukaryota; kingdom Metazoa; phylum Mollusca; class Bivalvia; order Mytilida; family Modiolidae; genus Bathymodiolus; species Bathymodiolus septemdierum. Next base: position 88,112,610 of record OY726522.1, on the reverse strand, counting down.
GTTATTACTATAAGCGGGAGAGTAGATTTGTTATTACTATAATCGGGAGAGTAGATTTGTTATTACTATAATCGGAAGAGTAGATTTGTTATTACTATAAGCGGGAGAGTAGATTTGTTATTACTATAAGAGGGAGAGTAGATTTGTTATTACTATAAGAGGGAGAGTAGATTTATTATTACTATAAGCGGGAGAGTAGATTTGTTAGTTACTATAAGCCGGAGAGTAGATTTGTTATTACTATAAGCAGGAGAGTAGATTTGTTATTACTATAAGCGGGAGAGTAGATTTGTTATTACTATAAGCGGGAGAGTAGATTTGTTATTACTATAAGCGGGAGAGTAGATTTGTTATTACTATAAGCGGGAGAGTAGATTTGTTATTACTATAAGCGGGAGAGTAGATTTGTTATTACTATAATCGGGAGAGTAGATTTGTTATTACTATAAGCGGGAGAGTAGATTTGTTATTACTATAAGCGGGAGAGTAGATTTGTTATTACTATAAGCGGGAGAGTAGATTTGTTATTACTATAAGCGGGAGAGTAGATTTGTTATTACTATAATCGGGAGAGTAGATTTGTTATTACTATAAGCGGGAGAGTAGATTTGTTATTACTATAAGGGGAGAGTAGATTTGTTATTACTATAAGCGGGAGATTAGATTTGTTATTACTATAAGCGGGAGAGTAGATTTGTTATTACTATAAGCGGGAGAGTAGATTTGTTATTACTATAAGCGGGAGAGTAGATTTGTTATTACTATAAGCGGGAGAGTAGATTTGTTATTACTATAAGCGGGAGAGTAGATTTGTTATTACTATAAGAGGGAGAGTAGATTTGTTATTACTATAAGAGGGAGAGTAGATTTATTATTACTATAAGCGGGAGAGTAGATTTGTTAATTACTATAAGCCGGAGAGTAGATTTGTTATTACTATAAGCAGGAGAGTAGATTTGTTATTACTATAAGCGGGAGAGTAGATTTGTTATTACTATAAGCGGGAGAGTAGATTTGTTATTACTATAAGCGGGAGAGTAGATTTGTTATTACTATAAGCGGGAGAGTAGATTTGTTATTACTATAAGCGGGAGAGTAGATTTGTTATTAGCCGGAGAGTAGATTTGTTATTACTATAAGCAGGAGAGTAGATTTGCTATTACTATAAGCGGGAGAGTAGATTTGTTATTACTATAAGCGGGAGAGTAGATTTGTTATTACTATAAGCGGGAGAGTAGATGTGTTATTACTATAAGCGGGAGAGTAGATTTGTTATTACTATAAGCGGGAGAGTAGATTTGTTATTACTATAAGCGGGAGAGTAGATTTGTTATTACTATAAGCGGGAGAGTAGATTTGTTATTACTATAAGCGGGAGAGTAGATTTGCTATTACTATAAGCGGGAGAGTAGATTTGTTATTACTATAAGCGGGAGAGTAGATTTGTTATTACTATAAGCGGGAGAGTAGATTTGTTATTACTATAAGCGGGAGAGTAGATTTGTTAGTTACTATAAGCCGGAGAGTAGATTTGTTATTACTATAAGCAGGAGAGTAGATTTGTTATTACTATAAGCGGGAGAGTAGATTTGTTATTACTATAAGCGGGAGAGTAAATTTGTTATTACTATAAGCAGGAGAGTAGATTTGTTATTACTATAAGCGGGAGAGTAGATTTGTTAGTTACTATAAGAGGGAGAGTAGATTTGTTATTACTATAAGCGGGAGAGTAGATTTGTTATTACTATAAGCGGGAGAGTAGATTTGTTAGTTACTATAAGCCGGAGAGTAGATTTGTTATTACTATAAGCAGGAGAGTAGATTTGTTATTACTATAAGCGGGAGAGTAGATTTGTTATTACTATAAGCGGGAGAGTAGATTTGTTATTACTATAAGCGGGAGAGTAGATTTGTTATTACTATAAGCGGGAGAGTAGATTTGTTATTACTATAAGCGGGAGAGTAGATTTGTTATTACTATAATCGGAAGAGTAGATTTGTTAGTTACTATAAGCCGGAGAGTAGATTTGTTATTACTATAAGCAGGAGAGTAGATTTGTTATTACTATAAGCGGGAGAGTAGATTTGTTATTACTATAAGCGGGAGAGTAGATTTGTTATTACTATAAGCGGGAGAGTAGATTTGTTATTACTATAAGCGGGAGAGTAGATTTGTTATTACTATAAGCGGGAGAGTAGATTTGTTATTACTATAATCGGGAGAGTAGATTTGTTATTACTATAAGCGGGAGAGTAGATTTGTTATTACTATAAGCGGGAGAGTAGATTTGTTATTACTATAAGCGGGAGAGTAGATTTGTTATTACTATAAGCGGGAGAGTAGATTTGTTATTACTATAAGCGGGAGAGTAGATTTGTTATTACTATAATCGGGAGAGTAGATTTGTTATTACTATAAGCGGGAGAGTAGATTTGTTATTACTATAAGCGGGAGAGTAGATTTGTTATTACTATAAGCGGGAGATTAGATTTGTTATTACTATAAGCGGGAGAGTAGATTTGTTATTACTATAAGCGGGAGAGTAGATTTGTTATTACTATAATCGGGAGAGTAGACTTGTTATTACTATAAGCGGGAGAGTAGATTTGTTATTACTATAAGCGGGAGAGTAGATTTGTTATTACTATAAGCGGGAGAGTAGATTTGTTATTACTATAAGCGGGAGAGTAGATGTGTTATTACTATAAGCGGGAGAGTAGATTTGTTATTACTATAAGCGGGAGAGTAGATTTGTTATTACTATAAGCGGGAGAGTAGATTTGTTATTACTATAAGCGGGAGAGTAGATTTGTTATTACTATAAGCGGGAGAGTAGATTTGCTATTACTATAAGCGGGAGAGTAGATTTGTTATTACTATAAACGGGAGAGTAGATTTGTTATTACTATAAGCGGGAGAGTAGATTTGTTATTACTATAAGCGGGAGAGTAGATTTGTTAGTTACTATAAGCCGGAGAGTAGATTTGTTATTACTATAAGCAGGAGAGTAGATTTGTTATTACTATAAGCGGGAGAGTAGATTTGTTATTACTATAAGCGGGAGAGTAAATTTGTTATTACTATAAGCAGGAGAGTAGATTTGTTATTACTATAAGCGGGAGAGTAGATTTGTTATTACTATAAGAGGAAGAGTAGATTTGTTATTACTATAAGCGGGAGAGTAGATTTGTTATTACTATAAGCGGGAGAGTAGATTTGTTAATTACTATAAGCCGGAGAGTAGATTTGTTATTACTATAAGCAGGAGAGTAGATTTGTTATTACTATAAGCGGGAGAGTAGATTTGTTATTACTATAAGCGGGAGAGTAGATTTGTTATTACTATAAGCGGGAGAGTAGATTTGTTATTACTATAAGCGGGAGAGTAGATTTGTTATTACTATAAGCGGGAGAGTAGATTTGTTATTACTATAAGCGGGAGAGTAGATTTGTTATTACTATAAGCGGGAGAGTAGATGTGTTATTACTATAAGCGGGAGAGTAGATTTGTTATTACTATAAGCGGGAGAGTAGATTTGTTATTACTATAAGCGGGAGAGTAGATTTGTTATTACTATAAGCGGGAGAGTAGATTTGTTATTACTATAAGCGGGAGAGTAGATTTGCTATTACTATAAGCGGAGAGTAGATTTGTTATTACTATAAGCGGGAGAGTAGATTTGTTAGTTACTATAAGCGGGAGAGTAGATTTGTTATTACTATAAGCGGGAGAGTAGATTTGTTAGTTACTATAAGCCGGAGAGTAGATTTGTTATTACTATAAGCAGGAGAGTAGATTTGTTATTACTATAAGCGGGAGAGTAGATTTGTTATTACTATAAGCGGGAGAGTAAATTTGTTATTACTATAAGCAGGAGAGTAGATTTGTTATTACTATAAGAGGGAGAGTAGATTTGTTATTACTATAAGCGGGAGAGTAGATTTGTTATTACTATAAGCGGGAGAGTAGATTTGTTAGTTACTATAAGCCGGAGAGTAGATTTGTTATTACTATAAGCAGGAGAGTAGATTTGTTATTACTATAAGCGGGAGAGTAGATTTGTTATTACTATAAGCGGGAGAGTAGATTTGTTATTACTATAATCGGGAGAGTAGATTTGTTATTACTATAATCGGAAGAGTAGATTTGTTATTACTATAAGCGGGAGAGTAGATTTGTTATTACTATAAGAGGGAGAGTAGATTTGTTATTACTATAAGAGGGAGAGTAGATTTATTATTACTATAAGCGGGAGAGTAGATTTGTTAGTTACTATAAGCCGGAGAGTAGATTTGTTATTACTATAAGCAGGAGAGTAGATTTGTTATTACTATAAGCGGGAGAGTAGATTTGTTATTACTATAAGCGGGAGAGTAGATTTGTTATTACTATAAGCGGGAGAGTAGATTTGTTATTACTATAAGCGGGAGAGTAGATTTGTTATTACTATAAGCGGGAGAGTAGATTTGTTATTACTATAATCGGGAGAGTAGATTTGTTATTACTATAAGCGGGAGAGTAGATTTGTTATTACTATAAGCGGGAGAGTAGATTTGTTATTACTATAAGCGGGAGAGTAGATTTGTTATTACTATAAGCGGGAGAGTAGATTTGTTATTACTATAATCGGGAGAGTAGATTTGTTATTACTATAAGCGGGAGAGTAGATTTGTTATTACTATAAGGGGAGAGTAGATTTGTTATTACTATAAGCGGGAGATTAGATTTGTTATTACTATAAGCGGGAGAGTAGATTTGTTATTACTATAAGCGGGAGAGTAGATTTGTTATTACTATAATCGGGAGAGTAGATTTGTTATTACTATAAGCGGGAGAGTAGATTTGTTATTACTATAAGCGGGAGAGTAGATTTGTTATTACTATAAGAGGGAGAGTAGATTTGTTATTACTATAATCGGGAGAGTAGATTTATTATTACTATAAGCGGGAGAGTAGATTTGTTAGTTACTATAAGCCGGAGAGTAGATTTGTTATTACTATAAGCAGGAGAGTAGATTTGTTATTACTATAAGCGGGAGAGTAGATTTGTTATTACTATAAGCGGGAGAGTAGATTTGTTATTACTATAAGCGGGAGGGTAGATTTGTTATTACTATAAGCGGGAGAGTAGATTTGTTATTACTATAAGCGGGAGGGTAGATTTGTTATTACTATAAGCGGGAGAGTAGATTTGTTATTACTATAAGCGGGAGAGTAGATTTGTTATTACTATAAGCGGGAGAGTAGATTTGTTATTACTATAATCGGGAGAGTAGATTTGTTATTACTATAAGCGGGAGAGTAGATTTGTTATTACTATAAGCGGGAGAGTAGATTTGTTATTACTATAAGCGGGAGAGTAGATTTGTTATTACTATAAGCGGGAGAGTAGATTTGTTATTACTATAATCGGGAGAGTAGATTTGTTATTACTATAAGCGGGAGAGTAGATTTGTTATTACTATAAGCGGGAGAGTAGATTTGTTATTACTATAAGCGGGAGAGTAGATTTGTTATTACTATAAGCGGGAGAGTAGATTTGTTATTACTATAATCGGGAGAGTAGATTTGTTATTACTATAAGCGGGAGAGTACTTTTGTTATTACTATTACCACAAGTTCTTTATAACAGTAATACAAAACAAAGAACATGGATTGAATATATACAACCATCAAATACGGAGAAACAAAAGAATAAAAACTTTGAATATACAAACTCGTAGCCATGAGCGACAACCATGTCTTAAACATACAAGCATTTGTTTATGTTATCGTTCATTTTTGTGATAGTGTGTTGTCTCTTCTTGAATGGAAGCGAATCTGTCCAAGCTTGATTTATTGTCTGTATTACCATTGGAGATCCAACTATCAAGAGAGGAGGGATGGGATCTTATTAATAGGTTAGAACCCACCACATTGGAGATCCAACTATCAAGAGAGGAGGGGTGGGATCTTATTAATAGGTTAGAACCCACCACATTGGAGATCCAACTATCCAGAGAGGAGGTGTGGGATCTTATTAATAGGTTAGAACCCACCACATTGGAGATCCAACTATCAAGAGAGGAGGGGTGGGATCCTATTAATAGGTTAGAACCCACCCCATTGGGGATCCAACTATCAAGAGAGGAGGGGTGGGATCCTATTAATAGGTTAGAACCCACCACATTGGAGATCCAACTATCAAGAGAGGAGGGGTGGAATCCTATTAATAGGTTAGAACACACCACATTGGAGATCCAACTATCAAGAGAGGAGGGGTGGGATCTTATTAATAGGTTAGAACCCACCACATTGGAGATCCAACTATCAAGAGAGGAGGGGTGGAATCCTATTAATAGGTTAGAACCCACACATTGGAGATCCAACTATCAAGAGAGGAGGGGTGGGATCCTATTAATAGGTTAGAACCCACCACATTGGAGATCCAACTATCAAGAGAGGAGGGGTGGGATCCTATTAATAGGTTAGAACCCACCCCATTGGAGATCCAACTATCAAGAGAGGAGGGTTGGGATCCCATTAATAGGTTAGAACCCACCACATTGGAGATCCAACTATCAAGAGAGGAGGGGTGGGATCCTATTAATAAGCTAGAACCCACCACATTGGAGATCCAACTATCAAGAGAGGAGGGGTGGGATCCTATTAATTGGTTAGAACCCAACACATTGGAGAACCAACTATCAAGAGAGGAGGGGTGGGATCCTATTAATAGGTTAGAACCCACACATTGGAGATCCAACTATCAAGAGAGGAGTGGTGGGATCTTATTAATAGGTTAGAACCCACCACATTGGAGATCCAACTATCAAGAGAGGAGGGGTGGGATCCTATTAATAGGTTAGAACCCACCACATTGGAGATCCAACTATCAAGAGAGGAGGGATGGGATCCTATTAATAGGTTAGAACCCACCACATTGGAGATCCAACTATCAAGAGAGGAGGGGTGGGATCCTATTAATAGGTTAGAACCCACACATTGGAGATCCAACTATCAAGAGAGGAGGGGTGGGATCCTATTAATAGGTTAGAACCCACCACATTGGAGATCCAACTATCAAGAGAGGAGGGGTGGGATCCTATTAATAGGTTAGAACCCACCACATTGGAGATCCAACTATCAAGAGAGGAGGGGTGGGATCCTATTAATAGGTTAGAACCCACCACATTGGAGATCCAACTATCAAGAGAGGAGGGATGGGATCCTATTAATAGGTTAGAACCCACCACATTGGAGATCCAACTATCAAGAGAGGAGGGGTGGGATCCTATTAATAGGTTAGAACCCACCACATTGGAGATCCAACTATCAAGAGAGGAGGGGTGGGATCCTATTAATAGGTTAGAACCCACCACATTGGAGATCCAACTATCAAGAGAGGAGGGTTGAGATCCCATTAATAGGTTAGAACCCACCACATTGGAGATCCAACTATCAAGAGAGGAGGGTGGGACCCTATTAATAGGTTAGAACCCACCACATTGGAGATCTAACTATCAAGAGAGGAGGGGTGGGATCCTATTAATAGGTTAGAACCCACCACATTGGAGATCCAACTATCAAGAGAGGAGGGATGGGATCCTATTAATAGGTTAGAACCCACCACATTGGAGATCCAACTATCAAGAGAGGAGGGGTGGGATCCTATTAATAGGTTAGAACCCACCACATTGGAGATCCAACTATCAAGAGAGGAGGGGTGGGATCCTATTAATAGGTTAGAACCCATCACATTGGAGATCCAACTATCAAGAGAGGAGGGATGGGATCCTATTAATAGGTCAGAACCCACCACATTGGAGATCCAACTATCAAGAGAGGAGGGGTGGGATCCTATTAATAGGTTAGAACCCACCACATTGGAGATCCAACTATCAAGAGAGGAGGGGGTGGGATCCTATTAATAGGTTAGAACCCACCACATTGGAGATCCAACTATCAAGAGAGGAGGGGTGGGATCCTATTAATAGGTTAGAACCCACCACATTGGAGATCCAACTATCAAGAGAGGAGGGTTGAGATCCCATTAATAGGCTAGAACCCACCACATTGGAGATCCAACTATCAAGAGAGGAGGGATGGGATCCTATTAATAGGTTAGAACCCACCACATTGGAGATCCAACTATCAAGAGAGGAGGGGTGGGATCCTATTAATAGGTTAGAACCCACCACATTGGAGATCCAACTATCAAGAGAGGAGGGGGTGGGATCCTATTAATAGGTTAGAACCCACCACATTGGAGATCCAACTATCAAGAGAGGAGGGGTGGGATCCTATTAATAGGTTAGAACCCACCACATTGGAGATCCAACTATCAAGAGAGGAGGGGTGGGATCCTATTAATAGGTTAGAACCCACACATTGGAGATCCAACTATCAAGAGAGGAGGGGTGGGATCCTATTAATAGGTTAAAACCCACCACATTGGAGATCCAACTATCAAGAGAGGAGGGGTGGGATCCTATTAATAGGTTAGAATCCACCACATTGGAGATCCAACTATCAAGACAGGAGAGGTGGGATCCCATTAATAGGTTAGAACCCACACATTGGAGATTCAACTATCAAGAGAGGAGGGGTGGAATCCTATTAATAAGCTAGAACCCACCACATTGGAGATCCAACTATCAAGAGAGGAGGGGTGGGATCCTATTAATAGGTTAGAACCCACCACATTGGAGATCCAACTATCAAGAGAGGAGGGTTGGGATCCTATTAATAGGCTAGAATCCACCACATTGGAGATCCAACTGTCAAGAGAGGAGGGGTGGGATCCTATTAATAGGTTAGAACCCACCACATTGGAGATCCAACTATCAAGAGAGGAGGACTGGGATCCTATTGATAGGTCAGAACCCACCACATTGGAGATCCAACTATCAAGAGAGGAGGGGTGGGATCCTATTAATAGGTTAGAACCCACCACATTGGAGATCCAACTATCAAGAGAGGAGGGGTGGGATCCTATTAATAGGTTAGAACCCACCACATTGGAGATCCAACTATCAAGAGAGGAGGGGTGGGATCCTATTAATAGGTTAGAACCCACCACATTGGAGATCCAACTATCAAGAGAGGAGGGGTGGGATCCTATTAATAGGTTAGAACCCACCACATTGGAGATCCAACTATCAAGAGAGGAGGGGTGGGATCCTATTAATAGGTTAGAACCCACCACATTGGAGATCCAACTATCAAGAGAGGAGGGGTGGGATCCTATTAATAGGTTAGAACCCACCACATTGGAGATCCAACTATCAAGAGAGGAGGGGTGGGATCCTATTAATAGGTTAGAACCCACCACATTGGAGATCCAACTATCAAGAGAGGAGAGGTGGGATCCTATTAATAGGTTAGAACCCACCACATTGGAGATCCAACTATCAAGAGAGGAGTGGTGGGATCCTAATAATAGGTTAGAACCCACCACATTGGAGATCCAACTATCAAGAGAGGAGGGGTGGGATCCTATTAATAGGTTAGAACCCACCACATTGGAGATCCAACTATCAAGAGAGGAGGGTGGGACCCTATTAATAGGTTAGAACCCACCACATTGGAGATCCAACTATCAAGAGAGGAGGGGTGGGATCCTATTAATAGGTTATAACTCACCACATTGGAGATCCAACTATCAAGAGAGGAGGGGTGGGATCCTATTAATAGGTTAGAACCCACCACATTGGAGATCCAACTATCAAGAGAGGAGGGGTGGGATCCTATTAATAGGTTAGAACCCACCACATTGGAGATCCAACTATCAAGAGAGGAGGGGTGGGATCCTATTAATAGGTTAGAACCCACCACATTGGAGATCCAACTATCAAGAGAGGAGGGATGGGATCCTATTAATAGGTTAGAACCCACCACATTGGAGATCCAACTATCAAGAGAGGAGGGGTGAATGCTATTAATAGGTTAGAACCCACCACATTGGAGATCCAACTATCAAGAGAGGAGGGTTGAGATCCTATTAATAGGTTAGAACCCACCACATTGGAGATCTAACTATCAAGAGAGGAGGGGTGGGATCCTATTAATAGGTTAGAACCCACCACATTGGAGATCCAACTATCAAGAGAGGAGGGGTGGGATCCTATTAATAGGTTAGAACCCACCACATTGGAGATCCAACTATCAAGAGAGGAGGGGTGGGATCCTATTAATAGGTTAGAACCCACCACATTGGAGATCCAACTATCAAGAGAGGAGGGTTGAGATCCTATTAATAGGTTAGAACCCACCACATTGGAGATCCAACTATCAAGAGAGGAGGGGTGGGATCCTATTAATAGGTTAGAACCCACCACATTGGAGATCCAACTATCAAGAGAGGAGGGTTGAGATCCTATTAATAGGTTAGAACCCATCACATTGGAGATCCAACTATCAAGAGAGGAGGGATGGGATCCTATTAATAGGTTAGAACCCACCACATTGGAGATCCAACTATCAAGAGAGGAGGGGTGGGATCCTATTAATAGGTTAGAACCCACCACATTGGAGATCCAACTATCAAGAGAGGAGGGTTGAGATCCTATTAATAGGTTAGAACCCACCACATTGGAGATCCAACTATCAAGAGAGGAGGGGTGGGATCCTATTAATAGGTTAGAACCCACCACATTGGAGATCCAACTATCAAGAGAGGAGGGGTGGGATCCTATTAATAGGTTAGAACCCACCACATTGGAGATCCAACTATCAAGAGAGGAGGGGTGGGATCCTATTAATAGGTTAGAACCCACCACATTGGAGATCCAACTATCAAGAGAGGAGGGGTGGGATCCTATTAATAGGTTAGAACCCACCACATTGGAGATCCAACTATCAAGAGAGGAGGGGTGGGATCCTATTAATAGGTTAGAACCCACCACATTGGAGATCCAACTATCAAGAGAGGAGGGTTGAGATCCTATTAATAGGTTAGAACCCACCACATTGGAGATCCAACTATCAAGAGAGGAGGGGTGGGATCCTATTAATAGGTTAGAACCCACCACATTGGAGATCCAACTATCAAGAGAGGAGGGGTGGGATCCTATTAATAGGTTAGAACCCACCACATTGGAGATCCAACTATCAAGAGAGGAGGGGTGGGATCCTATTAATAGGTTAGAACCCACCACATTGGAGATCCAACTATCAAGAGAGGAGGGGTGGGATCCTATTAATAGGTTAGAACCCACCACATTGGAGATCCAACTATCAAGAGAGGAGGGTTGAGATCCCATTAATAGGTTAGAACCCACCACATTGGAGATCCAACTATCAAGAGAGGAGGGGTGGGATCCTATTAATAGGTTAGAACCCACCACATTGGAGATCCAACTATCAAGAGAGGAGGGGTGGGATCCTATTAATAGGTTAGAACCCACCACATTGGAGATCCAACTATCAAGAGAGGAGGGGTGGGATCCTATTAATAGGTTAGAACCCACCACATTGGAGATCCAACTATCAAGAGAGGAGGGGTGGGATCCTATTAATAGGTTAGAACCCACCACATTGGAGATCCAACTATCAAGAGAGGAGGGTTGAGATCCTATTAATAGGTTAGAACCCACCACATTGGAGATCCAACTATCAAGAGAGGAGGGATGGGATCCTATTAATAGGTTAGAACCCACCACATTGGAGATCCAACTATCAAGAGAGGAGGGGTGGGATCCTATTAATAGGTTAGAACCCACCACATTGGAGATCCAACTATCAAGAGAGGAGGGTTGAGATCCTATTAATAGGTTAGAACCCACCACATTGGAGATCCAACTATCAAGAGAGGAGGGATGGGATCCTATTAATAGGTTAGAACCCACCACATTGGAGATCCAACTATCAAGAGAGGAGGGTTGAGATCCCATTAATAGGTTAGAACCCACCACATTGGAGATCCAACTATCAAGAGAGGAGGGGTGGGATCCTATTAATAGGTTAGAACCCACCACATTGGAGATCCAACTATCAAGAGAGGAGGGGTGGGATCCCATTAATAGGTTAGAACCCACCACATTGGAGATCCAACTATCAAGAGAGGAGGGGTGGGATCCTATTAATAGGTTAGAACCCACCACATTGGAGATCCAACTATCAAGAGAGGAGGGGTGGGATCCCATTAATAGGTTAGAACCCACCACATTGGAGATCCAACTATCAAGAGAGGAGGGGTGGGATCCTATTAATAGGTTAGAACCCACCACATTGGAGATCCAACTATCAAGAGAGGAGGGGTGGGATCCTATTAATAGGTTAGAACCCACCACATTGGAGATCCAACTATCAAGAGAGGAGGGGTGGGATCCTATTAATAGGTTAGAACCCACCACATTGGAGATCCAACTATCAAGAGAGGAGGGGTGGGATCCCATTAATAGGTTAGAACCCACCACATTGGAGATCCAACTATCAAGAGAGGAGGGTTGAGATCCCATTAATAGGTTAGAACCCACCACATTGGAGATCCAACTATCAAGAGAGGAGGGATGGGATCCTATTAATAGGTTAGAACCCATCACATTGGAGATCCAACTATCAAGAGAGGAGGGATGGGATCCTATTAATAGGTTAGAACCCACCACATTGGAGATCCAACTATCAAGAGAGGAGGGGTGGGATCCCATTAATAGGTTAGAACCCACCACATTGGAGATCCAACTATCAAGAGAGGAGGGGTGGGATCCTATTAATAGGTTAGAACCCACCACATTGGAGATCCAACTATCAAGAGAGGAGGGGTGGGATCCTATTAATAGGTTAGAACCCACCACATTGGAGATCCAACTATCAAGAGAGGAGGGGTGAGATCCTATTAATAGGTTAGAACCCACCACATTGGAGATCCAACTATCAAGAGAGGAGGGGTGGGATCCTATTAATAGGTTAGAACCCACCACATTGGAGATCCAACTATCAAGAGAGGAGGGGTGGGATCCTATTAATAGGTTAGAACCCACCACATTGGAGATCCAACTATCAAGAGAGGAGGGTTGAGATCCTATTAATAGGTTAGAACCCACCACATTGGAGATCCAACTATCAAGAGAGGAGGGGTGGGATCCTATTAATAGGTTAGAACCCACCACATTGGAGATCCAACTATCAAGAGAGGAGGGTTGAGATCCTATTAATAGGTTAGAACCCACCACATTGGAGATCCAACTATCAAGAGAGGAGGGGTGGGATCCCATTAATAGGTTAGAACCCACCACATTGGAGATCCAACTATCAAGAGAGGAGGGGTGGGATCCTATTAATAGGTTAGAACCCACCACATTGGAGATCCAACTATCAAGAGAGGAGGGGGTGGGATCCTATTAATAGGTTAGAACCCACCACATTGGAGATCCAACTATCAAGAGAGGAGGGGTGGGATCCCATTAATAGGTTAGAACCCACCACATTGGAGATCCAACTATCAAGAGAGGAGGGGTGGGATCCTATTAATAGGTTAGAACCCACCACATTGGAGATCCAACTATCAAGAGAGGAGGGGTGAGATCCTATTAATAGGTTAGAACCCACCACATTGGAGATCCAACTATCAAGAGAGGAGGGGTGGGATCCTATTAATAGGTTAGAACCCACCACATTGGAGATCCAACTATCAAGAGAGGAGGGGTGGGATCCTATTAATAGGTTAGAACCCACCACATTGGAGATCCAACTATCAAGAGAGGAGGGGTGGGATCCTATTAATAGGTTAGAACCCACCACATTGGAGATCCAACTATCAAGAGAGGAGGGTTGAGATCCTATTAATAGGTTAGAACCCACCACATTGGAGATCCAACTATCAAGAGAGGAGGGTTGAGATCCTATTAATAGGTTAGAACCCACCACATTGGAGATCCAACTATCAAGAGAGGAGGGTTGAGATCCTATTAATAGGTTAGAACCCACCACATTGGAGATCCAACTATCAAGAGAGGAGGGGTGGGATCCTATTAATAGGTTAGAACCCACCACATTGGAGATCCAACTATCAAGAGAGGAGGGTTGAGATCCTATTAATAGGTTAGAACCCACCACATTGGAGATCCAACTATCAAGAGAGGAGGGGTGGGATCCTATTAATAGGTTAGAACCCACCACATTGGAGATCCAACTATCAAGAGAGGAGGGGTGGGATCCTATTAATAGGTCAGAACCCACCACATTGGAGATCCAACTATCAAGAGAGGAGGGGTGGGATCCTATTAATAGGTTAGAACCCACCACATTGGAGATCCAACTATCAAGAGAGGAGGGGTGGGATCCTATTAATAGGTTAGAACCCACCACATTGGAGATCCAACTATCAAGAGAGGAGGGTTGAGATCCTATTAATAGGTTAGAACCCACCACATTGGAGATCCAACTATCAAGAGAGGAGGGGTGGGATCCCATTAATAGGTTAGAACCCACCACATTGGAGATCCAACTATCAAGAGAGGAGGGGTGGGATCCTATTAATAGGTTAGAACCCACCACATTGGAGATCCAACTATCAAGAGAGGAGGGTTGAGATCCCATTAATAGGTTAGAACCCACCACATTGGAGATCCAACTATCAAGAGAGGAGGGATGGGATCCTATTAATAGGTTAGAACCCACCACATTGGAGATCCAACTATCAAGAGAGGAGGGGTGGGATCCTATTAATAGGTTAGAACCCACCACATTGGAGATCCAACTATCAAGAGAGGAGGGGTGGGATCCTATTAATAGGTTAGAACCCACCACATTGGAGATCCAACTATCAAGAGAGGAGGGGTGGGATCCTATTAATAGGTTAGAACCCACCACATTGGAGATCCAACTATCAAGAGAGGAGGGTTGAGATCCTATTAATAGGTTAGAACCCACCACATTGGAGATCCAACTATCAAGAGAGGAGGGGTGGGATCCTATTAATAGGTTAGAACCCACCACATTGGAGATCCAACTATCAAGAGAGGAGGGTTGAGATCCTATTAATAGGTTAGAACCCACCACATTGGAGATCCAACTATCAAGAGAGGAGGGGTGGGATCCTATTAATAGGTTAGAACCCACCACATTGGAGATCCAACTATCAAGAGAGGAGGGGTGGGATCCTATTAATAGGTCAGAACCCACCACATTGGAGATCCAACTATCAAGAGAGGAGGGGTGGGATCCTATTAATAGGTTAGAACCCACCACATTGGAGATCCAACTATCAAGAGAGGAGGGGTGGGATCCTATTAATAGGTTAGAACCCACCACATTGGAGATCCAACTATCAAGAGAGGAGGGGTGGGATCCCATTAATAGGTTAGAACCCACCACATTGGAGATCCAACTATCAAGAGAGGAGGGTTGAGATCCCATTAATAGGTTAGAACCCACCACATTGGAGATCCAACTATCAAGAGAGGAGGGATGGGATCCTATTAATAGGTTAGAACCCACCACATTGGAGATCCAACTATCAAGAGAGGAGGGGTGGGATCCTATTAATAGGTTAGAACCCACCACATTGGAGATCCAACTATCAAGAGAGGAGGGTTGAGATCCTATTAATAGGTTAGAACCCACCACATTGGAGATCCAACTATCAAGAGAGGAGTGGTGGGATCTTATTAATAGGTTATAACCCACCACATTGGAGATCCAACTATCAAGAGAGGAGGGGTGGGATCCTATTAATAGGTTATAACCCACCACATTGGAGATCCAACTATCAAGAGAGGAGGGGTGGGATCCTATTAATAGGTTAGAACCCATCACATTGGAGATCCAACTATCAAGAGAGGAGGGATGGGATCCTATTAATAGGTTAGAACCCACCACATTGGAGATCCAACTATCAAGAGAGGAGGGGTGGGATCCTATTAATAGGTTAGAACCCACCACATTGGAGATCCAACTATCAAGAGAGGAGGGTTGAGATCCCATTAATAGGTTAGAACCCACCACATTGGAGATCCAACTATCAAGAGAGGAGGGATGGGATCCTATTAATAGGTTAGAACCCACCACATTGGAGATCCAACTATCAAGAGAGGAGGGATGGGATCCTATTAATAGGTTAGAACCCATCACATTGGAGATCCAACTATCAAGAGAGGAGGGGTGGGATCCTATTAATAGGTTAGAACCCATCACATTGGAGATCCAACTATCAAGAGAGGAGGGTTGGGATCCTATTAATAGGTTAGAACCCACCACATTGGAGATCCAACTATCAAGAGAGGAGGGTTGAGATCCCATTAATAGGTTAGAACCCATCACATTGGAGATCCAACTATCAAGAGAGGAGGGGTGGATCCTATTAATAGGTTAGAACCCACCACATTGGAGATCCAACTATCAAGAGAGGAGGGTTGAGATCCCATTAATAGGTTAGAACCCACCACATTGGAGATCCAACTATCAAGAGAGGAGGGATGGGATCCTATTAATAGGTTAGAACCCACCACATTGGAGATCCAACTATCAAGAGAGGAGGGGTGGGATCCTATTAATAGGTTAGAACCCACCACATTGGAGATCCAACTATCAAGAGAGGAGGGGTGGGATCCTATTAATAGGTTATAACCCACCACATTGGAGATCCAACTATCAAGAGAGGAGGGGTGGGATCCTATTAATAGGTTATAACCCACCACATTGGAGATCCAACTATCAAGAGAGGAGGGGTGGGATCCTATTAATAGGTTAGAACACACCACATTGGAGATCCAACTATCAAGAGAGGAGGGGTGGGATCCTATTAATAGGTTATAACCCACCACATTGGAGATCCAACTATCAAGAGAGGAGGGGTGGGATCCTATTAATAGGTTAGAACCCACCACATTGGAGATCCAACTATCAAGAGAGGAGGGGTGGGATCCTATTAATAGGTTAGAACCCACCACATTGGAGATCCAACTATCAAGAGAGGAGGGGTGGGATCCTATTAATAGGTTAGAACCCACCACATTGGAGATCCAACTATCAAGAGAGGAGAGGTGGGATCCTATTAATAGGTTAGAACCCACCACATTGGAGATCCAACTATCAAGAGAGGAGGGGTGGGATCCTATTAATAGGTTAGAACCCACCACATTGGAGATCCAACTATCAAGAGAGGAGGGGTGGGATCCTATTAATAGGTTAGAACCCACCACATTGGAGATCCAACTATCAAGAGAGGAGGGGTGGGATCCTATTAATAGGTTAGAACCCACCACATTGGAGATCCAACTATCAAGAGAGGAGAGGTGGGATCCTATTAATAGGTTAGAACCCACCACATTGGAGATCCAACTATCAAGAGAGGAGGGGTGGAATCCTATTAATAGGTTAGAACCCACCCCATTGGAGATCCAACTATCAAGAGAGGAGGGGTGGGATCCTATTAATAGGTTAGAACCCACCACATTGGAGATCCAACTATCAAGAGAGGAGGGGTGGGATCCTATTAATAGGTTAGAACCCACCACATTGGAGATCCAACTATCAAGAGAGGAGGGGTGGGATCCTATTAATAGGTTAGAACCCACCACATTGGAGATCCAACTATCAAGAGAGGAGACGTGGGATCCTATTAATAGGTTAGAACCCACCACATTGGAGATCCAACTATCAAGAGAGGAGGTGTGGGATCTTATTAATAGGTTAGAACCCACCACATTGGAGATCCAACTATCAAGAGAGGAGGGGTGGGATCCTATTAATAGGTTAGAACCCACCACATTGGAGATCCAACTATCAAGAGAGGAGGGGTGGGATCCTATTAATAGGTTAGAACCCACCACATTGGAGATCCAACTATCAAGAGAGGAGGGGTGAGATCCTATTAATAGGTTAGAACCCACCACATTGGAGATCCAACTATCAAGAGAGGAGGGGTGGATCCTATTAATAGGTTAGAATCCACCACATTGGAGATCCAACTATCAAGAGAGGAGGGGTGGGATCCTATTAATAGGTTAGAACCCACCACATTGGAGATCCAACTATCAAGAGAGGAGGGGTGGGATCCTATTAATAGGTTAGAACCCACCACATTGGAGATCCAACTATCAAGAGAGGAGGGGTGGGATCCTATTAATAGGTTAGAACCCACCACATTGGAGATCCAACTATCAAGAGAGGAGGGATGGGATCCTATTAATAGGTTAGAACCCACCACATTGGAGATCCAACTATCAAGAGAGGAGGGGTGGGATCCTATTAATAGGTTAGAACCCACCACATTGGAGATCCAACTATCAAGAGAGGAGGGTTGAGATCCCATTAATAGGTTAGAACCCACCACATTGGAGATCCAACTATCAAGAGAGGAGGGGTGGGATCCTATTAATAGGTTAGAACCCACCACATTGGAGATCCAACTATCAAGAGAGGAGGGATGGGATCCTATTAATAGGTTAGAACCCACCACATTGGAGATCCAACTATCAAGAGAGGAGGGATGGGATCCTATTAATAGGTTAGAACCCACCACATTGGAGATCCAACTATCAAGAGAGGAGAGGTGGGATCCTATTAATAGGTTAGAACCCACCACATTGGAGATCCAACTATCAAGAGAGGAGGGGTGGGATCCTATTAATAGGTTAGAACCCACCACATTGGAGATCCAACTATCAAGAGAGGAGGGTTGAGATCCCATTAATAGGTTAGAACCCACCACATTGGAGATCCAACTATCAAGAGAGGAGGGATGGGATCCTATTAATAGGTTAGAACCCACCACATTGGAGATCCAACTATCAAGAGAGGAGAGGTGGGATCCTATTAATAGGTTAGAACCCACCACATTGGAGATCCAACTATCAAGAGAGGAGGGGTGGGATCCTATTAATAGGTTAGAACCCACCACATTGGAGATCCAACTATCAAGAGAGGAGGGGTGGGATCCTATTAATAGGTTAGAACCCACCACATTGGAGATCCAACTATCAAGAGAGGAGGGGTGGGATCCTATTAATAGGTTAGAACCCACCACATTGGAGATCCAACTATCAAGAGAGGAGGGATGGGATCCTATTAATAGGTTAGAACCCACCACATTGGAGATCCAACTATCAAGAGAGGAGGGGTGGGATCCTATTAATAGGTTAGAACCCACCACATTGGAGATCCAACTATCAAGAGAGGAGGGTTGAGATCCCATTAATAGGTTAGAACCCACCACATTGGAGATCCAACTATCAAGAGAGGAGGGATGGGATCCTATTAATAGGTTAGAACCCACCACATTGGAGATCCAACTATCAAGAGAGGAGGGGTGGGATCCTATTAATAGGTTAGAACCCACCACATTGGAGATCCAACTATCAAGAGAGGAGGGGTGGGATCCTATTAATAGGTTAGAACCCACCACATTGGAGATCCAACTATCAAGAGAGGAGGGATGGGATCCTATTAATAGGTTAGAACCCACCACATTGGAGATCCAACTATCAAGAGAGGAGGGGTGGGATCCTATTAATAGGTTAGAACCCACCACATTGGAGATCCAACTATCAAGAGAGGAGGGTTGAGATCCCATTAATAGGTTAGAACCCATCACATTGGAGATCCAACTATCAAGAGAGGAGGGGTGGATCCTATTAATAGGTTAGAACCCACCACATTGGAGATCCAACTATCAAGAGAGGAGGGGTGGGATCCTATTAATAGGTTAGAACCCACCACATTGGAGATCCAACTATCAAGAGAGGAGGGGTGGGATCCTATTAATAGGTCAGAACCCACCACATTGGAGATCCAACTATCAAGAGAGGAGGGATGGGATCCTATTAATAGGTTAGAACCCACCACATTGGAGATCCAACTATCAAGAGAGGAGAGGTGGGATCCTATTAATAGGTTAGAACCCACCACATTGGAGATCCAACTATCAAGAGAGGAGGGGTGGGATCCTATTAATAGGTTAGAACCCACCACATTGGAGATCCAACTATCAAGAGAGGAGGGTTGAGATCCCATTAATAGGTTAGAACCCACCACATTGGAGATCCAACTATCAAGAGAGGAGGGATGGGATCCTATTAATAGGTTAGAACCCACCACATTGGAGATCCAACTATCAAGAGAGGAGAGGTGGGATCCTATTAATAGGTTAGAACCCACCACATTGGAGATCCAACTATCAAGAGAGGAGGGGTGGGATCCTATTAATAGGTTAGAACCCACCACATTGGAGATCCAACTATCAAGAGAGGAGGGGTGGGATCCTATTAATAGGTTAGAACCCACCACATTGGAGATCCAACTATCAAGAGAGGAGGGGTGGGATCCTATTAATAGGTTAGAACCCACCACATTGGAGATCCAACTATCAAGAGAGGAGGGGTGGGATCCTATTAATAGGTTAGAACCCACCACATTGGAGATCCAACTATCAAGAGAGGAGGGGGTGGGATCCTATTAATAGGTTAGAACCCACCACATTGGAGATCCAACTATCAAGAGAGGAGGGGTGGGATCCTATTAATAGGTTAGAACCCACCACATTGGAGATCCAACTATCAAGAGAGGAGGGTTGAGATCCCATTAATAGGTTAGAACCCACCACATTGGAGATCCAACTATCAAGAGAGGAGGGGTGGGATCCTATTAATAGGTTAGAACCCACCACATTGGAGATCCAACTATCAAGAGAGGAGGGGTGGGATCCTATTAATAGGTTAGAACCCACCACATTGGAGATCCAACTATCAAGAGAGGAGGGATGGGATCCTATTAATAGGTTAGAACCCACCACATTGGAGATCCAACTATCAAGAGAGGAGGGGGTGAGATCCCATTAATAGGTTAGAACCCACCACATTGGAGATCCAACTATCAAGAGAGGAGGGTTGAGATCCTATTAATAGGTTAGAACCCACCACATTGGAGATCCAACTATCAAGAGAGGAGGGTTGAGATCCCATTAATAGGTTAGAACCCATCACATTGGAGATCCAACTATCAAGAGAGGAGTGGTGGGATCTTATTAATAGGTTAGAACCCACCACATTGGAGATCCAACTATCAAGAGAGGAGGGTTGAGATCCCATTAATAGGTTAGAACCCACCACATTGGAGATCCAACTATCAAGAGAGGAGGGTGGGACCCTATTAATAGGTTAGAACCCACCACATTGGAGATCCAACTATCAAGAGAGGAGGGGTGGGATCCTATTAATAGGTTAGAACCCACCACATTGGAGATCCAACTATCAAGAGAGGAGGGGTGGGATCCTATTAATAGGTTAGAACCCACCACATTGGAGATCCAACTATCAAGAGAGGAGGGGTGGATCCTATTAATAGGTTAGAACCCACCACATTGGAGATCCAACTATCAAGAGAGGAGGGGTGGGATCCTATTAATAGGTTAGAACCCACCACATTGGAGATCCAACTATCAAGAGAGGAGAGGTGGGATCCTATTAATAGGTTAGAACCCACCACATTGGAGATCCAACTATCAAGAGAGGAGGGGTGGGATCCTATTAATAGGTTAGAACCCACCACATTGGAGATTCAACTATCAAGAGAGGAGGGGTGGGATCCTATTAATAGGTTAGAACCCACCACATTGGAGATTCAACTATCAAGAGAGGAGGGGTGGGATCCTATTAATAGGTTAGAACCCACCACATTGGAGATCCAACTATCAAGAGAGGAGGGGTGGGATCCTATTAATAGGTTAGAACCCACCACATTGGAGATCCAACTATCAAGAGAGGAGGGGTGGGATCCCATTAATAGGTTAGAACCCACCACATTGGAGATCCAACTATCAAGAGAGGAGGGGTGGGATCCTATTAATAGGTTAGAATCCACCACATTGGAGATCCAACTATCAAGAGAGGAGGGGTGGGATCCTATTAATAGGTTATAACCCACCACATTGGAGATCCAACTATCAAGAGAGGAGAGGTGGGATCCTATTAATAGGTTAGAACCCACCACATTGGAGATCCAACTATCAAGAGAGGAGGGGTGGGATCCTATTAATAGGTTAAAACCCACCACATTGGAGATCCAACTATCAAGAGAGGAGGTTTGGGATCCCATTAATAGGTTAGAACCCACCACATTGGAGATCCAACTATCAAGAGAGGAGGGGTGGGATCCTATTAATAGGTTAGAACCCACCACATTGGAGATCCAACTATCAAGAGAGGAGGGGTGGGACCCTATTAATAGGTTAGAACCCACCACATTGGAGATCCAACTATCAAGAGAGGAGGGGGTGGGATCCTATTAATAGGTTAGAACCCACCACATTGGAGATCCAACTATCAAGAGAGGAGGGGTGGGATCCTATTAATAGGTTAGAACCCACCACATTGGAGATCCAACTATCAAGAGAGGAGGGGTGGGATCCTATTAATAGGTTAGAACCCACCACATTGGAGATCCAACTATCAAGAGAGGAGGGGTGGGATCCTATTAATAGGCTAGAACCCACCACATTGGAGATCCAACTATCAAGAGAGGAGGGGTGGGATCCTATTAATAGGTTAGAACCCACCACATTGGAGATCTAACTATCAAGAGAGGAGGGGTGGGATCCTATTAATAGGTTAGAATCCACCACATTGGAGATCCAACTATCAAGAGAGGAAGGGTGGGATCCTATTAATAGGTTAGAACCCACCACATTGGAGATTCAACTATCAAGAGAGGAGGGGTGGGATCCTATTAATAGGTTAGAACCCACCACATTGGAGATCCAACTATCAAGAGAGGAGGGGTGGGATCCTATTAATAGGTTAGAACCCACCACATTGGAGATCCAACTATCAAGAGAGGAGGGGTGGGATCCTATTAATAGGTTAGAACCCACCACATTGGAGATCTAACTATCAAGAGAGGAGGGGTGGGATCCTATTAATAGGTTAGAATCCACCACATTGGAGATCCAACTATCAAGAGAGGAAGGGTGGGATCCTATTAATAGGTTAGAACCCACCACATTGGAGATCCAACTATCAAGAGAGGAGGGGTGGGATCCTATTAATAGGTTAGAACCCACCACATTGGAGATCCAACTATCAAGAGAGGAGGGGTGGGATCCTATTAATAGGTTAGAACCCACCACATTGGAGATCTAACTATCAAGAGAGGAGGGGTGGGATCCTATTAATAGGTTAGAATCCACCACATTGGAGATCCAACTATCAAGAGAGGAAGGGTGGGATCCTATTAATAGGTTAGAATCCACCACATTGGAGATCCAACTATCAAGAGAGGAGGGGTGGGATCCTATTAATAGGTTAGAACCCACCACATTGGAGATCCAACTATCAAGAGAGGAGGGCTGGGATCCTATTAATAGGTCAGAACCCACCACATTGGAGATCCAACTATCAAGAGAGGAGGGGTGGGATCCTATTAATAGGTTAGAACCCACCACATTGGAGATCCAACTATCAAGAGAGGAGGGGTGGGATCCTATTAATAGGTTAGAACCCACCACATTGGAGATCCAACTATCAAGAGAGGAGGGGTGGGATCCTATTAATAGGTTAGAACCCACCACATTGGAGATCCAACTATCAAGAGAGGAGGGGTGGGATCCTATTAATAGGTTAGAACCCACCACATTGGAGATCCAACTATCAAGAGAGGAGGGGTGGGATCCTATTAATAGGTTAGAACCCACCACATTGGAGATCCAACTATCAAGAGAGGAGGGGGTGGGATCCTATTAATAGGTTAGAACCCACCACATTGGAGATCCAACTATCAAGAGAGGAGGGGTGGGATCCTATTAATAGGTTAGAACCCACCACATTGGAGATCCAACTATCAAGAGAGGAGGGGTGGGATCCTATTAATAGGTTAGAACCCACCACATTGGAGATCCAACTATCAAGAGAGGAGGGATGGGATCCTATTAATAGGTTAGAACCCACCACATTGGAGATCCAACTATCAAGAGAGGAGTGGTGGAATCCTATTAATAGGTTAGAACCCACCACATTGGAGATCCAACTATCAAGAGAGGAGGGATGGGATCCTATTAATAGGTTAGAACCCACCACATTGGAGATCCAACTATCAAGAGAGGAGGGGTGGGATCCTATTAATAGGTTAGAACCCACCACATTGGAGATCCAACTATCAAGAGAGGAGGGATGGGATCCTATTAATAGGTTAGAACCCACCACATTGGAGATCCAACTATCAAGAGAGGAGGGATGGGATCCTATTAATAGGTTAGAACCCACCACATTGGAGATCCAACTATCAAGAGAGGAGGGTTGAGATCCCATTAATAGGTTAGAACCCACCACATTGGAGATCCAACTATCAAGAGAGGAGGGGTGGGATCCTATTAATAGGTTAGAACCCACCACATTGGAGATCCAACTATCAAGAGAGGAGGGGGTGGGATCCTATTAATAGGTTAGAACCCACCACATTGGAGATCCAACTATCAAGAGAGGAGGGGTGGGATCCTATTAATAGGTTAGAACCCACACATTGGAGATCCAACTATCAAGAGAGGAGGGGTGGGATCCTATTAATAGGTTAGAACCCACCACATTGGAGATCCAACTATCAAGAGAGGAGGGGTGGGATCCTATTAATAGGTTAGAATCCACCACATTGGAGATCCAACTATCAAGAGAGGAGGGGTGGGATCCCATTAATAGGTTAGAACCCACACATTGGAGATTCAACTATCAAGAGAGGAGGGGTGGAATCCTATTAATAGGCTAGAACCCACCACATTGGAGATCCAACTATCAAGAGAGGAGGGGTGGGATCCTATTAATAGGTTAGAACCCACCACATTGGAGATCCAACTATCAAGAGAGGAGGGATGGGATCCTATTAATAGGTTAGAACCCACCACATTGGAGATCCAACTATCAAGAGAGGAGGGGTGGGATCCTATTAATAGGTTAGAACCCACCACATTGGAGATCCAACTATCAAGAGAGGAGGGGGTGGGATCCTATTAATAGGTTAGAACCCACCACATTGGAGATCCAACTATCAAGAGAGGAGGGGTGGGATCCTATTAATAGGTTAGAACCCACACATTGGAGATCCAACTATCAAGAGAGGAGGGGTGGGATCCTATTAATAGGTTAGAACCCACCACATTGGAGATCCAACTATCAAGAGAGGAGGGGTGGGATCCTATTAATAGGTTAGAATCCACCACATTGGAGATCCAACTATCAAGAGAGGAGGGGTGGGATCCCATTAATAGGTTAGAACCCACACATTGGAGATTCAACTATCAAGAGAGGAGGGGTGGAATCCTATTAATAGGCTAGAACCCACCACATTGGAGATCCAACTATCAAGAGAGGAGGGGTGGGATCCTATTAATAGGTTAGAACCCACCACATTGGAGATCCAACTATCAAGAGAGGAGGGTTGGGATCCTATTAATAGGCTAGAATCCACCACATTGGAGATCCAACTATCAAGAGAGGAGGGGTGGGATCCTATTAATAGGTTAGAACCCACCACATTGGAGATCCAACTATCAAGAGAGGAGGACTGGGATCCTATTGATAGGTCAGAACCCACCACATTGGAGATCCAACTATCAAGAGAGGAGGGGTGGGGTCCTATTAATAGGTTAGAACCCACCACATTCGAGATCCAACTATCAAGAGAGGAGGGGTGGGATCCTATTAATAGGTTAGAACCCACCACATTGGAGATCCAACTATCAAGAGAGGAGGGGTGGGATCCTAATAATATGTTAGAACCCACCACATTGGAGATCCAACTATCAAGAGAGGAGGGGTGGGATCCTATTAATAGGTTAGAACCCACCACATTGGAGATCCAACTATCAAGAGAGGAGGGTGGGACCCTATTAATAGGTTAGAACCCACCACATTGGAGATCCAACTATCAAGAGAGGAGGGGTGGGATCCTATTAATAGGTTATAACCCACCACATTGGAGATCCAACTATCAAGAGAGGAGGGGTGGGATCCTATTAATAGGTTAGAACCCACCACATTGGAGATCCAACTATCAAGAGAGGAGGGGTGGGATCCTATTAATAGGTTAGAACCCACCACATTGGAGATCCAACTATCAAGAGAGGAGGGGTGGGATCCTATTAATAGGTTAGAACCCACCACATTGGAGATCCAACTATCAAGAGAGGAGGGGTGAATCCTATTAATAGGTTAGAACCCACCACATTGGAGATCCAACTATCAAGAGAGGAGGGGTGGGATCCTATTAATAGGTTAGAACCCACCACATTGGAGATCCAACTATCAAGAGAGGAGGGGTGGATCCTATTAATAGGTTAGAACCCACACATTGGAGATCCAACTATCAAGAGAGGAGGGGTGGGATCCTATTAATAGGCTAGAACCCACCACATTCGAGATCCAACTATCAAGAGAGGAGGACTGGGATCCTATTGATAGGTCAGAACCCACCACATTGGAGATCCAACTATCAAGAGAGGAGGGATGGGATCCTATTAATAGGTTAGAACCCACCACATTGGAGATCCAACTATCAAGAGAGGAGGGGGTGGGATCCTATTAATAGGCTAGAACCCACCACATTCGAGATCCAACTATCAAGAGAGGAGGGATGGGATCCTATTAATAGGTTAGAACCCACCACATTGGAGATGCAACTATCAAGAGAGGAGGGGGTGGGATCCTATTAATAGGTTAGAACCCACCACATTGGAGATCCAACTATCAAGAGAGGAGGGTTGAGATCCCATTAATAGGTTAGAACCCACCACATTGGAGATCCAACTATCAAGAGAGGAGGGGTGGGATCCTATTAATAGGCTAGAACCCACCACATTGGAGATCCAACTATCAAGAGAGGAGGGGTGGGATCCTATTAATAGGTTAGAACCCACCACATTGGAGATCCAACTATCAAGAGAGGAGGGGTGGGATCCTATTAATAGGTTAAAACCCACCACATTGGAGATCCAACTATCAAGAGAGGAGGGGTGGGATCCTATTAATAGGTTAAAACCCACCACATTGGAGATCCAACTATCAAGAGAGGAGGGGTGGGATCCTATTAATAGGTTAAAACCCACCACATTGGAGATCCAACTATCAAGAGAGGAGGGGTGGGATCCTATTAATAGGTTAGAACCCACCACATTGGAGATCCAACTATCAAGAGAGGAGGGGTGGGATCCTATTAATAGGTTAGAACCCATCACATTGGAGATCCAACTATCAAGAGAGGAGGGGTGGGATCCTATTAATAGGTTAGAACCCACCACATTGGAGATCCAACTATCAAGAGAGGAGGGGTGGGATCCTATTAATAGGTTAGAACCCACCACATTGGAGATCCAACTATCAAGAGAGGAGGGGTGGGATCCTATTAATAGGTTAGAACCCACCACATTGGAGATCCAACTATCAAGAGAGGAGGGGTGGGATCCTATTAATAGGTTAGAACCCACCACATTGGAGATCCAACTATCAAGAGAGGAGGGGTGGGATCCTATTAATAGGTTAGAACCCACCACATTGGAGATCCAACTATCAAGAGAGGAGGGGTGGGATCCTATTAATAGGTTAGAATCCACCACATTGGAGATCCAACTATCAAGAGAGGAGGGGTAGTATCCTATTAATAGGTTAGAACCCACCACATTGGAGATCCAACTATCAAGAGAGGAGGGATGGGATCCTATTAATAGGTTAGAACCCACACATTGGAGATCCAACTATCAAGAGAGGAGGGCTGGGATCCTATTAATAGGTTAGAACCCACCACATTGGAGATCCAACTATCAAGAGAGGAGGGATGGGATCCTATTAATAGGTTAGAACCCTCCACATTGGAGATCCAACTATCAAGAGAGGAGGGGTGGGATCCTATTAATAGGTTAGAACCCACCACATTGGAGATCCAACTATCAAGAGAGGAGGGGTGGGATCCTATTAATAGGTTAGAGCCCACCACATTGGAGATCCAACTATCAAGAGAGGAGGGGTGGGATCCTATTAATAGGTTAGAACCCACCACATTGGAGATCCAACTATCAAGAGAGGAGGGGTGGGATCCTATTAATAGGTTAGAACCCACCACATTGGAGATCCAACTATCAAGAGAGGAGGGGTGGGGTCCTATTAATAGGTTAGAACCCACCACATTGGAGATCCAACTATCAAGAGAGGAGGGGTGGGATCTTATTAATAGGTTAGAACCTACCACATTGGAGATCCAACTATCAAGAGAGGAGGAGTGGGATCCTATTAATAGGTTAGAACCCACCACATTGGAGATCCAACTATCAAGAGAGGAGGGGTGGGATCCCATTAATAGGTTAGAACCCACCACATTGGAGATCCAACTATCAAGAGAGGAGGGGTGGGATCCTATTAATAGGTTAGAACTCACCACATTGGAGATCCAACTATCAAGAGAGGAGGGGTGGGATCCTATTAATAGGTTAGAACCCACACATTGGAGATCCAACTATCAAGAGAGGAGGGGTGGGATCCTATTAATAGGTTAGAACCCACCACATTGGAGATCCAACTATCAAGAGAGGAGGGGTGGGATCCTGTTAATAAGTTAGAACCCACCCCATTGGAGATCCAAATATCAAGAGAGGAGGGTTGGGATCCCATTAATAGGTTAGAACCCACCACATTGGAGATCCAACTATCAAGAGAGGAGGGATGGGATCCTATTAATAGGTTAGAACCCACCACATTGGAGATCCAACTATCAAGAGAGGAGGGGTGGGATCCTATTAATAGGTTAGAACCCACACATTGTTGTGCTTGTTTAATGACAAGACCCATATTTGCATAGCATATATCGTGTCTCTATGATTTGAAGTGAGAGGTAGCAATTCGTTTTGTCGAAGTCGGTGGAATTGTTGACCATTGCTGTTTCAACGTTCTTTACATAAAATGTTACCACTGTATCTGTCTTGTCAGACGACATCACAACATTGTTAATTCGTTGCTACCAGCATCATTGCATAGCGAAGTTTCTTCTGTATCAACTGAGTGGTCAATCCCCAAATACATGAATAATATACATTATGAAGAGAAAACGAACAATCACATCTCATCTCAAATCATTGAGTATAAAAAGATTGTTGACACATTACTTAGAAATCCAGGTCCTGGCTTGTGACAGGTATAGCAATCTGATTGAGTTAAACCGGTCAATGCGATCCCAATACTCACCTCTTGCTATTGGATCTCCAATAAAAACCCTGCACAGATTCGCTTCCACACAAAAAGATCACATACTATCACACAAATGAATGACAACATAAACATACATTGCATAAGAAGTCGTAACACCAATGTAACAATGAAAATCAAAGATGCCAACATGAGATAGTACAGTCACAATCCCGAGAGACAAAAAAATCACATATGCTTGTAAATATATAACCCCAAGACTTTATACAAAATCATATTGATTCCAATAGATATAATAACACAAGTGAAATAAAATATTGACGTTTAATAGGAAGGTCACTAACACAAAAACCCTTTAGCGATACCAGATACGGATGTCTAAATGGTAAGCCTATACATATCAGTGATCCAATACTTTGCTTATTAGGAAAGGGTATAAACCTTAAAATGTTCTAACAATACAGTCTCAACTACTGTGCTTGAGTTTGCAATATTTTAATAATAGTGTAGCTCATAAATAATGTGCTTTTTGTTCCTAAAAGTCAATGTCGACAGTAATCTGCATGTCCTGAAGAACTGTATTACGCACATATACAGGATATAACAGAGTCTGATTAGAAGTCATGTATCTAGAACTCCTGATCAGCCAATGAAAACATTTCTGACAAAATCTCAACAGCCCATTCCGAGATTTATTTATTGCCACATCACAACGAAAAGCTCTCTGATTTGTTGATTGCTTAAATAAGTATTCATATACGGAAGTTCATCTGGATATGACTTAAAATCGGGTTTTGTCAGATGTTAGGGGTACGTAAGCAACAGCTGATTTAATCAGATTGTGTAAGTTGTTCGTTGATGAGTATCAATAATAATTTAGTACACAAGCCCATTTCTGCATTTAATCCCTTCTAGTCCTGCTAGTTCCACCTTGCACAAGTAATACAACCAAAGTGTACACATATATATACAATATACGTACATTCTGTATCTGTATCTGGTACGTTGTAGAACCCAACTATGGTTTTTATACAACGGGTAGAGAGAGCGCCGATGGCGGTCTTTATTGGCGCTGATTCCTTAGAGCGGTCTTAAATGCTTCTAAGGAATTTGCATGCACGACACTGTTTGGCAGATGGTTCCAATGAATTACAGTGTCCACAAAGAAAGAATGTTGGTACTGCTGTTTCTTGTAGTTCGGTAATTTGAGTTCTTTTGTATTATTGCATGTACGTTTCTCTACTATATTTGATGTTATATGATCTTTTAAATGTTTTGCTTTGATGTTCCTTTTCGGTCTAGCTAATTTAACGAAATTATATGTTGGTAGTGCCGGTACCAACCTCTCAACCCCCTTGTACATTAGGATCAGACGTAGGGTAAGTCGTCTGTCCTCTAGTGTCTCCAGCTCAAGGTCTTCTCTCATCCTCGTGATAGCTCCTGTTACTCTACTTCTGTAGTCTTTTTAACGAACCTTATAGCCCTGTTCTGTATTCGTTCTAGTTTGTCTATGTCTCCCTTAAGGTATGGGTTCCAGATGGTAGCTCCATATTCCATGATTGATCTTACTAGGGTAACATATGTAGTCTTTCGGCATGTTTCAGGGACATTTCTTAAATTTCTTCTCAGGAAGCCCAGTGTTGCGTTTGCTTTTTTACACACATTGTTGATGTTGATGCTCCATTTCAGGTCGTTTGAGATTTGGAGTCCTAAATATGGATTGTCCTGTACTTCTTGTAGTGTGTGTTTTTCTAGTTGGTAATATCTAGATGACTTGTTGTTTATTGACAGGACATAACATTTCTTAGTGTTGAATCTCATGCCCCATTTATTTGCCCATTCTTCAAGGTGTTTAAGGTCTGCTTGCGGTGTGAGGTGGTCTTCTTCCTTTTTGATCGTTCTATATAGAAGGCAATCGTCGGCAAATAAACGGACAGACGAGTTGACACAGTCTGGAAGGTCATTTATATGGCATAAGAACATTATCGGACCGAGTACAGTACCTTGAAGCACTCCAGAGTCTACTGATGTTTCCTTTGAACTTTCACCCTCCACTATTGTTCTCATTGTTCTGGTTGATAGGAAGTTGGTTAGCCATGAGTGGATGTTTCCTTTGATACCGTATTGTTCTAGTTTGTGTAGAAGCTTATCATGTGGTACTGTGTCAAATGCTTTAGAGAAATCTAAGATGGCAATGTCTACTTGTTGTCCTTTATCGTGTTCTTGTAGGAAGTCGTTGATTGTTGTGATCAGTTGGGTTTCACAAGAATATCCGGACCTGAAACCATGGTTTAAATTTGTTAGTATCTTAATTTTCTCCAGGTGTTTTAGGAGATGTCTGCAGATCATGTGTTCCAGTATTTTGCAGGTGACTGATGTTAGTGATACTGGTCTGTAGTTTTCTGGTAGATGTTTGTCTCCTTTTTTGAAGATACTCGAGATGTTTGCATCTCTCCAGTCTTTGGGTAGTTCTCCAGTATCCAAAGAACATTGTAGTATGGGTTTTTAGTATTGGCGCTAGGTGTATTGCGCATTCTTTTAGTATCCGGTTTGGTATATTGTCTGGCCCTGATGCTTTTGATGGATTTATATTTGCTAATAGTTTTTCTAGGCCCTTTTGATCAATGATGATTGGTCTGATGTTGTTTTTTGATTGTATCCTAGTCGATGGTAGGTCATTATTTGTTGGTTTGGTAAAGACTGATTTAAGCTGGTTTAATAATAATTCAGCTTTCCCTTTGCTGTCACTTATGAGGTTTGTTCCTTTCTTTAGTGGTGCTATACCTCCGGATTCTTGACGTTTTGATTTGACATATTTCCGGAACGGTTTTGTGTTGTTGTTGTTTAGCCCGTCTATGATGTTTGTGCTTACATAGTCCCATTCCGCTTTTCGTAGGTGGCGTTTACATTCTTTTTGGAACGTTCTATAGTTGGTCCATTTATTAGTTTTTCGTGCTTGTTTGCATAGGCGCTGTTTCTTTTTTAACATTTTTCTCTCTTTCCTCTTGACCCATGGTATGTTGTTTCGTGATTTAATTTCTTTATTTGGAAAGTTGTTATTCATGGTCCCAAATAGGTGTTTTTTGAAAATATCCTAAAGCTGATGTACATCTGCTCCATTCTTTTGCTTCTCTTCTACTATTTCATTTAGTGTATTTAGGTCTTTATTTATTGTGTTCCAGTTAGCTTTACTGTAGATGTAGCATTTCCTGGGTGTTGTTTTTTGGTGATGTACTTTAGTCTCAAAGTCTGTTATTATAATTTCATGATTTGATATTCCAGGAACATTTACAGATGATTTTACTAGTGTTGGATTTGATACAAATACTAGGTCTAACAGGTTGTTTTCCCGAGTTGGCGAGTCGTGTATTTGGGTTAGGTTGTTCGCACCCATTAGGTCAGCTAGTCCTTGTTGTATCTTTCTGTCTGGTCCACATGCTGTTTGTGTGTCCCATCTTATGTCAGGGCAATTGAAATCTCCTGTTAATACTATGTTTGTTATGTTGTGGTTTTCAATTTTTTCCAGGGACTTACTTAGTTCGTCAAGGTGTTTTTGTTCTCTGTGTGGCATATAGAATGATCCTACTAGTAGGTCTTTGTTGTTTTTCATTTTTACTTTTACCCATTCTATTTCTCCGTCTGTGATAAAAGATGTTTGTTCCACTGAGGTGATAGATTTTTCTACGAGTATGAATACTCCTCCTCCTAGTGTTCCTCTATCATTCCTGTAGACATTGTAGTTTGGTGGAAAGATTTCGCAAGATTTTATAGCATCAATGGTGGGGTTTACTCCTGGTTTGACACCTTTTAGCCACAATTCTGTTGCACATATTATATCTGGTTTAAGATAATGCAGGGCTGTTTCAAATTCTGCTCGTTTATCTTTAATACTGCGGCAATTGACTGTCATGATGCGCATGTTTTTCTTCACTGGTGTGTCATAAGGATTGCTGCTTAGGTATGATCTATGAGAGTTCCTTGTGGATTTTGATCTAGTAGAGTTTCCTGTATAGCTGTTTGGACTGCTCGCTTTTAATGGGCTAAATACAGATGGTATGGACTCTAGGGTAATGTTTAAGTCAGAAATTGGTTCGTATATGCTTGTTAATTCCAATTCGTAACTTCTGAATGTGAATGTGCAAAATTGATGCTTTCACATTTGCAGCACAGCCACTGAACATTGGATCTGTCTAGTAGTTCATAATCCTGTGTACATAGCTCTATGCAGGATTTGTGGTGCCATATGCTACAGTCATCGCAACAAACTCCCTGGCAGTTCCATGTAACTGGTAATTCACAAAGTCCACATGTGGTCCGGGGTTTAGTTCTATGTCTCCTGATAGTATTATAGTTAGTATTAATACGTTTTTGTATTTGTTGGTATAAGTTGGCAGGCATAGTGGCCATCTACCTGCACTATGCATCTTGGTGTTCATCAAGTTATGGATTAGATGTTGGTGGTCCCATGATTTTGTTGTATCTGTGGTGTTGCTCAGGATTATGTGCATCAGCAATATAACAGTCAGTGTAAACATGATGATTCAGTATAGTGCGGAAAAACCCACGCTGACTAAATCTGTTTACTGCGACTGATTAGTTCGTGTTACTATTACTGATACTTTCCCAGCAATCTCTTTTGGCCTGTTCTGATATTTTCCTTAACCAGGTTTTTGATAGCAGGCTGTCTGGATGGATACCGTCTGAGTATAGTTTGAAGTTGTAGTATTTTTTGGTCTTCAGTTTCCTGTCCTTTCCACACCGGTACTTGTCGTTGGCTCTCAGATCTGATGAAAAATCTGGTGAATGTGTGCCAAGACTGTTGTTTATTTCTCAGACTTTGCCGTTTAGTGTGTGTATTTGCTTTGACAGGTTTTCATCTTGTTCAACAAATACATTGGGGTCTTTGTGTCCTTTTGATTCATTCCAGTTTTTGATAGAGTAGACTGGTGTTTCCAGGAATGTTACTTTGGTGCCTGGGTATCTGTTGATAATTTTTATAATTTCATTATATTTAGATATAATTTTATCAACTTCTTCGTCGTTTTCTGATTTCGATGAGATGCATTTCTTGTTTTTTGATGTGAGATTACAAGTTCCCATCCATACGTATAGCCATATGTCACCGTAGTTTATTATTTTCTTTGATATGTTAGACTTGAGCCACTGTGTGCTGTCTTCTATTTTTGCTCCACTTTTGGGTAGCCAGACTATTTGTTTTTCAACATCGTGGCAGGCATATTTTTCAAGTAATTGCCTTTGCTATCTGTTAATATTATTGGTTGGTGTGTTCTTTTGCCTGATGGAGGTTCTCTAGGTTTACTGATGAATTTTCTGAGTTTATTTTCTGTCATCTGATTTGTTCAAACGAAGATGGCGGTAATAGGACGAGGTGGTGTATTGGGGCTGAATACCGACTTACCAAGCTAATGTGAATTACATGCTTCTATATATGTTTCACTCTTTATCAAATTTAAGTGATAGTCACAAAAAAAAAAGTTAGTATTAAACTTAAAATAACAAATTTAAGGATATATCTTCTCTTGATTTTCTCTTCGAAAAATTTTGCGTCTTTCCTGTCGGTAAATATAAAATTTATTTGTACGAGCTTTAGAAACAGGCAGAATAGCGAGCCTTCGGCGAGCTTTTCAGGTCTGTTTCGCAGCGAGTACAAATGAATTTTATATTTAACGACAATGTACGTATATTGTGTTTATCCTGCAATGTCAAAACCAGAGGCTCCCAGGAGCCTGTAATCGCTCACCTGGATCAAAGCTGCTTTCAATAACAACACAACTGCAATGTGGCGGCCATCTTTGTGGGAGAACGCGACTGCCGGACACAATTTTGGAAGAGGACCATCCAATGACTATTCCATCCAAGTTTGGTTCTAATTAAGCTACTGGTTCCAGACAAGATGGTTTTTATGTGAATTTCCCATAGGGTCCTATGTTAAACTAAGTTCAGCTGTGCAGCCATTTTGGTCAGAGGGCGGGACCACCAGACACAATTTTAGAAGAGGACCATCCAATGACTATCTTATCAAAGTTTGGTTCCAATTGAGCAACTGATTCCAGACAAGAAGATTTTTATGTGAATTTCCCACAGGTTCCTATGTTAAACTAAGTTCGGCTGTGGGGGCCATCTTGGTCGAAGGGCCGAACCGCCTGACTTATTTTTGGAAGAGAACCATCCAATGACTATTTCATCAACATTTAGTTCTTATTGAGCAAATGGTTTCAAACAAGAAGATTTTTATGTTAAATTAAGCTCGGCTGTGGCGGCCATCTTGGTCGGAGGTCTGAAATGCCAGACATAAGTTTGGAAGGGGACCACCCAAGGATCATTTCAGCAAAGTTTGGTTGCGATTGGCTCAGTAGTTTCAGAGGAGAAGATTTTAAAAAAATTTCATCCCCCTTTTTTCTATTTCTAGCTTGGTGGCCATCTTGGTTGGAAGTCGGGATCACTGGACACAATTTTGGAAGGGGGCCATCCAAGGACTATTCCACCAAAGTTTGGTTGCAATTGGCTCAGTGGTTTCTGAGGAGAAGATTTTTATGTGAATTTCCCATAGGGTCCTATGTTAAGCTAAGTTCGGCTGTCGGGGCCATCTTGGTCGAAGTGCTGAACCGCCTGACATATTATTGGAAGAGAACCATCCAATGACTATTTCATCAACATTTAGTTCTTATTGAGCAAATGGTTTCAACCAAGAAGATTTTTATGGGAATTTCCCATAGGGTTCTATGTTAAATTAAGTTCGGCTGTGGCAGCCATCTTGGTCGGAGGTATGAAATGCCGGACACAATTTTGGAAGGAGACCACCCAAGGATCATTTCAGCAAAGTTTGGTTGAGATTGGCTCAATAGTTTCAGAGGAGAAGTTTGTTTCAAATTTCATCCCCCCTTTCTATTTTTAGCTTGGCGGCCATCTTGGTTGGAAGTCGGGATCACCAGACACAAATTTGGAAGGGGGCCATACAAGGATCATTCCACCAAAGTTTTGTTGCAATTGGCTCAGTGGTTTCTGAGAAGATTTTATGTGAATTTCCCATAGGGTTCTATGTTAAGCTAAGTTCGGCTGTGGGGGCCATCTTGGTCGAAGGGCCGAATCGCCGGACACATTTTTGGAAGAGAACCATCCAATGACTATTTCATCAAAATTTTGTTGTTATTGAGCGAATGGTTTCAGACAAGAAGATATTTATGTGAATTTCCCATAGGGTCCTATGTTAAATTAACTTCGGCTGTGGTGGCCATCTTGGTCGGAGTTCTGAAATGCTGGACACAATTTTGGAAGAGGACCACCCAAGAATCATTTCAGCAAAGTTTGGTTGAGATTGGCTCAGTAGTTTCAGAGAAGAAGATTTTTTTAAAATTTCATCCCCCCTTTTTTCTAATTTGCATAATCGGTCAAAATGGGCAAAAGTTCAAAGTTCATAAAAAATCCAGTAATATATGTTAAAAAGCTCATCATTATGCTTATACAGTTCAAATTTGGGCACATTCTGGCTTAAAATAGAGCAGTTTTGGCCATTTGAAGAAATTTCTATTTTTAGTATTGGTGGCCATCTTGGATACAGGACGGCGCTGACGGACACAATTTTGAAAGGGACCCACCCTGCCAGGCTTGGTTTAATTTGGTTCAGCGGTTTCAGAGGAGAAGATTTAAATGTGATCTTTTATCAAAATATGCCTAATTTGCATAATCGGTCAAAATCGGCTGAAAGAAAAATTTCAATACAAAAACCTCGAACATATGCTAAACTACTCATTGCCATGTAGCTGCAGTTAAAATTTGAGCTTATTTTGACTTATACTAAAGCAGCAATGGACAATTGAAGAAATTTCTATTTTTAGTAACAGCATCCATTTTGAATGGAGGGCGGGGCTGTCGGACACAATTTTGAAAGGGACCCACCCAGGGACCATCCCTGCCAGGTTTGATTTAATTTGGTTCAGCGGTTTCAGAGGAGAAGATTTAAATGTTATCTTTTATCAAAGTATGTCTAATTTGCATAATCGGTATATATCGGCTGAAAGAAAAATTTCACAAAAAAACTCAGAATGTATGTTAAACTACTCCTTGCCATGTAGCTGCAGCAAAAATTTGAGCTCATTTTGACTTACACTAAAGCAGCAATGGACAATTAAAATTTCATCCCCCCTTTTTTCTATTTTTAGCTTGGTGGCCATCTTGGTTGGAAGTCGGGATCACCGGACACAATTTTGGAAGGGGGCCATCCAAGGACCATTCCACCAAAGTATGGTTGCAATTGGCCCAGTGGTTTCTGAGGAGGAGATTAAAATGTGAAATGTTAACGGACGGACGATGGACGAAAAGTGATGACAATAGCTCACCTGGCCTAAAGGCCAGGTGAGCTAAAAAGTCGGAAAACTTGTCAGATTTAAACAAAAAGGACAGAAACAAGCGTCATTCCTCGCCTTTCATAAATGTTGTCAAGGGTGTCTTCTTCGTGGTCCGCGTTACATTAGTATCAGTTTCATACTTGTCTGCGCCCTCCGCTGTTACATAGCTACAGGGTACCAGGAAAGTTTATTCGTAGGCTGAAAAGTTTATTCGTATAGTACAAAAGTTTATTCGTCTAGTACGAATAAAGCGAAAATTTATTCGTATAGCATATTTGTACAGCAAATGTACCGATTGCAGGATAAATTATTGTTTTTGTTATGTGTATAATGACCACAGTATTTTTCAGATTACTTTATCCATAATACTTTGTTTTGATAATTTGTTTGTTAAGGTCTCATCCCATTGGTCTGAACCAGGCTATGAAGGAAATAAAGTACTGCTCATCTGCAGGATATGATCTGTCCCACACTGTTTTGAAATGATGAGCAGGATAGGGACAGTCAAACACTCGTTTTGAGATAAGATGAACAGGAAAGAAACTGTCTCATACTGGTATTGAGGTTTGACCAGCAGGATAGGGATTGTCACACACTGGTATTTAGGTTTGACCAGCAGGATAGGGACTGTTCCACACTGGTATTTAGGTTAGACCAGTAAGATAGGGACTGTTCCACACTGGTATTTAGGTTTGACAAGCAGGATAGGGACTATTCCACACTGGTATTTAGGTTTGACCAGCAGGATAGGGACTGTTCCACACTGGTATTTAGGTTTGACCAGCAGGATTGCCAGGATAGGGACTTTCACACTCGTTTTGTGAGATACGATAATGGTCATAGTTGAAGACCTCAAAGTTAAATCATCAATTAAAACAGCAATAAAAGTACTGTTCCATAAATTGTAATATTTACATGTCTGGTGAATTTTCTTGCACATTAATTCATTCTTATTCAACTATTATTGGTTTTAATTTATGCTGTGTCACTGTTATCATGATTGTATGATAGTTGATTTTTATATCATATACATATAGATGTACAATCTGTTTATATTTTATCACTGTGATATCTGGTCAGGTATACTGGATACAAGTTTGTCAGTTACTAGTAGTGGCAGGTTGATGATCCTTGTATTTTCTGAATAGTCAACAAATACAGAATGGTGATATGTACAAGCATAATGACACTACTTCAGAAGTTAGAGTTGTCACCCCTTTCTCTTTGCAAATATAATTATCGGCCCTTAGCATGAAAATTAAATTTTTTTAGCCACCCTTTTCTCTTATATGTAATAATGTGAAGTAAATTGAGAAGATAATGAGATAAAAACATCTAACATAAGTGACATAAGAACAGGCAACAAAAACTCTGTCTGGTAGAAGTAGACATTCTAATACTTGTACACACCAAACAATGTGACTTGCTCTTGCCATGATATGTCTGAAAATTGCTGTATTACCAGTAACAATATTTATTTTCTCTATTTCATCAATAGCAATTTCAAACTTCTATAGATAGTACAAGACCTAACAGTTGTACATTGGGTTATTATCTGATTTGAGATGACAAAAATAAAATGAAATGTTTAATCATTTAAGACAGTGTTTATGTGGAAATTATAACAAACATCCATACAAGTACATGTAAAAACTCATTCATAAAAATACACCATTCAATTTCACCAAAATATATCTCTATTGATCAACAGATGGCTAAACATTTTAGGTTAAAATCATTGTTTCTATATGTACACAACCATACATCAATGTACAATTTATAGCATTATATATATTATCTCCCTTTAATGAACTTTTTTTTTTTTAAATGATGTTTCTTTTTGTGGACCTTTCAAGAACAGAACAGAACAGAACAGAACCCTTTTAGAAGTTTATAAATTATTCCCCCTTATCTAAATCTTTTATTATTGCATTATCAAAAAAATGAAAAAATAGGTTGGCAGTGGGAATTCACAGATGTTGAGATACAAATAAAAGTTAACTTTAAACTGAGGTAACATCATTTTCGTGAGATTAAAAAAAACCCTCCATTTTTGGTATGCAATACTTAATAATCAGAAAGAATAAACGTGAAACAAAGCTAAAGCCACAACATACTAACAATATCATTT
Organism: Bathymodiolus septemdierum; assembly: GCA_963383655.1. Lineage (NCBI taxonomy): Eukaryota > Metazoa > Mollusca > Bivalvia > Mytilida > Modiolidae > Bathymodiolus > Bathymodiolus septemdierum. Next base: position 88,073,018 of record OY726522.1, on the reverse strand, counting down.
AAATCAATGTGTAATGATGAAACTAAAATGTTTTTTTGTTCCCCATGATATATATTAGTTGTTGCTATGCAATTATAGTATATATAATATTTAGGCATGACACTGTGACATACAAATCCTTTGTGACATAATAATGAAATAAATGCTGCACAAATTATGTACTAGTAACAAAAATATCGATCTCATAGCTAACATTTGGACAAGAAACTTTAAAACAGAAATGGACATTATGTTACTATGTATATATTGTTTATTTATTTTTATTTCTATCAATCAATACTTCAGATAAAAATTTAACTCTAACATAATTTGTAAAATATATATCTGTCTAAGTTGTTGATATTTTTCAATTAAAATTTGTTGACATCACTTCATGGATTTCTATCTAACACTTAAATTTTGTTTTTAACCTTAAATTTAGCATTCAGCTACACTATAAAAGAGAAATCCAAATTATAAATAGTAATGTCTTATGAAGCTGAGAATGTCAGTAAATACCACAGTATCATTAAATAACCAATAAAACATTCTCAGAAAAAAACTTGAGCACATCTTGTGGTGAGCTGGTTGAAAACTTATACATGTACCTTCCTGGTGAAAAGATAGGAAGCTATTATAAAACTAGAGGCTCAACACTGAGCTGAGCCTGTGTCGCTCACCTTTCATTCTGCTTTGAGGAAACTTAATACAGAACCTTCCATAGGTGCTTCCCACCAAATATCGGTTCATTTTGGCAAAGCAGTTTCAGAGAAGAAGATTTTTAGAAATCGACCAATCTAAAAAAAGAATTGTCTGTGGCAGCCATGTTTGTTAATGGATCAAAACGAAATGAGCAGTCTCTATAGAGGACCTTCCATATATGCATCTTACCAACTTTCATATCATTTAGCCAAGCGGTTTCAGGGGAAAAGCTGTTTTAGAAATCGACCAATAAGAAACAAGAATTGCCTATGACGGCCATGCTTGTTAACAGATCAAAAAGGAATGATCAATTCCCAAAGAGAACCTTCCATAGATGTTTCCTACCACGTTTCGGTCCATTTGGCCAAGCTGTTTCAGAGTAGAAGATTTTTAGAAATCGACAAATCAGAAACAAGAATTGTCCGTGGCCGCCATGTTTGTAAATGGATCGGGACGAAATGAGCACTCTTTATAGAGGACCTTCCATAGATGCTTCTTGCCAAGTGTCGGTTCATTTGGCCAAGCGGTTTCAGAGAAGAAGAATTTTAAAAATCAGCCAATCAAAAACAACAGTCGCCTGTGGCGGCCTTGTTTGTTAGCAGATCGGGACGAAATGAGCAATCTTTACAGATGACCTTCCATAGATGTTTCCTACCAAGTTTCGGTTCATTTGGCCAAGCAGTTTCAGAGGAGAAGATTTTAAAAAATCTGCAATATCTGTATAGAGATATAAAGGATCTAACACCGGTAAGTGGGCAAGATGGAAGAATCTCAGACACCCAAGGGAAAGATTTCTGGTATCCAACGAGGCTCTGCCGAGTTGGAGACCAATAGAATTCTTTCCCGCGGGTGTCTGAGATTTTTCGGTCTTGACCTTTTACCGGTGTTTGATTCTTTTTCTCACTAATATTTTATTGAAAGTACAGTATTTTCATTCATGAGACACCCCATACATGAAATATGACGTGACACATATTATGACGTCATTGAAGAATGACGTCAAAGGTACGGAAAAGGACATCTAGAAATACGAAAAAATGAAAATAAAAGACACAAATATATCTAATACGGTTGGATTCTGTATTTAAAAAAACCCAATGGTTAAATCCGTAATATATCTGTCATTTAGCTATCAGACAGGTATATAATGTGAAATTCTCGGCTTAGAATGACATTTTGCGAAACGTAGCATTTTTACGGGAAAAGTAGCGTGAAATTCTTATCTCACATGGTTAAAATAGGAACTGTGCTGTCTCATTAGTGAAAAAACTGCATTTTGAATACAGATATCTATATTTAAGCAAGACTTATCTTTCTTTTAACAGAGGAGAAGATTTTTCAGAAATCAACCAATCAGAAACAAGAATTGCCTGTGGCAGCCATGTTTGTCAACCGATCGGGACAAAATGAGCATTCTTTATAAAGGACCTTCCATATATGCTTTCTACCAAGTTTGAATTCATTTGGCTAAGCGGTTTCAGAGGAGAAGATTTTTAGAAATCGACCAATCAGAAACAAGAATTGCCTGTGGCAGTCATGTTTGTTAATGAATCGGGGCGAAATGAGCAATCTTTATAGAGGACCTTTCAAGGATGCTCTCTACCAAGTTTCAATTCATTTGGCCAAGAGGTTTGAGAGAAGATTTTTTAGAAATCAACCAATCAGAAACAAGAATGGCCTGTGGTGGCCATGTTTGTTAACGGATCGGAACGAAATGAGCAATCTTCATAGAGGACCTGCCATAGACGCTTCTTACCAAGTTTCGGTTCATTTGGCCAAGCGGTTTCAGAGGAGAAGACTTTAAACAAAATCGGCCAATCAGAAACAAGAATTGCCTATGGCGGCCATGTTTGTTGATGGATCGAGACAAAATTAGTAATCTTTAGAGAGGACCTTCCATAGATGCGTCCTACCAAGTTTCACTTCATTTGGCTGAGTGGTTTCAGAGGAGAAGATTAAAATGTGAAAAGTTAACGGACGACGGACGCCAAGTGATGGCAAAAGCTCACATTGCCTTTGGCAAGGTGAGCTAAGAAAAAGTGACTGCCTGAACAACTAGACAAACATGTTCATACTGAAATGAAATGAATCCATTATTTCTAAATTTTAATCAATCAATACCTAAATTTACCCTCCCCCCTGAAGATTATTTTTTAGAACTACGGCAATAAAATTAACATCAGATCTACCATTATATGACTATGCATGTCAAACCTGTATATAAAGGTCACTCAAAGGAACCTAAAAATGTGCCCTTTATGAGCAGTTACCCTTTATTTACAAGGTTAAAATTATATGCACCATTCAGTAATGGGAAAAATGAGACTGCCCTATATAGACAGTGGTTTGTTATATAGAGGTGTCCTTTAAGGACAGGTTTGACTGTATATGTCAGTGTTGTACTACACAATTAATGAGGAAAGAAGCAACAATATAACAATACATTTTATCATCAAATCTGTTTAACTTCTATAAACCTTTATTGGCAGATATCCAAAAAGGACCAAGGTACTATATGGCCACTTTCAAATTGTTCTCAAACGCATCAGTGGTGTAATGGTTAGCATGCTCGTCTCGAGTGCGGTAGATCGTGGGTTTTATCAACAACAGAAAATTAACAACACTAGTTTATCAAAACTAAGTACAAACAGTCTATTATTAGGTTTACAGAAGACAAGCAGATTTACTACAAGAAATTCCACAGAGGTTACTAGCCACAGCCCTGAGATATATAATAACATTAACAGTGACCCTATATTATAATCATTTCTGTTTTCATGAAATTAAACAAATTTTAACAAATACATAAACTCATTAAAATCTGGCATTACCCCGTAAATAATATGAAGTTTTTGTTGACAAATTCTTATCAATTTTTGATCAGTCGTACAAACAAGAATTAATTTCTAGGTACATAATTTTTTTTATACTTTTAATTTGTTTACATGCAGTCTTTGACTTAATTTGCTTCACCTACTTGCCCCAAAGCCAAATTTTCATTTTTTTTCTATTTATTCAAACAAATTCTTTCATAATTTTCACTTGTCCAATTCCAGTTTTACTAGTCCAGGGCTTTGAGCAAGTGGGTTAGTGCGAAGACTGTACATGATCTCCACAGTCTTTTTAAATACGGGCACAGATCTGTATCAACATGAAATCTTGGTTCCAAAAATAAGAATTGAAATATTGTATTATACACATAAAAATTTGAATTGAGCTATCATGTCAAATTCATGTTTATTTCCCTGTGAAATTAACATGAATACAGTGTATAACATTAAATTCATATTGATTTTGTTAATTTTGTTTTTATCATTTTGAATACTAGAACAGCATAATTAATTAGAATGTGAAAATATTGAAGAATTACAAGTGAATTTTAATTTTATGATTGTACACTGCCCTATTTTCTTCCCTTTCATACCACATGTTAATGAGCAAAAACAGAAAAATATATCTATATTTGTACAGTATCTTGCCATTTCATGTCACTTAACTTTATATAACAACACATTTCAATTTCTAACAATTTCAAACAACATTTTACACTTTCTAACAGATAGAAACACATATAAATGCTACATTATAGTAAAATTCTGTGGATATAACTATGCTAATGGAAATATACCTGTGATGCTTTCCATTTTGCTGTCTGAACCATAAAAAATGAGTCCATTCATGGTTTCCTGTCTATGATACCATGTTCTGATTCATTAGGTTTAAACCATATAATGATGAGGGTCTCATTTCTCAGGTGGATTCCAGTTATTTTACTATGTTACTCTAACATTGGTCTAAAACAAATATTTCATTGAGATCTGACAACAATTACATATATTTATCAAAAGAATTGTGCTGGTTACAGCTATGTTCCAGTGCCATTTTTTTGGTTGCATAAAATGAAATAAAGTGTATATTTGTTGTCATGGCAACTCACCATTTTACTGCCTATTTCTACTTGAATGAAAATACCTCACCTCCTTTTCAAAACAATTCATAATAAAGTTCATAAACCTCATGAAGAAAATGGAGGTTAAACATGGTGATCACAGTCTATTTTTCCTACTATATCAATAATCTTAGAACTTTGAGAAAGCAGTAATTTACACCATGATTGCATTCAACCTTTGCATTGTTTATTTTCTGGTTAAAAATGTCCCTTACAACACTGCAAATCAAAACCTTGTGATAACAAAAACAGTCTGTATTCTCCTTTGTAAGAAAAAAAATCTGGAAATAATTGCATTGCATTTTTAAACCATTATAGCAACAACAGCTTTATTCATTTTAAGCTATTTTCCAACTCTAGACATTTTTACGATAGTCTGATAACTGTAGAATGAATAGAACGTTAAAATCCTAACTCTATGTATGTGGCTTGAAAAGACCTACACACTTTTGTGTTTATTTCTTGGTATAGCATATGCCACATGTTTAGTAGTATTCACTCAGTTCTTACATGAAGTAATATTGCTAACCTATATTTAAGTAGGAACATAGGAATCCTCACACTTACTAATCCATGTGATAGAAGATTGTACAAGGAATGTTTAGTTTTCCCCATATGATAGGATTATCTGCCTTCGTTGGACCGACGACATGTGCTTAAATGTGTGAATCATTAACGGTTGACCTAATAACACTCCAGTATGAATGTGTGAATCATGTAAGGTTCACCTAATAACATGTACACTCCAGTATGAATGTGTGAATCATGTAAGGTTGACCTAATAACATGTACACTCCAGTATGAATGTGTGAATCATGTAAGGTTGACCTAATAACATGTACACTCCAGTATGAATGTGTGAATCATGTAAAGTTGACCTAATAACACCAGAAATAGGAATTGTACAGGGTCTCGTAGTCATTCATACACACAAAAATACATTACAATACAAATGACAAGGGAGTACAGTATATGGTGAACCAGTTTTCTTATTTATGTATGTCATACAGATATGTGTGTTTCTACATGTTATATCCAGTAGAAATTATTTCATGCTATATATTCAGGAGTATGGTAATTGGATTTACAACTACCTATACAAACAGTGTCTATCACCACTAATGTTGTGAGTTCGAATAGCGAGGTGTACTTGATACATCAATATGTGATAAAGTTTGTCAGTGACTTGCGGTTTGTCAGTGGTTTTCACCATTATCAACTGAATTTAAAACTAATAATGGAATGGATTAGTTCTTGAAAATAGCTTGAATACTCTGGTTAATCTATAATAATTCAATTTGATTTGAGTACTGCAATCTGATTGGCTGATCCACTTGGAGAAAATTTTGGTTATACTTGATAACCTGGGTTGGTATTGCGATGTCACCAACCAATTCATTCGCCAACGACAAATTCAAATAGTCAGTCGTAAGTAAACTCGAAGAATCATTAAATTTTGTTGTAAAAATTAAATTATAAGGAATATTTGAAATTTTTGAACAGGTTATATATACTTGTATAACCTGGTTTGGTACAGTTTATGCTTTTCATAAACCGCTTTGCGGTTTATTAAGCATAAACTGCTCCAAACCAGGTTATATCGTATAACCTGTTAAAAATTTTCAAATATTCCTTAAATATAAGATTGTTTACTTCATGTTGGCTGAAGGTATGAAGCACAAGATACAATGTAAGCTAAGGTGGGAAATAGACTTCAACTATACTGAAGTGATATGACGAGATCACAGAGAAAACAATATATTGCTTACACAACAATATTGCATTTTGGCAGAGTATTTAACAAGTAATGGAAGGTCTTAATATCTACTTAAATAGTATTCTTCCAGCTAATGTGGAAGTAAATATTTTGCTTTAGAACAGGTTGTTACAGAAATGATTGTAGATGGGTATGGACGGGAGAGGGAGTTGTTGGTAGGGACTTCAATGATTGTAGATGGGTATGGACGGGAGAGGGAGTTGTTGGTAGGGACTTCAATGATTGTAGATGGGTATGGACGGGAGAGGGAGTTGTTGGTAGGGACTTCAATGACATAATGATGGATGATGGTTTATCCTTCTTTGATGTCATCCAAAAATAGCATACAACACTTCATTTCAAAATCAAAATAAGTAGCAGGCTAAAAAAGGAGCAATAAAGAATTTTTTATAGTTAGAAAAAGATAAAAATCTGCATTTTAACACAAAATCTAATTTAAGACAATTTATTTGAGAAGGTGGTAATTTTAGTGGTGTAAAATTTCCTATTTTTGTACGAAATTAGAAGAAAATCATCTGATCAAAAAAAGTTATATAATATAATTTAGTTTATTTGGCTTTTTTGATAAGTAAATCTGATCACTGGATGTAAAATCGTTATTTTTCCAAACACATACATGTGAACCTTCCGGCGGGAGCATTTTTCTCCCGATTTTATTTTTTTCACTCTACTTTTTTAGAGTAGAGTGGAGAAAAAAATCGTAACAAGCTCCTGTGGTCGGACATCCAGTACAAATCTGATACCGATGTGGTGAAAGCAGCAAAGAAGGCCTGTACCTCCTACTTGAACCAGTGTGCCAGTGCCAAGCAGACTGATGCTTAATGACTTTTATATATGTTCAATTTTGTGACTTCTCTATGCTTACTTTCTTTCACTTACTGGGATTATATCTGTGATTTTTTTAGGGTAAATTCTGTGACTACATGTGATGAATAGTGACTTTTTAATCTTAGTGCTCTATGACTTTATTGTTCAGAACATTCTGTCTTCATTGTTATTGCTTTGTTATAACCTTATGATTATGAATGATTATGAATATATTATAAATATAGTTTTTATCCTTCATTCCTCAAATGAAACACTATTTAAGACAGAAATGTAAACAATACATACTGAAATGGGATGCAGTTGGTTCATTACTGAAACAAACAAAAGGAATAAACAATAAAAACACGCATCAAATATTCGATAAAAACGTCGATAAAAAATCGCCAGTTATAAGACCAAATCTCCAGCCAAAAATTTGCAAATCTCCAGTTGTAGCATAGCAACTCTATCACATGTATGCAAGTATACAAATATTCTGCAATCCAGTCATGAGAAAATGGATGGATGAACTTTTGAACCTTGAAGACATAATTTAATTGGTCAACAGAAAAAGAAAATGTAATCAACATTAAAAATGTAAAATTTAAATATGTAGGATGTAGATGAACGATTTTTTTTTGTAATGACAATTGAAAATAACAAATTAACATTAACACACAAAGTCTAATATAGACCCAGCATGCTACAAAATAGTCATTTATAAAAATATATAAATTATCATTCAGCAGTTAGTATCCCAATCGTTCTCATCATCAGTTTCTGATAAATCGTCTTCACCTAAGTCTGTGTCACTATTTACTTCACTAGATAATTGGTCACCTTCCTCGATAGTAGGCAACATACATCTTGGTTGTTTTTGTGGTGTGTGACTAGGGGAGTCTGGCCGTTCTATCGCAGCTGATCGATTTGTTCGCGGTTTATTTATTATCATTGCCTTCATGGAGTGTGGCATGTCAGCACCATTGTCCATGTGATTAGAGGAGATTTTGTCTAAAGTTTTTGAACGGGTTATCATTCCTTGGTCAGGGACTTCTAACGATGAATTATTTGATCCACACTTATCAGGGTTTCTAAAATGTAGCTTGACCTAAAGAAATACAGAAAAATAATTAAAACACATATACACAATGCATAATTAAAACTGCCAAGTGGCTATGCAAAAATTAAAATACACTGTAGATGTTTCATGTTTACCGTAGTATTTATGGTTGACTCAAATTTGATCACCATATTTTATTCCACTTTTTACCTAGTTTTGATACCTAGCTCCATGTCAAATGCAATTTGTCATTTAAAGCCTTGAAATCTCAGGTTTGAAATGTGAAAAAAAAATATTAGCTGAGTTTGTGTGATATTATCCAACATGAAACAATGTTGATGACATCTATTTACAAAAAGACGGACAATAAATACTAATCAACTAGCATTAAGAAATACCGTCCACTTCAGACGGACAATACATACTAATCAACTAGCATTAAGAAGTACCGTCCACTTCAGACGGACAATAAATACTAATCAACTATCGTTAAGAAGTACCGTCCACTTCAGACGAACAATAAATACTAATCAACTAGCATTCAGAAGTACCGTCCACTTCAGACGGACAATAAATACTAATCAACTAGCATTAAGAAGTACTGTCCACTTCAGACGGACAATAAATACTAATCAACTAGCATTAAGAAGTACCATCCATTTCAGACGGACAATAAATACTAATCAACTAGCATTAAGAAGTACCATCCACTTCAGACGGACAATAAATACTAATCAACTATCGTTAAGAAGTACCGTCCACTTCAGACGGACAATACATACTAATCAACTATCATTAAGAAGTACCGTCCACTTCAGACGGACAATAAATACTAATCAACTATCATTAAGAAGTACCGTCCACTTCAGACGGACAATAAATACTAATCAACTAGCATTAAGAAGTACCATCCACTTCAGACGGACAATACATACTAATCAACTAGCATTAAGAAGTACCGTCCACTTCAGACGGACAATAAATACTAATCAACTATCATTAAGAAGTACCGTCCACTTCAGACGGACAATAAATACTAATCAACTATCATTAAGAAGTACCATCCACTTCAGACGAACAATAAATACTAATCAACTAGCATTAAGAAGTACCATCCATTTCAGACGGACAATAAATACTAATCAACTATCATTAAGAAGTACCATCCACTTCAGATGGACAATAAATACTAATCAACTAGCATTAAGAAGTACCATCCACTTCAGACGGACAATACATACTAATCAACTAGCATTAAGAAGTACCATCCACTTCAGACGGACAATAAATACTAATCAACTATCATTAAGAAGTACCATCCACTTCAGATGGACAATAAATACTAATCAACTATCATTAAGAAGTACCATTCACTTCAGACGGACAATAAATACTAATCAACTAGCATTAAGAAGTACCGTCCACTTCAGACGGACAATAAATACTAATCAACTATCATTAAGAAGTACCATCCACTTCAGATGGACAATAAATACTAATCAACTATCATTAAGAAGTACCATCAACTTCAGACGGACAATAAATACTAATCAACTAGCATTAAGAAGTACCGTCCACTTCAGATGGACAATAAATACTAATCAACTAGCATTAAGAAGTACCGTCCACTTCAGACGGACAATAAATACTAATCAACTAGCATTAAGAAGTACCGTCCACTTCAGATGGACAATAAATACTAATCAACTAGCATTAAGAAGTACCGTCCACTTCAGACGGACAATAAATACTAATCAACTAGCATTAAGAAGTACCATCCACTTCAGATGGACAATAAATACTAATCAACTAGCATTAAGAAGTACCATCCACTTCAGACGGACAATACATACTAATCAACTAGCATTAAGAAGTACCATCCACTTCAGACGGACAATAAATACTAATCAACTATCATTAAGAAGTACCGTCCACTTCAGACGGACAATAAATACTAATCAACTATCATTAAGAAGTACCATCCACTTCAGACGGACAATAAATACTAATCAACTATCATTAAGAAGTACCGTCCACTTCAGACGGACAATAAATACTAATCAACTATCATTAAGAAGTACCGTCCACTTCAGACGGACAATAAATACTAATCAACTATCATTAAGAAGTACCATCCACTTCAGACGGACAATAAATACTAATCAACTATCATTAAGAAGTACCGTCCACTTCAGACGGACAATAAATACTAATCAACTATCATTAAGAAGTACCATCCACTTCAGACGGACAATAAATACTAATCAACTATCATTAAGAAGTACCGTCCACTTCAGATGGACAATAAATACTAATCAACTATCATTAAGAAGTACCGTCCACTTCAGATGGACAATAAATACTAATCAACTATCATTAAGAAGTACCGTCCACTTCAGACGGACAATAAATACTAATCAACTATCATTAAGAAGTACCATTCACTTCAGACGGACAATAAATACTAATCAACTATCATTAAGAAGTACCGTCCACTTCAGACGGACAATAAATACTAATCAACTATCATTAAGAAGTACCGTCCACTTCAGACGGACAATAAATCCTAATCAACTATCATTAAGAAGTACCATCCATTTCAGACGGACAATAAATACTAATCAACTATCATTAAGAAGTACCATCCACTTCAGACGGACAATACATACTAATCAACTATCATTAAGAAGTACCATTCACTTCAGACGGACAATAAATACTAATCAACTATCATTAAGAAGTACCGTCCACTTCAGACGGACAATAAATACTAATCAACTAGCATTAAGAAGTACCATCCACTTCAGACGGACAATAAATACTAATCAACTAGCATTAAGAAGTACCGTCCACTTCAGACTTTGACGGATTCAGAGAGAAAGATGAATAGAAGTGAAGCATCTTCCAAATGGAACAAATGCAGGATATATGTAGGGGATCAGTTGGACCGTTGAAACGAACTCAAGGAAGTGCTACGCGTCCAAACTCTCGCTGAATTTGCAAATATTTTGCTTGATAGGTAAGCCGAACATGTTTTTTTTCCTTCTTTTCTCAATCGTTTTTCATATTTTATGAATTTATGATAATGCCTATGATCATTTTTGGTAGATATTATTCAATATATGTAATCTTGCACCTGGCAACAGCAAATTATTGTCAATGAATACCATAAAACGGCCGTATTTGCGAGGTAAACAAACACGAATTTTAACATCCATGCTGCAGCATCCGAGCTACTGGCATGAAAATAGATGAAAATAGATTTGGCCTCGCTCAGGTCTGTGAATAAGTAATTATCTTCCAGTAACGTAACCCGAATAATCCAGTCGTTATATTACGCTTTGCTATATTAACGCCTGAACGACTTTCTCGATAAAACGTGTCAATCGGAAGCTTCAAATTAGCAATGCATTCTGGGTATATACTGCGCGTGGTGACTTTTGGCACTAAAAGAAGGAGGAGCTTAGAAAATGTTTGTAGACATAGATCAATGGAGCGTTCAGGTGTCAAATGTTTTCATTGTACCCACGTGTTTGACCTTACTAATCTAAAAGGTGAAAAGAGAAGAAATGTAGGAAAACTAAATAATGAATTAAACATCGTTAATCAACTTGTCGATCTCCATTTCTTGTTGTTTGTAAACATTACAGGAAATTGAAAGAACCGCCTTGCGCATACTCGGCAAATAATCATCGCTGATTGGCTCTCTCTTTCAGATAGCAGCTGACGCGTTTTTATCACAAGGAGAGTTCAAGCCCTCATCCAGCGATAGTGCCGATAGAGGGCGCAGTATTATTCGAGTTACCAGTAACGATGGTCAGCTTTTTTATATCGGAAAAACAACGTTTCGTAGCGTATTCGCCAATAATTCGGTGTTTATTCTTCATTTTATGAAGGTCAGTACGGAAAACGACAATAGTTTTGGGTATGGAAAAATTACGATTGTGGTAGACAATATCCCTTTAAAGCATGCCTGATGAAGGTTATTACAGAAACACGTCGTGCGCACTAAATTTGATATCTATTTGATATTCATTGTACATGTATCTTTTTAGAAATTGTTTCTTTAGCGATACACTAACTAATTTTACTTTTTATAATTTAGAACATTTCCTATAGTTTGCCAATAAGTACTGAACATCAACATATTTTAATTTGAATTTACTCAGATAAAATGTATCAAACATTAAAAAAAAAGAAAAAATTGTAGACAAACAGAAAGTAGATAAGCTACGCATTGGTAAACATGTCACAATGTATGACCTTTTTTTTTTTTTTTTTTTACCTTTGTATAACATGTAAATCAAGTACTGGTACATGTACTGAACAAACATGACAGATGTGAGACTAAATTGTATCATGCCACATGACATCTAAATGAGGGGAAATTATTTTACAATGTTAATCTTATATTGGTCAGGAACAAAGTTTTCACATTTCCCAACCAAGCAACCAAATTGGTGGTGCAATGATTAGGGAACGACCATTTAACTTGAAGGGGGGTTATGTTTTTTTTCTAAAAAAATATTCCGATTCCCAATGTTGCTGAAAAAAATATTTTGATTTTGGTGGAGGAAAAAAATAATAATCTGATTCAGAGTTTTTGTCATATAACCTAATGTTAAATTCTGGAAAAAAAATTCGCGCTTTGCACGACAAAAAAAAAAAAAAAATTCTAACTCTTGTGTTGTCGGAAAAAAAATTCTGAACGAAACAACAAACCATAACCCCCCCTTCAAGTTAAATGGTCGTTCCCTTAACGTGCTCGCCTCGAGTGTGGGTAGATCGTGGGTTCGAGCCCTGGTCGAGTCAAACGAAACACTATAAAATAGGTATTTGTTGCTTCTCCTCTAAGCATGCAGTATAAAGCAGAAAGAGTAAAGACTGCTTGGCTTGAAATCACGATAATGTGTCTGAGTGGAGTAACATGAAGTATGTTGGTCTAGTATTAAGCGGACATCAGTATCATCTCATCCAATTTGACTTGTTCTTGCCATGATGTAGCTGAGAAATAGCTCATTTGACATCAAACAATAACCACTCACTCATTTCCAAACCTGAAAACCGTTTGTCACATACTTTTACATGTCCATATATATATATATTGAATGGATAATACCAGTGTCATCTAGTATGCACATTTGTTGCCATGGTAACTCACCCTTGTACCACCTCTTTCTACTAAATGAAATGTATGAAAATACCCAACCTACTCCGTTCCAACTGATGAATATTTTTGACAGTCCATAAACCTCTTCAATAAAATGAAGGTTAAACATGGTGATCACAGTCTATTTTTCCTACTATATCAATAATCTTGGAACTTTGAGAAAGCAGTAATTTTCACCATGTTTGTATTTGACCCTAGCATTGTTTATTTTCTGGTTTAAAAAATGTCCCTTACATCACTGCAAATTAAAAACTTGTGATAACAAAAACAGTCAGTATTCTCCTTTGTAAGAAATAAATCTGGAAATAACAACATTGCATTCTTAAATCACCATAACAAACATTTTATTTATTTTAAACTATTTTCCAAAACAATGCAATTTAATCATACTCGATAACTCTAGAATGCTATAGCTAAAGTTTAGCAACAAAAATCTACAAACCTTGACGTGAATTGACTTGGAAAAGTGTAAAACAAGACACGAAAGACTGTTAGTAGATGTAAACCAGTAGAGATATAAAAATGTAGTTAAATGCACCTGAGAAAGAATTTTGTTTTTACCATGTTTTTTATTTGTTTGTTGTTTTAATTATTTTTATTTTAAAAAAGACTTTAGGACTTTTATTTATAATACTGTTATCGACGGGGTAGCGTAGCCTAAGTGTATTTTTATCCTGTTATAAGTTTATAAGGTGTTCCTCTGTGGTCTTGTTTTGTCAGCTCCAGCAATATACAATCAAGCGTATACATGAAAATATATTAATTATGTCCAGATTCTGCATTCCATTTATATAACAAATACTATACTTAATAATAATACATAGGAAATAACCCCGATGGATGCTGGCCTTCCGAACCCCTACTAGATAGAATGTAATTTAACATTGTTCTCGCTTATATGTCAAGAATATAATGGCTGCTATATAATAAAGTTCTGTAACGGACTGTATAAGGTTGTTAAAGTGGCGGGGTATATCGTATCTTAAATTCATATTCAATAACGAAACTCTCAACAAAGGCTGGAAATTTGTAGTAAACATTGTACTGGTTCCTAGTTAACCAGATAAAAATGGCGACCTCTTGCTGCTAAAATGGTAAATATTTATAAGAGTATCAGCTCCCTCGTATCGACTTTAACCCAAGTTATCTTATTCCAAAATGTTAATTAATATACGTAATGGAGTTATTAATATATTTGGCTCATAGAACCGTTAACTCTGTATCAAAATGCATCTCATACCTTGTAAATTATACTCAGTTATGGCTTATAAATCTAATATCAGTGTGATGCGTCCTTGACGACAGTCAGATTCGAGATGCCAAAGCGTCAAATCGACGCTGTAGTTATACCCTACGGCAAAATCATTGCGCGGCTCACAGAACTGAAAATCGCTTATTACTTATTACTAACAATCATATTCCTGGTTCACGGCATAGAATAAATAAGTGAAAGTTTGTCGTTGCTTCAATGAAATAGCGAAAGTTAATAATAACATGATAAAATTCCCTATCGAAGAACCTATCTATAGCGTTTTTGTGTGACGTCATTTTAACGGAAAATAGTTCCTAAGCGGCACTTAATAAAAATACTTATTACATGTATATTTCAATATTTAACAACATAATTATGAAAATGGAAGGCCAGCCATTAATTTATAATAACAATTTACTTGAATCTAATTCTTATTCAAATTACTATCAAAGTACGGTGAACCATTCAACAAAATGGCGATCTCCTTTTAAATGAACAAGCACCTGTCACTATGGAATTCCTGAAGGAGCCGTTAAAGTTAATGAATATGTAACTGAACTTATGTTTTACAAGCTCTTTACTCCCGGAACATGTGAAATCAATTTAAATACGTAAAATCGTGATCGAGGTGCCTGAACATTACGAGTTGAATTCTACCGCAATTGACACTTATTAATTATGACTCATAATACAGTATTCGGCATTGATTTAGGTAATTTCTAAAATAATACTGACCGGAATTAATAATAATCGATAAAATAACTAGCCAAAGGTGTCTTAGTGTATTATTACCATCTAAGACTTACATATTTTAGAAATTTAACCCCAAATTCTTAAATGTCAGATATCACATGATTATTTTTATAAAATTAATGACACATATAAAGCTTACAACCGTACGTTTATAACAATACATATGTACCGTCACGGTATGTGTTTTCGTGCGTCATCTGTTTTCGTTTTATCCATTTTATTTTGATTTCCACAGTGCACGCATTATTTTTGACGTGTCTTCCGGTTTCTATTTATGGAACATAAACAAGACTACAGCGTGACATCTGTAAAAGATGTCAAAGTTTGCTTTTAAAGACGTAAGTACCAAAAACAGTGAACCTACCTACTGAACCATACTTTTTGTAATGCTAAAAATTTACTTCATTTATAAAGTAGCTAGAAAAAAATCCAGAAGGGCTATATAAAATTTAACTATGTCGTCTGCCTCTCCGACACCTGCTCTTCCTGTCATATAACTGTCATGGGGTCACTGATCGTACTTGTAAACAAAAGAGCTGACTGAAATGTGCCTGTTTCTTATATAAAATACATGTCACTTTGCAGTGCATTGCGGTTTCAGCACTGAAAAAAACATCTAAAGTAAACACAATTTTGAAGGGGTCATTTTTAAACATTCTGTTATTTTATTTAGATGTAGTATGATTTGGTAGATGGCCAGAACCATGAAATTTTAAAACCAGCCATTTCTGGATTTTATATTCGTTTCCATCCCGTATATCGGCCTTGTTATTACTTCACACGAAAACAGATGACGCCATTTTCACTGTGTACAATCGAGTACGGCAACGTTTGGTTTCACTTCCGGTTAGCTAGGAAGGACGTCAGGCCACGAGAGGTGGGCACATTTTTTGAAAATTTTGTTATCTAGAAATGAATTGATAACCCAAGCATTACACTTGTCTTTTTCTAGATATAGTTTTGCGTCAAAACACATTCAATGTTAAGCCCATTATTACAAATGGTATGAAAAAACATGGGAGATGGTGGTGTTGATGATCATTTTCACAGATTTTTGCGTGGTGTTCCTCGATTTTGTGTTCCTATTTGATATATTTCATCTTTTTATTGATTCTGCATTTAGATTAATATGTTCCCTACCTTTGTCACTATCCTACCATTGACGATTCCTGCAAATTATCGCTTGTCATCTCAGTTTTTGTCAGTGGGTTTAAAAGTCAGTGTACGTGTTTGGTTAATGCAAAAATATTTGTTTGCAACGGTTTGGTAATGCAAAAGTGTACGATATGGTATGTATAGAAAAATTCGAAAATTCGATTTCAACTGCAGTATGCCACAGTAATTCGATATAATCTTAATCAGGGACATCGATTATCTTTGGGCATTACTCTGTATGTGTAGAGATAAAAAAAAAACATACACAATATCCTTTCTTTCTCATGATGAGGTAACACCAAAAACCAACTTTTTTATTTTCGTATTCTCAATTCCATCTTTACATTAAAGGCTACATAGATTTTGGCCATGCATAAGACGCTTAAAAGCCAGGGTGTCTATTTACTGTTATAGTGACAGCCAGAATCTTTGAGCCGTAATGAAAGCGGGACGTTTGGCGCTTTAAAATCTGATTCAACCCACCATTTCTTTAGAAATGCCTGTACCAAGTCAGGGTCATTACGGTTTTCACAGTTTTCCGGTTTTTGACTGATTTTGTCTGTTTATATACTTATGAGTGTTGACTTTCTCTTTGTAAGATTGCTCGGAGTTCGGTAATTTTGTTATTACCCTTATTTAACAGCATCCCAGAAGTAGTAATGCCTTCCTCTTACAAGACACCCGATGAGTGTCTTGACTTCCTGTATGTGCAAAAACGAAAAATCAGTTAATCATATTTCATTTCATTTCATACTAAGATTTGAAGTAATGAACCAATCATGCGTCATAAATATTTGACGATGTCACCTTTATTCTTAGGTCCATTCATGAACCTTAACCATTTACCATGGAACATTTTGTATCCAATTCGCCAAAACTTGTTAACTGCAGGACATTCGTACCTCATTAGGGTGGTAGACTCCGAATTATGCCACTTAACAACATCTAGAAATAATAAAAAAGCTATATTGTCCATCGGAAATGAGGCAAGAGCCAACATTTTGTGAAATTGTATCCATATATATCTACTTTTCCATGATTGTTCATTGTTTCTAGTACTGATAGAACGAGATCTAGAAGGTGTTTTTCGTCCTCATTTTCAAAATCACCATCGTCGCTATAATCCTGGAAATCGACGTCCTCCTTAGCAAGTGTTTCGTGATTTTCCTTTATACAGTCATGAACTGGTGAATCAGATGGTTTCATCCTTTTATGAAGAGGACTTGAAAGAGTAGTAATGTCTGAGTTTTTATCTAATACGATGTGAAGTTTTAAGGAATCAAGTGTAGTGTCGGTTTCGATTTTCTTTCCCGTAGAATCAAGCTCTCTAGGTATAATATTATAATTATGGCTCCTGTAACCGTATATTCCATTTTATTCATTTAACTCTAAATGCTTGATCTTTAAGACGTCTAGGCTGTGATTTTTTACTGAATGTTTGATGATGTTGTCAAAAAGCCTGTGTCGCTCACCTTTCATTCTGCTTTGAGGAAACTTAATACAGAGCCTTCCATAGGTGCTGCCCGCCAAGTTTCCGTTCATTTGTGAAAACGGTTTTAGAGGAGAAGATTTTTTTAGAAATCAACCAATCAAGAACAAGAATGGCCTGTGGCGGCCATGTTTGTAAACGGATCGGAACTAAATGAGCATCTTTATAGAGGACCTTCCAAAGGATGTTTCCTACCAAGTTTTGATTCATTTGGCCAGGCGGTGAAGGAGAAGATTTTTTAGAAATCAACCAATCAGAAACAAGAATGGCCTGTGGCGGCCATGTTTGTTAACGGATCGGGACGAAATGAGCAATCTTTATAGAGGACCTTCCGTAGATGCTTCCTACCAAGTTTCGGTTCATTTGACCAAGCGGTTTCAGAGGTGAAGATTAAAAAAAAATCGGCCAATCAGAAACAAGAATTGCCTGTGGCGGCCATGTTTGTTAATGGATTGGGACAAAATGAGCAATCTTTATAAAGGACATTCCATATATGCTTCCTACCAAGTTCCAGTTCATTCTCTACGCTTTATAATCGTTCCGGATGTTGGAAACGTGTTGGCGAAACATTGCATTTTAGACAACAATATCTAAAGCAAAATGGGAAGTTTTCTGACGTATCTACTGAATTTTTGGATATGAAATATTCCAATAAGCAATCTGCCGCAGTATAAAATTATATAGTGAAGAATTTTTCATATTTGACATACAAATGTACGCAACACGGACCTTTAAACCAACTAAGAGAAAAACCAAACCGTACATTTTTTGTATTGTTTATAATACCGAACCGTACACTTACCTCAAACCAAACACGTACACCGACTTTTAAACCCACTGACAAAAACTGAGATGACAAGCAATAATTTGCAGGAATCGTCAATGGTAGGATAGTGACAAAGGTAGGGAACATATTAATCTAAATGCAGAATCAATAAAAAGATGAAATATATCAAATAGGAGCACAAAATCGAGGAAAACCACGCAAAATCTGTGAACATGATCACCAACACCACCATCTTCCATGATTTTTTCATACCATTTGTAATAAAGGGCTTAACATTGAATGTGTTTTGGCGCAAAACTATATCTAGAAAAAGACAAGTGTAATGCTTGGGTTATCAATTTATTTCTAGATAACACAATTTTCAAAAAATGTGCCCACCTCTCTGTCCTGATGTCCATCCTACCTAACCGAAGTGAAACCAAACAACCGTTGCCGTACTCGATTGTACACAGTGATTTTACTGACAACAAAAGTTGCCAGATAATCGAGAGTATATTAAAATACAAGAATGGCTTTAAAAACAATCTTATGTACAAAGAAATATTTAACTAGCCATTCTTTGAAAATTCCAATCGTCATATGAATGAAGGGTTAACACTGTTAATCGCTATATCGGAAAATCGATAATAGCACGAAAACCGATAACACGATGCTATATTGACTTAGAAATTTATATTTAGTGCCTTAATATCTATTGATGACAGAGATTACATTTAAGACCTGTAAAGGCCATATCAAATTATAAATCAGCATACAAACATAATTTTGGTACTTGCCCTTTGTCATGAATAGTTTGCATTTAATCAGTTGTTTCAAAGAAGATTATTTTTGCACTTTTGTAATATTCAATGTTATGTCTTGCAATATTAACCATCTTGGATTCATTATTTGTTTGTTTTGTTTGTTTGAAGGTGTTTAACGCCACTTTCAACAATATTTCAGTTATATCGTGGCGGTCAGTTTTATTGGTGGAGGAAACCGGAGGACCCAGAGAAAACCCGTTGCAAGTCAATGACAAACTTAATCACATAATGTTGTGCACCTCGCCCTGATCGAGATTCGAATTAACAACTTCATCATCTTGGATTCAATTCAACAGAAGTCACAACTTTTTAAAGGACTATCCAAAATAAAACTTTCATGGTAAATTTGTTTTTAAAATGATTACGTGGTGAAAGAAGGTATTTAAAACATTTTGTCCAATAGAGTCGTGTGATAAACTAGCAAAGAAGGTATTTAAAACATTTTGTCCAATAGAATCGTGTGATTAACTAAGAATGTATTTAAAACATTTTGTCCAATAGAGTCGTGTGATTATTAACTAAGAAGGTATTTAAAACATTTTGCCAAATAGAATCGTGTGATAAACTATGTCTTGTAGTGCTAACTATCTAGAACTTCCAATCAAGATACTGGTACATTCTAACCTGCTTTAGTGACCACCTCTATTACGCAACAACATGTATTTAGTGATCTGAATTTGAATTTCTCTTTACAGTGCATTTCATATTAATTAAACCTGTATTTAGTGACCACCTGTCTTACGTGATCCTATTTCAATGTTTCCATGGCGTCACATAAGACAGGTTTGATTGTATAAAACACAAACTTTGTAAACACTAATTAATGTACAGTTCAATCGTTTTGTTCTTTCTGAAGACATGAACAGTCACTAATTAATGTACAGTTCAATCATTTTGTTCTTTCTGAAGACATGAACAGCCACTAATTAATGTACAGTTCAATCATTTTGTTCTTTCTGAAGACATGAACAGCCACTAATTAAAGTACAGTTCAATCATTTTGTTCTTTCTGAAGACATGAACAGCCACTAATTAATGTACAGTTCAATCGTTTTGTTCTCTCTGAAGACATGAACAGTCACTAATTAATGTACAGTTCAATCATTTTGTTCTTTCTGAAGACATGAACAGCCACTAATTAATGTACAGTTCAATCATTTTGTTCTTTCTGAAGACATGAACAGCCACTAATTAATGTACAGTTCAATCATTTTGTTCTTTCTGAAGACATGAACAGCCACTAATTAATGTACAGTTCAATCATTTTGTTCTTTCTGAAGACATGAACAGCCACTAATTAATGTACAGTTCAATCATTTTGTTCTTTCTGAAGACATGAACAGCCACTAATTAATGTACAGTTCAATCGTTTTGTTCTCTCTGAAGACATGAACAGTCACTAATTAATGTACAGTTCAATCATTTTGTTCTTTCTGAAGACATGAACAGCCACTAATTAATGTACAGTTCAATCGTTTTGTTCTTTCTGAAGACATGAACAGCCACTAATTAATGTACAGTTCAATCGTTTTGTTCTTTCTGAAGACATGAACAGTCACTAATTAATGTACAGTTCAATCATTTTGTTCTTTCTGAAGACATGACCAGCCACTAATTAATGTACAGTTCAATCATTTTGTTCTTTCTGAAGACATGAACAGCCACTAATTAATGTACAGTTCAATCGTTTTGTTCTTTCTGAAGACATGAACAGTCACTAATTAATGTACAGTTCAATCATTTTGTTCTTTCTGAAGACATGAACAGCCACTAATTAATGTACAGTTCAATCATTTTGTTCTTTCTGAAGACATGAACAGCCACTAATTAATGTACAGTTCAATCATTTTGTTCTTTCTGAAGACATGAACAGCCACTAATTAATGTACAGTTCAATCATTTTGTTCTTCCTGAAGACATGAACAGCCACTAATTAATGTACAGTTCAATCATTTTGTTCTTTCTGAAGACATGAACAGCCACTAATTAATGTACAGTTCAATCGTTTTGTTCTTTCTGAAGACATGAACAGCCACTAATTAATGTACAGTTCAATCGTTTTGTTCTTTCTGAAGACATGAACAGTCACTAATTAATGTACAGTTCAATCATTTTGTTCTTTCTGAAGACATGAACAGCCACTAATTAATGTTACAGTTCAATCATTTTGTTCTTTCTGAAAACATGACATGCATTATAATATTCTACAGTAATTGAATGTAAAATTATGTCATGCAGTGGTGGTCCACCTTGAATTTCTGATATTAAAGAAAATTATTTTGTAGAGAACCATCTCACGAATGGTTCAGTGGTTGCAGAAAAGAAAAAGGTGTAAAAAGGTAACGGATGTATACTATTATGATGGATGCTGAGTGGGAACAAATGCCCTCATGCAGTCTTTGCGCTAACCCACTTGCCCGAAGCCTGGGAAAAGTATTTTTTTTTCTAAATTTCGCTTTTGGGCAAGTAGGTGAAAAAAATTAGGGTAGAGATTACTCATGCTTCTTTGTAACAGTCTTAACTAAAGAAACACTGTTTGTAAGGAAGCAACAGCAGTGTGGGAAACGTTTTTTTCTCTTATTTCGCCATAGTTGCTTCAAAATTGTACTCGGCAAATTAGAATTGCACTTGCCAAGTTTGGCCAGTGGGTAGATATTTCTACTCGCCAATGATCTAATGCAAATATTTTACATGAGAAATAACAAGATGAACTGTGAGCTAATGCTCACCTATGATATCCCCGCTCTTCGGCAAACAGGAAGTAGGAATCTGACGGATCAAAAAACGCTTCCCACGATATGGGGTACCTATATGAAGCTTGTGACCAAATATCAGATTTCTGCCATTAATAGTTCCTGAGAAAAATGCGACGAAAAATTAGCATATATGTTCAATGTGTATAAAAATTAACAAAGTCGGCAAACAGGAAGTAGGAATCTGATGGGTCCAAAAATGTTTCTCACGGTATGGGGTACCTATATGAAGCTTGTGACCAAATATCAGATCTCTGCCGTCAATAGTTTCTGAGAAAAATGTGACGAAAAATGTGCATATATGTTCAATGTGTATAGAAACCAACTAAGTCGGCAAACAGGAAGTAGGAATATGGTATACCTATATGGTGCTTGTGACCAAATATCAGATTTCTGCCATCAACAGTTACTGAGAAAAATGCGACGAAAAATATCTTGGACGGACGGAAGGACGGACAGACGGACAGAGGTAAAACAGTATACCCCCTCCCCCTTCGGGGAGCGAGGGTATAATAACAAAGATTTATAACATCTTTATTCATTCTGCATACAAATCAGTTAAACTAGAGGCTCAGTGGGCTGAGCCTGTGTCGCTCACCTTTCATTCTGCTTTGAGGAAACTTAAATAATACAGAAGCTTCAATAGGTGCTACCCACCAAATTTCGGTTCATTTGGCAAAGCAGTTTCAGAGAAGAAGATTTTTAGAAATCGACCAATCTGAAACAAGAATTGCCTGTGGTGGCCATGTTTGTTAATGGATCAAAACGAAATGATCATTCTCTATAGAGGATCATCCATAGATGCTTCCTACCAAGTTTCATATCATTTGGCCAAGCGGTTTCAGAGGAAAAGCTGTTTTAGAAATCGATCAATCAGAAACAAAAATTGCCTATGGCGGCCATGTTTGTTAATGGATCAAAACGGAATGAGCATTTCCTATAGAGGATATTCCATAGATGCTTCTTACCACGTTTCGGTCCATTTGGCCTAGCTGTTTCAGAGTAGAAGATTTTTAGAAATTGACCAATCAGAAACAAGAATTGCCTATGGCAGCCATGTTTGTTAATGGATCGGGACAAAATGAGCAGTCTTCATAGAGGACCTGCCATAGATGCTTCCTACCAAGTTTCGGTTCATTTGGCAAAGCGGTTTCAGAGGAGAAGATTTTTATAAATCGACCAATCAGAAACAAGAATTGCCTGTGGTGGCCATATTTGTTAATGGATCAGGATGAAATGAGCAATTTTTATAGAGGACCGCCCATAGATGCTTCCTACCAAATTTCGGATAATTTGGCCAAGCGGTTTCAGAGAAGATTTTTAGAAATCGACCAATCAGAAACAAGAATTGCCTGTGGTGGCCATGTTTGTTAATGGATCGGGATGAAATGAGCAATCTTTATAGAGAACCTTCCATAGATGCTTCCTATCAAGTTTCAGTTCATTTGGTCAAACGGTTTCAGAGGAGAAGATTCTTAAAAATCGGCCAATCAGAAACAAGAATTGCCTGTGGTGGCCATGTTGGTTAATGCATCGGGACGAAATGAGCAATCTTTATAGAGGACCTTCCATAGATGCTTCCTGCCAAGTTTCAGTTCATTTGGCTGAGGGGCTTCAGAGGAGAAGAATAAAATGTGAAAAGTTAACAGACGAAGGACGCCAAATGATGGCAAAAGCTCCCATTGCCTTTGGCAAGGTGAGCTAAATATTGATTGCTGCAAAATCCGACCATGTCTCGAAAATTACGATTTTTTAACACTTACCTTTTCACCATATATAAAGTCCACCCAAACCCAATTTTATTTGATATCATCAAGTTTTACTCTACCGAATCCATATTTAAGATAATCTGAATCGTTTGCATTGAACTTTGGGAGGTATATAATAATTTTATTTTATCCCGGTTCGGAATAGGACGCCATCTTTTAGCATTTTCTATCAATAAGAGGCAGACATGAAACATTGCACAGCTAGTCCTATCAACGATTTTGAAGGATTTCTTCACATCTTTTACTGTCGAATCAAAAATTTTACGGAATCATTGACTGAGAAACTATTTCGTCAAGTTGGTTGACAGGGGCAAGTGCAAAATAATCGGAACTCGCCTTACACAAACGTACTCGCCGAATTTGTTCTCTTCACCCTTTTGGCGAGTTGGCGAGCGGCGGTTTCTTTCACTGTAACAATGTCTGGAAATCGTTTCAGACAACTTTTATTTACCTACCTTGAAATCTGGATTGAACAACTTGTGTGCTTTATCTTTATTGGCTTTGTCTAACTCTAACTTAGGAATAAGCATCGTATAATCACTTCTGTTACTTGGACATGGAGCTTCCCCCGCCCATGACTTCCTTCCATTCTCTGATATAGGTTTATCATCTGCCTCAACAAAAAAAGTGTTAAACCAAAACTGGAACATGTTGTCCTAAAATAAGAACATTTTAAATTTAATTCAATTCAACAGACAAATAAAAATATAGAATGTTTATTGATCTCCTGTGAATTGTAAACTTTCTCATATTTAATATCATCAACATACATTAGTATTACTATTATATCATCTACATTTTCTGTATACGGTATGTAGTTTAAGATATCTTACAAAACATGGAATCAAAATCAGAGGTATTAAGAAATAAAAATACACAAATAATATTAACACAACATATATTTGGACTTAATACATATACAATTATATAGCAGTACTTTGACTCATTTGTCACGATTCACCCATGTAGCAGTGATGTCGTTAAAAGCCGGCAGCCGGCGATTGATTTTCGCCGTTTATTGTCCTTTCCTTGCCGGCTATTTTTCAAGGTCACAGTAAAAAAAAATGTGACAGAGAAATCCATATTCCAATATTATATCAATTATTACATCGTCTAATTAATTAATTATGGATTTTGACGGCGGATTAATCAACGTTATCTAATAGATTAAATCTATTATATCAGCTCCAATTTGGAAATCCCCTTTAGTATATATTTAGTCGCTATTTAATAAATTGTGCCCGTTTTTGACTTTTTTTTTTAATAATGATCACCCGGATTCGTAAAATTGAGGAGTTTCTGCAAATTTTAAGTCATACATGAATTATTGGTTCGCAGATTTATTTAAAAAAAAAGGATCTGAACTCTCTCATTGGTCACATAAATCAACATCTTGAACATGGCATCCGATTTTCTCTAAACCACTTTACTTCGGACACTCAGTAGTGGTACCAAATCACATTTTTATTGCTTTAACTACCAAATTTATAAAATTCTAGTTTTAAACTTTTATCTGATACTTTTTTCCCACAAAAAAATAGTTTTTAGGTGTTTTTCACTCTGACAGAAAATAATAACGTTTCCGTGACTACGATCGACCTCCCTACCTATGAATGTCCGATCAGACTGAAACAGGCACTAACCAGAACATACATGAAAGTGTTAACAAAAGAAATGTAATTTTCAGTCTGTACAAGGAATAAACCCATAAAAATAATTCGGGTAAAAAACAAATAAATCCAAATGCAAGTTAAAACAAGATAAAAATGCTATGTTTCAAATCAAACATTATTGTACCGGTAAGTCTTTTCTGGTACATAATTTCTGTTACTAAAGATACATTGCTATAACTAAAAATTGTGAATCGCTCAATTGATGCCAAAAATATAATGACTCATGCTGATGATAGTGACAGTGAATTTGAATGTGAAATTTATTAACAAAATTCATTGCGTATTGAAATATTTTCTGGAATTTAATGAACAAATATGTTTTTTTTTGCTATGAAATAATACCTATTTTAGTTAAGTACAGTCCCTTTTAATCTTTTTTTAACTAAATATTTGCTCAATCAATCTCAATGGACATTAGCAAAAATAATTGAAGATTATGCAGTAAAAAATAGGACAAGAAATATAGTAATTTTAGCCCCATGAAATGCCCAGAATGCAGGATTTTACACCATTTAAGCGTCAGGGGACCTAGACGGCCCCTAGACACCCACCTGATTTTTCTGCCGCCTATTCTGAAAATTTTGCCACCTATTCAAAATTCTACTGACAACACTGTGCAGATCGTTGAACGATAGCCATGTGTGGTAAACAGAACACACCGATCACAGTTTATATAAAGATTGCATGTATTACTCATTAGTTCAAGAGAGGTTCAACTTTTTTGATAAAGATAGACAAGTAAGTAAACACTCTTGTATTACAATAAGTTAACATTTGGTGCAGTTTGCTGACATGAGTACCTAGGAATATATTTCTGCCTTGAAAGTATCACTTCATCAGAAATCTACAATATGTATTTAACAAGAACACTGTCAAACTATCCTTGTCGTGAAAGGAAAGATTTAAAAAAAAAATATAATTTACTACAAAAATTTATTGAAAATATATTTGTGATAAACATTTAATATCAACGGAATAGATGATGATGTCATATCCTTTCCTTTTTTTTTTTTTTTTTTTTTTAAAGAAAACCTCTCCAAATTGCCATAATTTTTTTTACAAGTTGTATTTATGTAAATGGAACAATCTTCCCCAAAAAAATCAAAGCATAGAAATGTCTATTATTACCCAGTGATTAGAAATCTGGTGGAAAAATATCGTAGGTAGAATAATAGTGACATGTTATTTACAAACTACGAGTGTTAATTAATTGCACATTAAATTTGTACTGTCAATAATGCCAGTTATAATCACAAGTATTCTGGACACACTCAATGTCAAATTTTCTTTCAGTGATCGTGACGTTAAATGTCAAACGTGAACAGCAAAATATTATTTTTGTAACAATAGTTACATATAGTGTGGTATATAATTGTTAATTACTAAAGATACAAGAACTTTCATGATTTTATAAATAGTTCATTAGAAAACTATACTCTGTGTCACCGAGTTTATAATCTGTTGAAACAGTGGGAAATTAGAACTACTTACTGCGTCAGTCTTCGAGCTAACCCACTTGCTCAAAACCCGCGACAAGTAAAGCTGGATTCGGACAAGTGGAAATTATGAAAGACTTTGTTCAAACAAATAATAGCAATTTTTTCCAAATTTGGCTTTCGGGCAAGTAGATGAAAAAAATTAAGTCAAAGACTGTATCCCGTTATGGCAAACTAAGTTGTATCTGAGAGATAATTCTTTGTGAAACTTAAAATTCCACTGACATATCCTTCATTTCAATCGTTTTGAATGTACAGGCTTTATTTGAGTATCATAGATCATTTAACATGGAGTTTTTAGTAATTGTTTATACCGGAAGTGCATTTGATTGGACGTTCTTCTAATCCCTCTGAATTGTCATCGTTGGGTAAAAGAAATACGAAATATTGGCAGACTATGTAAGACACTACTTTTGCCATATTTAATGCAAATATTGCTGAACATAAAGTTTTATTGAAGAAATAGTGGGAAAATTAATGAGGCGCAGCAAATATTAACTCAGCATCTCATTAGAAACAAAGAAGGAAACCATGTAATGTTAAATCTCCGTAGAGAAAGTCAAGGACATACTCATTTATTCAAATTGTCAAGGAAGAATATAAAGCATAGACCATTAACTTTGTGATGGAGAATAGCATTAGATTTTCAATGCAAAAGGGTAAGAAATGGGTATATAAAAATAGTAAGCACCATATTTTGGAAACATGGATCATGTGACACAGAGTATAGTCACATGACAAAAGGTGTAGAAACAGGATTGGTTGTTACATATTGTATTAATCCTGAATTATATAAATCATTTCTTTTTAGAGGATATCACCTTCTTAAAGGTATATCCTGACAGGGCTGCTCTTTTGTATGTCAAAACTAGTCAATTTTATGATTCATGGGGAGGGGGTTCATTTCTTTCAATATGCTTTCTTGAAAGAAGATTTTTATATTCCCTGAAAGAAATGTCGCCTTGTAATGATATGCTATGCTCTGCAGTTTTTCTTGACTCATAACCAATTTTCTACAGTGTCAATCCTTGACAGTCTATTATAATCTATTTAGTAAAATAATTTGTGTACAGGTTGGATCTCTGTATGTCAACTACCGTAAATTCATTATCTTAGATACATTGGCAATTTATTATAATACACTCAGTATAAAATCAGTGCAATTAACACAAATTGATATAATTACCCCCACGGAATCTGTCCAAATCAATAACTAAAAACAAGAAAAGACTAATAAAAGGATGATATACTTCCTAAATGAGCCCCTCATGGGAATGATGTGTTAAAATTACGAATGAAATGAAAATCAGATTAAAAATGTTGAAGACCATCAAGGTAATATTTCTACAAAGCTTGTCTTTATTTGCTCTATTGATTCCAGAGAATAGAATTGAAATATGAAAAGATATTGGATACACAGGACGGCAATGCCAAAAACAACAGCAGATGCAAAGTGGTGGCAATACCTCCAATATTAAAAGTCTGGAGGTGTTATTCTGATTTCAGGATGAATACATTTAAAAAATAATGATCAAACCTTTGTATGAAAAGTAAAAGTCTAATAGGTTCTTACACGAGTCTTTATTGAAGATCTGGGATTTCTCACACGAGTGGAAGAAATCCCAGATCTTCAATAGAGACGAGTGTAAGAACCTATTTCTTCCGTTTTTAACAATGTTTACATTTCGGCCCCGAAACTAGATCACCACGTGCTAGGAGAGAAGGACGCTTATTTAAAGTTTGTGAGTGCATCGACCCCGTGTACACATGCATGCACTCCTGAAAAGAACCGTTTAATCATTATAATTCTTCAATGCAATACTGAACATAAAAATGTATTCTTGCAATTGCATATCCCTGGACTAAAAATCACACAAATTAAAATTCCGCAAAATGTTGTTGACGTCTTTGGTACATTAACAACATGACGTCATATGAAGACTTCCAGTTTAAAACGTAAAGATCAGACGTCATTTGGTTTCGTGTACGCTTCAATTTTGATCAAATATAACTAAAATACGTTTGCAAGGTAGGCGTTTTAATTATTTTTGTGTATTGTTGTAAATATGGCTTTCAATCTGACACTATCGTAGTTTCCCGTTGATTATATTCGGCCGATTTGATTGGCTGACAATGCCATGTAAGACAAGGTCACTCGCAGCTGTCTTTATGGCTTGTCTTACATAGAAAACGCATCAAAACGGAAGATAGTGTGATCTGTTCTTAACTGCATAACATTACAATGCCTTCAGGATATAAGTGTGTAAAATGTTTAATGAAACCAATCTTAAAAGACGATTAAAACTAAATCTCAATGGAGTCTGTAGGGCTAGGGTTATGGTGTTTAACACCATTTTCAACAGTATTTCAGTTATATCATGGTGGTCAGTTTTATTGGGGGAGGTATACAGGAGTATCCGGAGAAAACCACCAACCTGTCATAAATCCCTGACAAACTTTATCACATAATGCTGTATCAAGTACACCTCGCCTGAGTGGAGTTTGACTTCGCAACGTTAGTGATGATAGGCACCGGTTGCATAGGTAGTTATATATTCAACTACCATATGATCATGACCACGACAGCCCCCTTGGAGTCTGTAACATGTATAATTGTTTACAATGATCAAATATCTGTCTCCCCTGTAATAAGACCAACCCTTTATATGATCAGAATTTACAATAGTACAAGAGAGAGAAGAATATAGTCAGAAATAAAGGTCTACGATTCACTAAATCTCTTGTTGAAACAAATGACTGTAACTTATATTACCACGATCCAAAGATGGCAGATGCCAAATCAACGGCAATCTAATTTCAATAATCTGGAATCAGGTGAAATTATTTATATCAATTTTACTGTTTTGTTTAAAGAAATTTTCTGTAAATCGAGAAAAATAGAAAAAACAAATCCCAATGATTTGAAAACCGCCATCTTGTGATCATCGTAACTTGGGTTACGATTATCTGTTTAAGACCAGTGAAAATTATTTTATATCTCTATGCATTTCAACATCAATTTCCAACAGTTTACAGACTACCATATAACAGAGAACTAACTTTACAAAAAAATTAGATACAGCAAGCATTCATATAATAGTGACTTAATAATTCTTATTTCTACTTTAATAAATGCAGATGTATATTTGGAGTTTCTACAAGATAAGGATAATGACATTCAGACTGCAGTACATTCTCTTCAATATAACTTGTATGATATGGAACGAACATTAGATGTATAACAGAATGCAACAACAATACCGTGGCAAATATACTGGTTATGTCCCTTAGTATATGCTAAGGTCTACTAAGTGAGTACTCCCGAAAAAAAATTAAATTTATTTTGAAAAAGTAAGCTATGTCTACAAATAGTCAATACTTGAATGGACAATTGATTGAATTCAGTGAGGCTCAAAGTGAGCAATTGATCTCGAGTCTACATGGCATGAAACCAGTAGAAAATGACATTTTAAACGAAGAAGAAAGTGTAAACAAAGAAGACATATCCAGGCAGTGGATGAAGATTCAAAATAGGTAACAGGTAAAAGGAAAACATGGCAGAGATCGTAAAAGACGATGGTAAAGGAAATGAATATACAAACACAAACACAAAAAGTAATGCATCCAGTGAAAAGGTCAAACCAGTCTTTCTTAAAGACGAGGATGTTCTTGGTTCATCTATGTGGCTGACTAATGTAGAGATATAAAAGGCTATAGGAGTAAGGGTACCCTCACAGTGTATAAAGGGTATACAGCGTATCCGGAAAATGTGGCATATTTATATGGACAATGAGGAAGACAGACTGTCATTGTTAGTGCAGGTTTTAGCTTTGCGTGGCAGACAAATTCCCCTTCATTCACAAAATCCATATAATCCTGGCAGAACACAACCAGACACCATAAGGATAAAGTTAAAAGACGTGCCACTTTCCGCTGATGATGGACAGATCCATCGTGCCCTAACATTAGAGGGCTGTGAAATTCAAGGGTTATCCAGAAAGTTGACCAATTGTGAAACAGGTGACAGATTGATTATAAGTAAAACCTTACAAAACTCAATCCCAAGAAAGCTTCAAATTGGCAAATATTGGGCTCTTGTATTCCATAGTGGTCAACCAGAATTTTCTACACATAACCAACAAAATAACAATGCAAATAGAACAGACAAAGTACCTATGTGTTACAAATGCATATCTCACATTTTATGTATGATTGTCCAAATGACTGGGTGTGCAAAGCATGTCACAAACCAGGACACAAAATGATGGATTGCCCAAATGAGTTCACAGAGGCTGAGTGTGAAACACAAAATCACAATACAGAGGACAGTAATACAGATGTTCAGACAGACACTGTACAGAATACAACTACTGTAGAAATACACAATACAACACAAGAAGGTGAAAGTACAACAGAGGATATTGAACAATTTCAAAGTATACAGAAAGTAGCATTTTCTAAGACGAATTCAACCAAAAATTCAAAAGCAAGTGCAAAAAAAATTACAGTGAAATATGGACAAAAACAATGGAAACATTTATGAAAACACCAGTCTCATATGGACCTAAAGAGACAGTAAAAAGCAATACACCTCCAACTCCACCTGATAGGCAAGATGACCAGACTAGCAAAAGCAATGGCTCAAAAAAATCCTGTTATAATGACAAAGTCCATAAACCGTGAAATCCAATTATTAACTAGGATGAACTGTTTTAGATACCTAAAACTTATGTCTCCCCTTAATGCGGCCATCTGTACAACAACCTATCTCGAAAGACAAAAATGTTATGGCCCAGGCAAGAAAATAATATTTAAAAAACAATTATTTTACCTTGAGATCAAGGGTCAAGGTCCCACGAAGGTCATTACGGTACGCGACACATCACCTTATGGTCATGCACCCACATACCAAATATCATTGACCTATCTCGAAGCAAAAAAATGTTATGGCCCAGACAAGAAAATACTATTTAAAAAACAATTATTTGACCTTGAGGTCAAAGGTCATGGTCCCACGAAGGTCAATACAGTACGCGACACACCGCCTTATGGTCATGCACCCACATATCAAATATCATTGACCTATCTGGAAAGACAAAAACAGTTATGGTTCGGACAAGCTTCGCTGAGAAGAAGCAGAAGAAGCGGAAGAAAAAACCAGACTAAAACAATATGTCTCCCTTCGTTTGAAGGGGAGACATAATTATCGACAAATGATAGACTATTAGTGTCAGGATGTCTTGTCAACATAATATGGGGCAAGGTCACAATAGGTCAACAAAAAATTTAAACAGAAGTTGGGAACCATCAGTTAGAATTTACGGGTATGATTTATTTTTTGAATAGTTTATATTTGTGTATATTTTTTCTTTTATAAATATGATATATATATTGTATATTTATTGCGTAATTGATAGTAATTGATATGGTAAATTTATTATTAATCATAAATTGTATATATTGAATAGATATGGGCTCGAATAACTTGATAAATTTGTGTAGCCTAAATGTAAATAGCATGCATTTGAAGGAGAAAAGAAATAGAGTTATTGAATGGGTGAAAACACATGTATGTTCAATAGCATTTTTACAAGACACACATATAGACGAGAACATAGAAAAAGAAATTTGAATTTTTTTTCAATTTGAAATAGTAAGTAGTCATGGCACATCTGCTAGCAGGGGGGTTTCTATACCTTTAAATAAATCATTGAATTTTGCTATACTAGATAAATGGGAGGATAAAGATGGAAGATTACTGTCGATAAATATTCAAATCGATGATACAATTTTTACATTAGTCTGTATTTATGCACCTAATTGTAAAACTGTCAGAAATACATTTTCCAAAAAGGTAAGCTCAAATTTGAAAGAATACGGGACTGGGATATCAATATTAAGGGGTGACTTCAAAGAAACAATGAACCAAACTGATAGAAAAAGTGCAAGTCGCAAAAATACAAAACCGCAACAGGTAAGTAGTCCTAAAACTCTAATAAAAAGTAACAAATTAACAGATATTTGGAGAGATCTAAAATGTACAGTAGTTTACATGGCGAAGAAAAGATAAATCTCAGGCCAGTAGAATAGATATGATATTCATAGGGATGGACTTTCGTATGCTTGTTGAATCATGTAAAATTAAACCTGCATTTATACAATCAACAGACCATCAGAGTGTGTTTCTAAAATTGCAATCTGGGGTACAAAAAAAGGGTCGTGGCTTTTGGAAAATAAACAATTCTATTTTACAGGAACTAGAATATCAAACTTTAATTAACCACTTAATTGATAAACATATTGAAAATAGTGAGAACAACCAAATTGATAGTAGACTTGTGTGGGATGTTTTAAAAATAGAAATACATGATCATACTATTATGTACTGTAAAAATAAATCAAAGCTTAATAAACAAGAGCGGCGGTCTTTAGAAAAGGAGCTTAATGTTAAGCTAGCGAAACGAGATAGTATGAATGCTGAAGACAAAAATTTAAACAACCATATCAATCTTTTAGAATTAAAATTAGAAAAAATCTATCAGGAAAAAGCAAAGGGGGCACAAGTAAGGGCATGGGAACAGTGGGTTGAATTAGGTGAACAAAATTAGTTATACTTTCTGGGACTGGAAAAGAAAAGACAAGTTAAAAA
Organism: Bathymodiolus septemdierum; assembly: GCA_963383655.1. NCBI lineage: Eukaryota > Metazoa > Mollusca > Bivalvia > Mytilida > Modiolidae > Bathymodiolus > Bathymodiolus septemdierum. The sequence goes on along the minus strand of OY726522.1, from coordinate 88,038,995 downwards.
GTCAATAAATAAGATAAACTAGAGGCTCAGCACTGAGCTGAGGATGTGTCGCTCACCTTTCATTCTGCTTTGAGGAAACTTAATACAGAACCTTCCATAGGTGCTTCCCACCAAATTTCAGCTCATTTTGGCCAAGCAGTTTCAGAGAAGAAGATTTTTTAGAAATTGACCAATCTAAAAAAAGAATTGCCTGTGGCAGTCATATTTGTTAATGGATCAAAACGAAATGACCAATCTCTATAGAGGACCTTCTATAGATGCTTCCTACCACGTTTCATATCATTTGGCCAAGCGGTTTTAGATGAAAAGCTGTTTTAGAAATCGACCAATAAGAAACAAGAATTGCCTATGACGGCCATATTTGTTAACGGATCAAAATGGAATGAGCAATTCCCATAGAGGACCTTCCATAGATGCTTCCTACCACGTTTCGGTTCATTTAGCCAAGTTGTTTCAGAGTAGAAGATTTTTAGAAATCGACCAATCAGAAACAAGAATTGTCTGTAGTGGCCATGTTTGTTAATGGATCGGGACTAAATGAACATTCTTAATAGAGAACCTTCCATAGATGCTTCCTACCAAGTTTCGGTTCATTTGGCAAAGCGGTTTCAGAGGAGCAGATTTTTTTAGAAATCAACCAATCAGAAACAAGAATTGTCTGTGGAGGCCATGTATGTTAATGGATCGGCACGAAATGAGCAATCGTAACAGAGAACTTTCCATAGATGCTTCCTACCAAGTTTCGGTTCATTTGGCCAAACGTTTCAGAGGAGAAGAATCTAAAAAATCAGCCAATCAGAAACAAGAATGGCCTGTGGTGGCCATGTTTGTTAACAGATCGGGACGGATTGAGCAATTTTAATAGAGGATCTTCCATAGATGCTTCCTACCAAGTTTCAGTTCATTTGGCCAAGCGGTTTCAGAGGAAAAGAATTTAAAAAGTCAGCCAATCAGAAACAAGTCGCCTGTGGTGGCCATGTCTGTTAACGGATCGGGACGAAATGAGCAATCTTTACAAAGGACCTTCCATAGATGCTTCCTACCAAGTTTCGGTTCATTTGGCCATGCGGTTTCAGAGGAGAAGATTAAAAAAAATCTGTATAGAGATAAATGCATTTTGAATACAGATACATGTATCTATATTTAAACAAGAGTTACCTTTCTTTTAACAGAAGATGTTTTAGAAATCGACCAATCTGAAACAGGAATTGCCTGTGGCGGCCATGTTTTTAACTAATCGGGACAAAATGAGCAATCTTTATAGAGGACCTTCCATAGATACTTCCAACCAAGTTTCGGTTCATTTGGCCAAGCGGTTTCAGAGGAGAAGATTTTTTTAGAAATCAACTAAGCAGAAACAAGAATGGCCTGTGGTGGCCATGTTTGTTAACGGATCGGAACTAAATGAGCACTCTTTATAGAGGACCTTCCAAGGATGCTTCATACCAAGTTTCGGTTCATTTGGCCAAGCGGTTTCAGAGGAGAAGAATTAAAAAAATCAGCCAATCAGAAACAAGTCGCCTGTGGCGGCCATGTCTGTTAACGGATTGGGACGAAATGAGCAATCTTTACAGAGGACATGCCATAGATGCTTCCTACCAAGTTTCGGTTCATTTGGCCAAGCGGTTTCAAAGGAGAAGATTTAAACAAATCTGTATAGAGATAAATGCATTTTGAATACAGATACATGTATCTATATTTAAACAAGAGTTATCTTTCTTTTAATAGAAGATGTTTTAGAAATCGACAAATCTGAAACAAGAATTGCCTGTGGCGGCCATGTTTGTTAACTAATCGGGACAAAATGAGCAATATTTATAGAGGACCTTCCATAGATGTTTCCAACCAAGTTTCGGTTCATTTGGCCAAGCGGTTTCAGAGGAGAAGATTTAAAAAAATCTGTATAGAGATAAATGCATTTTGAATACAGATACATGTATCTATATTTAAACAAGAGTTATTTTTCTCTTAACAGAAGATGTTTTAGAAATCGACCAATCTGAAAGAAGAATTGCCTGTGTCGGCCATGTTTGTTAACTAATCGGGACAAAATGAGCAATCTTTATAGAGGACCTTCCATAGATGCTTCCAACCAAGTTTCGGGTCATTTGGCCAAGCGGTTTCAGAGGAGAAGACTTTTTAGAAATCAACTAATCAGAAACAAGAATGGCCTATGGTGGCCATGTTTGTTAACGGATCGGAACTAAATGAGCACTCTTTATAGAGGACCTTCCAAGGATGCTTCCTACCAAGCTTTGATTCATTTGGCCAAGCGGTTTCAGAGGAGAATTTTTTTTTAGAAATCAACCAATCAGAAACAAGAATGGCCTGTGGCGGCCATGTTTGTTAATGGATCGGGATGAAACTGAGCAATCTTTACAGAGGACCTTCCATAGATGCTTCCTACCAAGTTTCGGTTCATTTCGCTAAGCAGTTTCAGAGGAGAAGATTTTTTTAAATCGACCAATCAGAAACAAGAATTGGCTGTGGTGGCCATGTTTGTTAATGGATCAGGACAAAATGAGCATCTTTATAAAGAACCTTCCATAGACGCTTCCTACCAAGCTTTAGTTCATTTGGCCGAGGGGTTTCAGAGCAGAAGATTAAAATGTGAAAAGTTAACGGACGACGGACGTCAAGTGATGGCAAAAGCAAGGTGAGCTAAAAACGAAAATAATGATATAGCAACAGAACAAAGCGAAATATTAGAATTAATTAAAACTTATTACGAAAAATTATACTCCTCCAATAAACCAAATAAACCTATGTTACAAAAGTATATATTTGAAACTAAACTATAAAAGACATTGAGTGAAAAAGAAAAACCTATTTGCGACGGTGAGATAACAGTTACAGAATGTTCTGATGCAGTAAATGAAATGAAATTAAATAAATCTCCTGGGTGAGATGGTCTTTCGGTTGAATTTTACAGAACCTTTTGGGATAAGCTTAAATATTTTCTTATTAAAACCTATAATAAAAGTTATAATGAAAATCTGTTGACATATTCACAGCATTCAAGTGTACTACCATTGTTGTTTAGACCAATCTCGTTTTTAAATGTTGATTTGAAAATATTATCCCATGTGCTGGCTCAACGTTTGAAAAAGATATTAAGCAAAATAATTAATGTATACCAAACAGGTTATATAAAAAACAGATTTATAGGGTTTAATTTACGACAGATAAAGGATATAATAGATTATGCCGACATCTACAAAATAGAGGGTCCTTTGGTCTTTATAGATTTAAAAAAAGTTTCGATTCATTAGAATGGGATTTTATGTTGTTCACTTTGAAACATTTTGGTTTTTAATGATTCATTTGTAAATTGGGTTAAAACAATGTATACTGACATTCAGACCTGTGTCATTAATAACGTATGGGTGTCTGAAATGTTTAGAAACACCAGAGGGAGCCGTCAAGGTGTCCCTTGTCAGCCCTCCTGTTTGTGCTATCAGTAGAAATCATGGCACTGAGAAGTAAAAATAATAAAAATATAAAAGGGTTTCAAGTTAAGATAGATGAGATAAACCATAGCATTAAAATTCCTCAATTGGCAGACGACACAACATTATTTTTAAATTCTAAAACTGAGATATCATTGGCATTAAGGGGCCAACCATTTAACTTGAAATTGAAATTTTTGGTGTTTTTTCGGGACTTATTATGAATAAAGATAAAACAGAAGGGCCAGGCTTATGGATAGGGAAACTTAAGCATTGTAAAGACAAAGTGGGGGGAATTAAATGGACAGCCAAACCAATTAAAACTCTAGGGATATATTTTGGACATGATAAAGAAGAATGTGAAAAATTAAATTGGGAAAATAAAATAGAAAAAATGAATAATTTATTACTTTGTTTTATGGTCAAAAAGAAATTTAACAATCTTCGGGAAAATTTTGATAATCAAATCTTTAATTGTTCTTATATTTACATATGTGGCTAGTGCTTGTATTGTTTCAGAAAAATATAGGAAAGAAATAGATAGCAAATGCTTCAAATTTATTTGGAATAATAAACCTGATAAAGTAAAATGAAACACTGTAGTAGGGAAACTTGGAAATGGGGGTCTTAAAATGATCGATATTCAAAGTTACTTTATGTCTCTCAAAGCATCTTGGGTAAGTAGACTTGTTAGTAATCAATTAGTTCATCTTGGGTAAGTAGACTTGTTAGTAATCAATTAGTTGATTGAAAAATTATACCATGTAAGTATTTTGCAAAATTAGGAAAACAATGGTTAGTATTCTCACAGAATTTAGATAATATTACAGTCAACAAATAAACTAAACAGATTCCTGAATTTTATGGAGAAGTACTTCGAAGTTGGAACAAAATATGAAGTGGTCAAACTAGAACACCCTTAAATTTTGCAGACGTCAGAAAACAAATTATATGGGGAACAGGGCTCACGTTGGAGGGCGAAGAAGTCGCCTTGTAAAGGTTGACTTTTGCTTTCTCGTTGGTCAAAAGCGAAGTTCAAGTCGCCTTGTTATTTTGAAGAGTCGCCCTATGTCGCCGCCCGCGTATTTTCTCCACTTGTCATTTATGAAAATGTCGATATCGTGCACGTGTTTATTGAAATCTATCATATCCGTTGTTAAGTATTTTGAAAATGATTTTCTTGGAAAGTAATCCATTACGGTTTATAGAAACTTTAATTTCGTTCATTAGAAGTTTTGTTTATTGTTTATATATGCCCAGCTTAAAATAAAACTATTTGTTTTTCGTAAACAAACAAAAATGGCGCCATTTTGGTAAGGGGATGCAATGCGGTACTGTGCTACGGGAAATGTTGACCAAACTTTTTGTCTGAAGCTACTTTCAACAAAACGAACTTTTGATTTATTTTTTCTCATTTCTGTGACATAAAATCATAGTTCTCATATCAAATATGTTCATATATGCGAAGATTGCAATTCAAAATTCGTTGAAATGCATGGGGTCGTTTCAGATATTTATCCATCCGCATTGGTATTTTATACTCGACACCGGGTCAGTATTACGATCTGTCGAACTGTTTATTTACATACAGACATCTGTTAACGTTAACACATATCCAATTAAAAAAAAAACTTTGAACTACAGTAGCTTTCCTCCGTTGTTGCAATCTGATTTGAGGTCTGGCAAATTATAATTACAGCCTTTACTTTCTTCAGTTTTTGACTATCAGTGGCAATATACGTTTGTGCTGTATTTTCATTCCCTACTGTACTGTACTCCTATATATAGTTGGACCCTTGAACAAATTGACAGAGACATCGTTCTTCTGCTGAAGATCACACAAATATGAGTTATTACAATTTGTGTGGTATTGGATCACAACACAGTAATATTTCAAAAGGAAAAGGGGTGGGGAGGGGGGGGGGTACATATAAAAGTCACTGGTATGTAAGACTCCAATAGTCAAGGTAGACAGAAATAAAAATGTGACATTGAATATACATTGTATGTCCTTTGTAAGAGGTAGTTATGAATAAAAAAACCCAGAACAAATCAGTTCAGACAGCTTTTTAACTAATTACTAAATTTGGGCAGGGTAACCTCAGAGGGGTCGCGAAACAATGTTTCGATTAATCGCAATTAACTTCTCCCAGAAGTCTCCCCACTTCTCTCTGTTGTCTCCCACTTCTCCCTGTGAGCTCTCTGAAAGAGAAGTCACTTCTCCCTCTAATTTGAAAGTAGTGGGAGCCCTGATGGGGAAACAAATTTAGCAAGTTTGATCACAAAACTCTGCTGTTTAATAATTGGATAAATAGTGATTTTATTTATGTAAATGATATATTAGATGAAAATGGGGAGATATCACACAATTTTATTTTAAACCGTTTGAATAATAAATCCAACTGGATCACAGAATTCACCATTATGAAAAAAGCAATTCCCCCAAAAAATGGGTAGATATAATAAAAACCGAAAATTCCAAAAAAAGTGTAGTCAATATTTAAAAAAAATATGTATTAATTAAAGGAAATCCCTTTAAATTTTCAATCCTATTGAATAAATTTTTTTATGAATTGCTTCTCAATGAGAAATTTATAAAACCAATTGGTTTTAATACATGGAATACCTATTTACAACAAGAACTACCAAAATGTGAAACAGTATGTTATTTTATATTGAATTATTTAAGAGAAAATAAGTTGAAGGTTTTCAGAAGGAAATTATTACATTTCATTATTCCTACTAAAAATTACTTTTAAAATGGAAAATCATGAAAAATAGTTTATGCAATTTATGTAATATAGTGGAAGACTATATATAGTCACTACTTTATGACTTGTAGTATTTTTTTGTATTTTTTTCAAAGAGTTTTGAGGGAAAATAAAAGAATTGTTAAAAAAGAGTGGAATAGGAAATGATATAACTTTATATCATCTTTTATTACATACTTAGTTCAAATAAAGGCATTTTTGTATGACCAATATGACCGGAAGTAAACTGTCCATATTTTCACACCCCGGGAAAATAACCGGTTATTGGATTACTACAAGATCATTTCCATATCGAGGCCCATATTGGCCCGGGCCAATATGGGTGTCTCTTTTCTAGATGTCGGAAGTATGTAATAAATAGTTTAATACATGGGCATTTCCATATTGGCCTGGTTATCATCCCTCGACCCATATTGGCCCTCGACTCCGTCTCGGGATCATAACCAGGCCAATATGGAAATGCCCATGTATTAATCTGTATGTATTGGGTTATAAAATATTCGATAAAAGCTATTATGACTTCAATTATTTTCTTACAATCATTGGATTTTCAATATATAAGGCATATTACATTTCAGAGCAAAAAACTAAAAGACTTGATGTTTACTCATTGTTTGTTAGGGAATACCTTCAAATATATGGTGGAAATAAAATATTCAGAAAAGTTCATTTCTAAAAAGACTACAGAATTATTTGTAAACTATTTGAATACGAATTATTTTAATATAATTGTGTCTATAAATTTCTCTATATTTATATAATATATATTGTTTCATAAGAAGCTTGGGCTTATGAAGTTGGTTGTAACAAGCATTTGAATAAAATATTATTGTTGTTAAAAAAACCCCAATACCTTGGGAAATGTAACCTGTCAATCATTGTAAGAAAATCATGTTACATCACAGAAGTGGCAAATTTAACCTGTCAATCATTGTAAGAAAATCATGTTACATCACAGAAGTGGTCAATTTAATCTGTCAATCATTGTAAGAAAATCATGTTACATCACTGAAGTGGTAAATTTAACTTGTCAATCATTGTAAGAAAATCATGTTACATCAGAGAAGTGGCAAATTTAACCTGTCAATCATTATAAGAAAATCATCTTATATCACAGAAGTGGCAAATTTAACATGTCAATCATTGTAAGAAAATCATGTTACATCAGAGAAGTGGCAAATTTAACCTGTCAATCATTGTAAGAAAATCATGTTATATCACAGAAGTGGCAAATTTAATCTGTCAACCATTGCAAGAAAATCATATTTCATCAGAGAAGTGGCAAATTTAATCTGTCATTCATTGTAAGAAAATCATGTTACATCACAGAAGTGGCAAATTTAACCAGTCAATCATTGCAAGAATATCATGTTACATCAGAGAAGGGGCAAATTTAACCTGTCAAGCATTATAAGAAAATCATGTTACATCACAGAAGTGGCAAATTTAACCTGTCAATCATTGTAAGAAAATCATGCTACATCACAGAAGTGGTAAATTTAACTTGTCAATCATTGTAAGAAAATCATGCTACATCACAGAAGTGGTAAATTTAACTTGTCAATCATTGTAAGAAAATCATGTTACATCACAGAAGTGGCAAATTTAATCTGTCAATCATTATAAGAAAATAATGTTACATCAGAGAAGTGTCAAATTTAACCTGTCAATCATTGTAAGAAAATCATGTTACATCAGAGAAGTGGCAAATTCAACCTGTCAATCATTGTAAGAAAATCATGTTACATCACAGAAGTGTCAAATTTAACATGTCAATCATTGTAAGAAAATCATGTTACATCAGAGAAGTGGCAAATTTAACCTGTCAATCATTGTAAGAAAATCATGTTATATCACAGAAGTGGCAAATTTAATCTGTCAACCATTGCAAGAAAATCATATTTCATCAGAGAAGTGGCAAATTTAATCTGTCATTCATTGTAAGAAAATCAGCATTAGTTAATTTCTAAGGGAGATAATGGCAAGTGTTATCTTTCTTTTAACAGTTCAATGCAAGAGTTATCTCCCTTTTAACAGTTTACTACAATGGAGATTTTTTTTTTTTTAGAAATCGACCAATCAGAAACAAGAATTGCCTGTGGTGGCCATGTTTGTTAATGGATCGGGATGAAATGAGCAATATTTATAGAGGACCTTCCAAGAATGCTTCCTACCAAGTTTTGATTCATTTGGCAAAGCGGTTTTAGAGGAGATGATTTTTTAGAAATCAACCAATCAGAAACAAGAATGGTCTGTGGTGGCCATGTTTGTTAACGGATCGGAACTAAATGAGCAATCTTTATAGAGAATCTTCCAAGGATGTTTTCTACCATGTTTCGATTCATTTGGCCAAGTGGTTTCAGAGGAGAAGATTTTTTTAGAAATTAACTAATCAGAAACAAGAATTTCCTGTGGCTGCCATGTTTGTTAATGGATCAAAACGAAATGAGCAATCTCTATAGAGGACCTTCCATAGATGCTTCATACCACGTTTCATATTATTTAGCCAAGAGGCTTCAGAGGAAAAGCTGTTTTAGAATCGACCAATAAGAAATAAGAATTGCCTGTGGCAGCCATATTTGTTAATGGATCGGGATAAAATGAGCAAGCTTTATAGAAGACCTCCCATAGATGTATCCTACCAAGTTTTGGTTCATTTGGCCAAGCGGTTTCAGAGGAGAAGACTTTTAAAAATAGGCCAATCAGAAACAAGAATTGCCTTTGGTGGCCATGTTTGTTTACGGATCGGGATGAAATGAGCAATTGCAAAAGAGAACTTTCCATAGTTGCTTCCTACCAAGTTTCGAATCATTTGGCGAAACGGTTTCAGAGGAGAAGAATCTAGAAAATCATGGTGGCCATGTTTGTTAACGGATTGGAACGGAATGAGCAATCTTTATTGAGGACCTTCCATAGATGCTTCCTACCAAGTTTCGGTTCATTTGGCCAAGCAGTTTCAGAGGAGAAGAGTTTTTCAAATAGGCCAATCAGAAACAAGAATTGCCTGTGGCGGCCATGTTTGTTAATGGATCGGGACGAAATGAGCAATCTTTATAGAAGACCTTCCATAGATGCTTCCTACCAAGTTTCAGTTCATTTGGCTGGGTTTCAGAGGAGAAGATTAAAATGTGAAAAGTTAACGGACGACAGACGACGGACGCCAAGTGATGGCAAAAGCTCACATTGCCTTTGGCAAGGTGAGCTAAAAATGGTAGAATTTTCATAATGAGCTATTACAAAAAATTATTAAATACAATAAATCAAATAATATACATGTAGCTTGTTACACCAAGACAATTCTGATCTTTTAATATACCTTTTTCTTCATCCTTGAATTATTGTAGAAAACAATTTTGATATCCCCACACACAGGTACAAACTTTTCTATTTGCATGAGGTATGAATTTTGTCCTTTCTTTATGTCTTCATATACATTTGATATATACAATTTCGTTGCCTTTTGATATACCTCAAAGTGTGGTGCTAAATATAGACAATAAGAAAGCTAATTAGTGCTTACTGACATCAAACTTAATTTTGAGGTGAGTGAGTAATTGTTGTTTAATAGGGTGGATTTGTATAGTGCTAGTTGACTGATACAACAGTCAGAAGGTAGACATGTCACTCCAGGTAGACACATTATTAGTCAGAAGGTAGACATGTCACTCCAGGTAGACACATTATTAGTCAGAAAGTAGACATGTCACTCCAGGTACACATTATTAGTCAGAAGGTAGATATGTCACTCCAGGTAGACTACAACAGTCAGAAAGTAGACATGTCACTCCAAGTAGACTACAACAGTCAGAAGGTAGACATATCACTACAGGTAGACACATTATTAGTCAGAAAGTAGACATGTCACTCCAGGTAGACACATTATTAGTCAGAAGGTAGACATGTCACTCCAGGTAGACACATTATTAGTCAGAAAGTAGACATGTCACTCCAGGTAGACACATTATTAGTCAGAAAGTAGACATGTCACTCCAGGTAGACACATGATTAGTCAGAAGGTAGACATGTCACTCCAGGTAGACACATTATTAGTAAGAAGGTAGACATGTCACTCCAGATAGACACATTATTAGTCAGAAGGTAGACATGTCACTCCAGGTAGACACATTATTAGTCAGAAAGTAGACATGTCACTCCAGGTACACATTATTAGTCAGAAGGTAGATATGTCACTCTAGGTAGACTACAACAGTCAGAAAGTAGACATGTCACTCCAAGTAGACTACAACAGTCAGAAGGTAGACATATCACTACTGGTAGACACATTATTAGTCAGAAAGTAGACATGTCACTGCAGGTAAACACATTATTAGTCAGAAGGTAGACATGTCACTCCAGGTAGACACATTATTAGTCAGAAAGTAGACATGTCACTCCAGGTAGACACATTATTAGTCAGAAGGTAGATATGTCACTCCAGGTAGACTACCAGTCAGAAAGTAGACATGTCACTCCAGGTAGACACATTATTAGTCAGAAGATAGACATGTCACTCCAGGTAGACACATTATTAGTCAGAAAGTAGACATGTCACTCCATGTACACATTATTAGTCAGAAGGTAGATATGTCACTCCAGGTAGACCAACAGTCAGAAAATAGACATGTCACTCCAGGTAGACACATTATTAGTCAGAAAGTAGACATGTCACTCCAGGTAGACACATTATTAGTCAGAAGGTAGACATGTCACTCCAGGTAGACACATTATTAGTCAGAAAGTAGACATGTCACTACAGGTAGACACATTATTAGTCAGAAGGTAGATATGTCACTCCAGGTAGACACATTATTAGTCAGAAGGTAGATATGTCACCCCAGATAGACACATTATTAGTCAGAAGGTAGACATGTCACTCCAGATAGACACATTATTAGTCAGAAGGTAGACATGTCACTCCAGGTAGACTACAACAGTCAGAAGGTAGACATGTCACTCCAGGTAGACACATTATTAGTCAGAAGGTAGATATGTCACTCCAGGTAGACACATTATTAGTCAGAAGGTAGACATGTCACTCCAGGTAGACACATTATTAGTCAGAAGGTAGATATGTCACTCCAGGTAGACACATTATTAGTCAGAAGGTAGACATGTCACTCCAGGTAGACACATTATTAGTCAGAAGGTAGACATGTCACTCCAGGTAGACACATTATTAGTCAGAAAGTAGACATGTCACTACAGGTAGACACATTATTAGTCAGAAGGTAGATATGTCACTCCAGGTAGACACATTATTAGTCAGAAGGTAGATATGTCACCACAGATAGACACATTATTAGTCAGAAGGTAGACATGTCACTCCAGATAGACACATTATTAGTCAGAAGGTAGACATGTCACTCCAGCTAGACGCATTATTAGTCAGAAGGTAGACATGTCACTCCAGGTAGTCACATTATTAGTCAGAAGGTATACATGTCACTCTAGGTAGACACATTATCAGTCAGAAGGTAGATATGTCACTCCATATAGACACATTATTAGTCAGAAGGTAGACATATCACTCCAGGTAGACACATTATTAGTCAGAAGGTAGATATGTCACTCCAGGTAGACACATTATTAGTCAGAAGGTAGACATGTCACTCCAGGTAGACTACAACAGTCAGAAGGTAGACATGTCACTCCAGGTAGACACATTATTAGTCAGAAGGTAGATATGTCACTCCAGGTAGACACATTATTAGTCAGAAGGTAGACATATCACTCCAGGTAGACACATTATTAGTCAGAAGGTAGATATGTCACTCCAGATAGACACATTATTAGTCAGAAGGTAGATATGTCACTCCAGGTAGACACATTATTAGTCAGAAGTTAGACATGTCACTCCAGGTAGACACATTATTAGTCAGAAGGTAGATATGTCACTCCAGGTAGACACATTATTAGTCAGAAGGTAGACATGTCACTCCAGGTAGACACATTATTAGTCAGAAGGTAGACATGTCACTCCAGGTAGACACATTATTAGTCAGAAAGTAGACATGTCACTACAGGTAGACACATTATTAGTCAGAAGGTAGATATGTCACTCCAGGTAGACACATTATTAGTCAGAAGGTAGATATGTAACCACAGATAGACACATTATTAGTCAGAAGGTAGACATGTCACTCCAGATAGACACATTATTAGTCAGAAGGTAGACATGTCACTCCAGGTAGACGCATTATTAGTCAGAAGGTAGACATGTCACTCCAGGTAGTCACATTATTAGTCAGAAGGTATACATGTCACTCTAGGTAGACACATTATCAGTCAGAAGGTAGACATGTCACTCCATATAGACACATTATTAGTCAGAAGGTAGACATATCACTCCAGGTAGACACATTATTAGTCAGAAGGTAGATATGTCACTCCAGGTAGACACATTATTAGTCAGAAGGTAGACATGTCACTCCAGGTAGACTACAACAGTCAGAAGGTAGACATGTCACTCCAGGTAGACACATTATTAGTCAGAAGGTAGATATGTCACTCCAGGTAGACACATTATTAGTCAGAAGGTAGACATATCACTCCAGGTAGACACATTATTAGTCAGAAGGTAGATATGTCACTCCAGATAGACACATTATTAGTCAGAGGGTAGACATGTCACTCCAGGTAGACACATTATTAGTCAGAAGGTAGACATGTCACTCCAGGTAGACACATCATTAATCAGAAGGTAGACATGTCACTCCAGGTAGACACATTATTAGTCAGAAGGTAGATATGTCACTCCAGATAGACACATTATTAGTCAGAAGGTAGACATGTCACTCCAGGTAGACACATTATTAGTCAGAAGGTAGATATGTCACTCCAGGTAGACTACAAGTCAGAAAGTAGACATGTCACTCCAGGTAGACTACAACAGTCAGAAGGTAGACATGTCACTCCAGGTAAACTACAACAGTCAGAAGGTAGAAATGTCACTCCAGGTAGACTACAACAGTCAGAAGGTAGACATGTCACTCCAGGTAGACTATAACAGTCAGAAGGTAGACAAGTCACTACAGGTAGACATGTCACTCCAGGTAGACACATTATTAGTCAGAAGGTAGACATGTCACTCCAGGTAGACACATTATTAGTCAGAAGGTAGACATGTCACTCCAAGTAGACACATTATTAGTCAGAAGGTAGACATGTCACTCCAGGTAGACACATTATTAGTCAGAAGGTAGACATGTCACTCCAGGTAGACACATTATTAGTCAGAAGGTAGACATGTCACTCCAAGTAGACACATTATTAGTCAGAAGGTAGACATGTCACTCCAGGTAGACACATTATTAGTCAGAAGGTAGACATGTCACTCCAGGTAGACACATTATTAGTCAGAAGGTAGACATGTCACTCCAGGTAGACACATTATTAGTCAGAAGGTAGACATGTCACTCCAGGTAGACTACAACAGTCAGAAGGGAGACATGTCACTCCAAGTAGACACATTATTAGTCAGAAGGTAGACATGTCACTCCAGGTAGACACATTATTAGTCAGAAGGTAGATATGTCACTCCAGGTAGACACATTATTAGTCAGAAGGTAGATATGTCACCCCAGATAGACACATTATTAGTCAGAAGGTAGACATGTCACTCCAGATAGACACATTATTAGTCAGAAGGTAGACATGTCACTCCAGGTAGACGCATTATTAGTCAGAAGGTAGACATGTCACTCCAGGTAGTCACATTATTAGTCAGAAGGTATACATGTCACTCTAGGTAGACACATTATCAGTCAGAAGGTAGATATGTCACTCCATATAGACACATTATTAGTCAGAAGGTAGACATATCACTCCAGGTAGACACATTATTAGTCAGAAGGTAGATATGTCACTCCAGGTAGACACATTATTAGTCAGAAGGTAGACATGTCACTCCAGGTAGACTACAACAGTCAGAAGGTAGACATGTCACTCCAGGTAGACACATTATTAGTCAGAAGGTAGATATGTCACTCCAGGTAGACACATTATTAGTCAGAAGGTAGACATATCACTCCAGGTAGACACATTATTAGTCAGAAGGTAGATATGTCACTCCAGATAGACACATTATTAGTCAGAGGGTAGACATGTCACTCCAGGTAGACACATTATTAGTCAGAAGGTAGACATGTCACTCCAGGTAGACACATCATTAGTCAGAAGGTAGACATGTCACTCCAGGTAGACACATTATTAGTCAGAAGGTAGATATGTCACTCCAGATAGACACATTATTAGTCAGAAGGTAGACATGTCACTCCAGGTAGACACATTATTAGTCAGAAGGTAGATATGTCACTCCAGGTAGACTACAAGTCAGAAAGTAGACATGTCACTCCAGGTAGACTACAACAGTCAGAAGGTAGACATGTCACTCCAGGTAAACTACAACAGTCAGAAGGTAGAAATGTCACTCCAGGTAGACTACAACAGTCAGAAGGTAGACATGTCACTCCAGGTAGACTATAACAGTCAGAAGGTAGACAAGTCACTACAGGTAGACATGTCACTCCAGGTAGACACATTATTAGTCAGAAGGTAGACATGTAAACTCCAGGTAGACACATTATTAGTCAGAAGGTAGACATGTCACTCCAAGTAGACACATTATTAGTCAGAAGGTAGACATGTCACTCCAGGTAGACACATTATTAGTCAGAAGGTAGACATGTCACTCCAGGTAGACACATTATTAGTCAGAAGGTAGACATGTCACTCCAGGTAGACACATTATTAGTCAGAAGGTAGACATGTCACTCCAGGTAGTCACATTATTAGTCAGAAGGTATACATGTCACTCTAGGTAGACACATTATCAGTCAGAAGGTAGATATGTCACTCCAGGTAGACTACAAGTCAGAAAGTAGACATGTCACTCCAGGTAGACTACAACAGTCAGAAGGTAGACATGTCACTCCAGGTAAACTACAACAGTCAGAAGGTAGAAATGTCACTCCAGGTAGACTACAACAGTCAGAAGGTAGACATGTCACTCCAGGTAGACTATAACAGTCAGAAGGTAGACAAGTCACTACAGGTAGACATGTCACTCCAGGTAGACACATTATTAGTCAGAAGGTAGACATGTCACTCCAGGTAGACACATTATTAGTCAGAAGGTAGACATGTCACTCCAAGTAGACACATTATTAGTCAGAAGGTAGACATGTCACTCCAGGTAGACACATTATTAGTCAGAAGGTAGACATGTCACTCCAGGTAGACACATTATTAGTCAGAAGGTAGACATGTCACTCCAGGTAGACGCATTATTAGTCAGAAGGTAGACATGTCACTCCAGGTAGTCACATTATTAGTCAGAAGGTATACATGTCACTCTAGGTAGACACATTATCAGTCAGAAGGTAGATATGTCACTCCATATAGACACATTATTAGTCAGAAGGTAGACATATCACTCCAGGTAGACACATTATTAGTCAGAAGGTAGATATGTCACTCCAGGTAGACACATTATTAGTCAGAAGGTAGACATGTCACTCCAGGTAGACACATTATTAGTCAGAAGGTAGATATGTCACTCCAGGTAGACACATTATTAGTCAGAAGGTAGACATATCACTCCAGGTAGACACATTATTAGTCAGAAGGTAGATATGTCACTCCAGATAGACACATTATTAGTCAGAGGGTAGACATGTCACTCTAGGTAGACACATTATTAGTCAGAAGGTAGACATGTCACTCCAGGTAGACACATCATTAATAAGAAGGTAGACATGTCACTCCAGGTAGACACATTATTAGTCAGAAGGTAGATATGTCACTCCAGATAGACACATTATTAGTCAGAAGGTAGACATGTCACTCCAGGTAGACACATTATTAGTCAGAAGGTAGATATGTCACTCCAGGTAGACTACAAGTCAGAAAGTAGACATGTCACTCCAGGTAGACTACAACAGTCAGAAGGTAGACATGTCACTCCAGGTAAACTACAACAGTCAGAAGGTAGAAATGTCACTCCAGGTAGACTACAACAGTCAGAAGGTAGACATGTCACTCCAGGTAGACTATAACAGTCAGAAGGTAGACAAGTCACTACAGGTAGACATGTCACTCCAGGTAGACACATTATTAGTCAGAAGGTAGACATGTCACTCCAGGTAGACACATTATTAGTCAGAAGGTAGACATGTCACTCCAAGTAGACACATTATTAGTCAGAAGGTAGACATGTCACTCCAGGTAGACACATTATTAGTCAGAAGGTAGACATGTCACTCCAGGTAGACACATTATTAGTCAGAAGGTAGACATGTCACTCCAAGTAGACACATTATTAGTCAGAAGGTAGACATGTCACTCCAGGTAGACACATTATTAGTCAGAAGGTAGACATGTCACTCCAGGTAGACGCATTATTAGTCAGAAGGTATACATGTCACTCTAGGTAGACACATTATCAGTCAGAAGGTAGATATGTCACTCCATATAGACACATTATTAGTCAGAAGGTAGACATATCACTCCAGGTAGACACATTATTAGTCAGAAGGTAGATATGTCACTCCAGGTAGACACATTATTAGTCAGAAGGTAGACATGTCACTCCAGGTAGACTACAACAGTCAGAAGGTAGACATGTCACTCCAGGTAGACACATTATTAGTCAGAAGGTAGATATGTCACTCCAGGTAGACACATTATTAGTCAGAAGGTAGACATATCACTCCAGGTAGACACATTATTAGTCAGAAGGTAGATATGTCACTCCAGATAGACACATTATTAGTCAGAGGGTAGACATGTCACTCCAGGTAGACTATAACAGTCAGAAGGTAGACAAGTCACTACAGGTAGACATGTCACTCCAGGTAGACACATTATTAGTCAGAAGGTAGACATGTCACTCCAGGTAGACACATTATTAGTCAGAAGGTAGACATGTCACTCCAAGTAGACACATTATTAGTCAGAAGGTAGACATGTCACTCCAGGTAGACACATTATTAGTCAGAAGGTAGACATGTCACTCCAGGTAGACACATTATTAGTCAGAAGGTAGACATGTCACTCCAGGTAGACACATTATTAGTCAGAAGGTAGACATGTCACTCCAGGTAGTCACATTATTAGTCAGAAGGTATACATGTCACTCTAGGTAGACACATTATCAGTCAGAAGGTAGATATGTCACTCCAGGTAGACTACAAGTCAGAAAGTAGACATGTCACTCCAGGTAGACTACAACAGTCAGAAGGTAGACATGTCACTCCAGGTAAACTACAACAGTCAGAAGGTAGAAATGTCACTCCAGGTAGACTACAACAGTCAGAAGGTAGACATGTCACTCCAGGTAGATTATAACAGTCAGAAGGTAGACAAGTCACTACAGGTAGACATGTCACTCCAGGTAGACACATTATTAGTCAGAAGGTAGACATGTCACTCCAGGTAGACACATTATTAGTCAGAAGGTAGACATGTCACTCCAAGTAGACACATTATTAGTCAGAAGGTAGACATGTCACTCCAGGTAGACACATTATTAGTCAGAAGGTAGACATGTCACTCCAGGTAGACACATTATTAGTCAGAAGGTAGACATGTCACTCCAGGTAGACGCATTATTAGTCAGAAGGTAGACATGTCACTCCAGGTAGTCACATTATTAGTCAGAAGGTATACATGTCACTCTAGGTAGACACATTATCAGTCAGAAGGTAGATATGTCACTCCATATAGACACATTATTAGTCAGAAGGTAGACATATCACTCCAGGTAGACACATTATTAGTCAGAAGGTAGATATGTCACTCCAGGTAGACACATTATTAGTCAGAAGGTAGACATGTCACTCCAGGTAGACACATTATTAGTCAGAAGGTAGATATGTCACTCCAGGTAGACACATTATTAGTCAGAAGGTAGACATATCACTCCAGGTAGACACATTATTAGTCAGAAGGTAGATATGTCACTCCAGATAGACACATTATTAGTCAGAGGGTAGACATGTCACTCTAGGTAGACACATTATTAGTCAGAAGGTAGACATGTCACTCCAGGTAGACACATCATTAATCAGAAGGTAGACATGTCACTCCAGGTAGACACATTATTAGTCAGAAGGTAGATATGTCACTCCAGATAGACACATTATTAGTCAGAAGGTAGACATGTCACTCCAGGTAGACACATTATTAGTCAGAAGGTAGATATGTCACTCCAGGTAGACTACAAGTCAGAAAGTAGACATGTCACTCCAGGTAGACTACAACAGTCAGAAGGTAGACATGTCACTCCAGGTAAACTACAACAGTCAGAAGGTAGAAATGTCACTCCAGGTAGACTACAACAGTCAGAAGGTAGACATGTCACTCCAGGTAGACTATAACAGTCAGAAGGTAGACAAGTCACTACAGGTAGACATGTCACTCCAGGTAGACACATTATTAGTCAGAAGGTAGACATGTCACTCCAGGTAGACACATTATTAGTCAGAAGGTAGACATGTCACTCCAAGTAGACACATTATTAGTCAGAAGGTAGACATGTCACTCCAGGTAGACACATTATTAGTCAGAAGGTAGACATGTCACTCCAGGTAGACACATTATTAGTCAGAAGGTAGACATGTCACTCCAAGTAGACACATTATTAGTCAGAAGGTAGACATGTCACTCCAGGTAGACACATTATTAGTCAGAAGGTAGACATGTCACTCCAGGTAGACGCATTATTAGTCAGAAGGTAGACATGTCACTCCAGGTAGTCACATTATTAGTCAGAAGGTATACATGTCACTCTAGGTAGACACATTATCAGTCAGAAGGTAGATATGTCACTCCATATAGACACATTATTAGTCAGAAGGTAGACATATCACTCCAGGTAGACACATTATTAGTCAGAAGGTAGATATGTCACTCCAGGTAGACACATTATTAGTCAGAAGGTAGACATGTCACTCCAGGTAGACTACAACAGTCAGAAGGTAGACATGTCACTCCAGGTAGACACATTATTAGTCAGAAGGTAGATATGTCACTCCAGGTAGACACATTATTAGTCAGAAGGTAGACATATCACTCCAGGTAGACACATTATTAGTCAGAAGGTAGATATGTCACTCCAGATAGACACATTATTAGTCAGAGGGTAGACATGTCACTCCAGGTAGACACATTATTAGTCAGAAGGTAGACATGTCACTCCAGGTAGACACATCATTAATCAGAAGGTAGACATGTCACTCCAGGTAGACTATAACAGTCAGAAGGTAGACAAGTCACTACAGGTAGACATGTCACTCCAGGTAGACACATTATTAGTCAGAAGGTAGACATGTCACTCCAGGTAGACACATTATTAGTCAGAAGGTAGACATGTCACTCCAAGTAGACACATTATTAGTCAGAAGGTAGACATGTCACTCCAGGTAGACACATTATTAGTCAGAAGGTAGACATGTCACTCCAGGTAGACACATTATTAGTCAGAAGGTAGACATGTCACTCCAGGTAGACACATTATTAGTCAGAAGGTAGACATGTCACTCCAGGTAGTCACATTATTAGTCAGAAGGTATACATGTCACTCTAGGTAGACACATTATCAGTCAGAAGGTAGATATGTCACTCCAGGTAGACTACAAGTCAGAAAGTAGACATGTCACTCCAGGTAGACTACAACAGTCAGAAGGTAGACATGTCACTCCAGGTAAACTACAACAGTCAGAAGGTAGAAATGTCACTCCAGGTAGACTACAACAGTCAGAAGGTAGACATGTCACTCCAGGTAGACTATAACAGTCAGAAGGTAGACAAGTCACTACAGGTAGACATGTCACTCCAGGTAGACACATTATTAGTCAGAAGGTAGACATGTCACTCCAGGTAGACACATTATTAGTCAGAAGGTAGACATGTCACTCCAAGTAGACACATTATTAGTCAGAAGGTAGACATGTCACTCCAGGTAGACACATTATTAGTCAGAAGGTAGATATGTCACTCCAGGTAGACACATTATTAGTCAGAAGGTAGACATGTCACTCCAGGTAGACGCATTATTAGTCAGAAGGTAGACATGTCACTCCAGGTAGTCACATTATTAGTCAGAAGGTATACATGTCACTCTAGGTAGACACATTATCAGTCAGAAGGTAGATATGTCACTCCATATAGACACATTATTAGTCAGAAGGTAGACATATCACTCCAGGTAGACACATTATTAGTCAGAAGGTAGATATGTCACTCCAGGTAGACACATTATTAGTCAGAAGGTAGACATGTCACTCCAGGTAGACACATTATTAGTCAGAAGGTAGATATGTCACTCCAGGTAGACACATTATTAGTCAGAAGGTAGACATATCACTCCAGGTAGACACATTATTAGTCAGAAGGTAGATATGTCACTCCAGATAGACACATTATTAGTCAGAGGGTAGACATGTCACTCTAGGTAGACACATTATTAGTCAGAAGGTAGACATGTCACTCCAGGTAGACACATCATTAATCAGAAGGTAGACATGTCACTCCAGGTAGACACATTATTAGTCAGAAGGTAGATATGTCACTCCAGATAGACACATTATTAGTCAGAAGGTAGACATGTCACTCCAGGTAGACACATTATTAGTCAGAAGGTAGATATGTCACTCCAGGTAGACTACAAGTCAGAAAGTAGACATGTCACTCCAGGTAGACTACAACAGTCAGAAGGTAGACATGTCACTCCAGGTAAACTACAACAGTCAGAAGGTAGAAATGTCACTCCAGGTAGACTACAACAGTCAGAAGGTAGACATGTCACTCCAGGTAGACTATAACAGTCAGAAGGTAGACAAGTCACTACAGGTAGACATGTCACTCCAGGTAGACACATTATTAGTCAGAAGGTAGACATGTCACTCCAGGTAGACACATTATTAGTCAGAAGGTAGACATGTCACTCCAAGTAGACACATTATTAGTCAGAAGGTAGACATGTCACTCCAGGTAGACACATTATTAGTCAGAAGGTAGACATGTCACTCCAGGTAGACACATTATTAGTCAGAAGGTAGACATGTCACTCCAAGTAGACACATTATTAGTCAGAAGGTAGACATGTCACTCCAGGTAGACACATTATTAGTCAGAAGGTAGACATGTCACTCCAGGTAGACGCATTATTAGTCAGAAGGTAGACATGTCACTCCAGGTAGTCACATTATTAGTCAGAAGGTATACATGTCACTCTAGGTAGACACATTATCAGTCAGAAGGTAGATATGTCACTCCATATAGACACATTATTAGTCAGAAGGTAGACATATCACTCCAGGTAGACACATTATTAGTCAGAAGGTAGATATGTCACTCCAGGTAGACACATTATTAGTCAGAAGGTAGACATGTCACTCCAGGTAGACTACAACAGTCAGAAGGTAGACATGTCACTCCAGGTAGACACATTATTAGTCAGAAGGTAGATATGTCACTCCAGGTAGACACATTATTAGTCAGAAGGTAGACATATCACTCCAGGTAGACACATTATTAGTCAGAAGGTAGATATGTCACTCCAGATAGACACATTATTAGTCAGAGGGTAGACATGTCACTCCAGGTAGACACATTATTAGTCAGAAGGTAGACATGTCACTCCAGGTAGACACATCATTAATCAGAAGGTAGACATGTCACTCCAGGTAGACACATTATTAGTCAGAAGGTAGATATGTCACTCCAGATAGACACATTATTAGTCAGAAGGTAGACATGTCACTCCAGGTAGACACATTATTAGTCAGAAGGTAGATATGTCACTCCAGGTAGACTACAAGTCAGAAAGTAGACATGTCACTCCAGGTAGACTACAACAGTCAGAAGGTAGACGTGTCACTCCAGGTAAACTACAACAGTCAGAAGGTAGAAATGTCACTCCAGGTAGACTACAACAGTCAGAAGGTAGACATGTCACTCCAGGTAGACTATAACAGTCAGAAGGTAGACAAGTCACTACAGGTAGACATGTCACTCCAGGTAGACACATTATTAGTCAGAAGGTAGACATGTCACTCCAGGTAGACACATTATTAGTCAGAAGGTAGACATGTCACTCCAAGTAGACACATTATTAGTCAGAAGGTAGACATGTCACTCCAGGTAGACACATTATTAGTCAGAAGGTAGACATGTCACTCCAGGTAGACACATTATTAGTCAGAAGGTAGACATGTCACTCCAGGTAGACACATTATTAGTCAGAAGGTAGACATGTCACTCCAGGTAGTCACATTATTAGTCAGAAGGTATACATGTCACTCTAGGTAGACACATTATCAGTCAGAAGGTAGATATGTCACTCCAGGTAGACTACAAGTCAGAAAGTAGACATGTCACTCCAGGTAGACTACAACAGTCAGAAGGTAGACATGTCACTCCAGGTAAACTACAACAGTCAGAAGGTAGAAATGTCACTCCAGGTAGACTACAACAGTCAGAAGGTAGACATGTCACTCCAGGTAGACTATAACAGTCAGAAGGTAGACAAGTCACTACAGGTAGACATGTCACTCCAGGTAGACACATTATTAGTCAGAAGGTAGACATGTCACTCCAGGTAGACACATTATTAGTCAGAAGGTAGACATGTCACTCCAAGTAGACACATTATTAGTCAGAAGGTAGACATGTCACTCCAGGTAGACACATTATTAGTCAGAAGGTAGACATGTCACTCCAGGTAGACACATTATTAGTCAGAAGGTAGACATGTCACTCCAGGTAGACGCATTATTAGTCAGAAGGTAGACATGTCACTCCAGGTAGTCACATTATTAGTCAGAAGGTATACATGTCACTCTAGGTAGACACATTATCAGTCAGAAGGTAGATATGTCACTCCATATAGACACATTATTAGTCAGAAGGTAGACATATCACTCCAGGTAGACACATTATTAGTCAGAAGGTAGATATGTCACTCCAGGTAGACACATTATTAGTCAGAAGGTAGACATGTCACTCCAGGTAGACTACAACAGTCAGAAGGTAGACATGTCACTCCAGGTAAACTACAACAGTCAGAAGGTAGAAATGTCACTCCAGGTAGACTACAACAGTCAGAAGGTAGACATGTCACTCCAGGTAGACTATAACAGTCAGAAGGTAGACAAGTCACTACAGGTAGACATGTCACTCCAGGTAGACACATTATTAGTCAGAAGGTAGACATGTCACTCCAGGTAGACACATTATTAGTCAGAAGGTAGACATGTCACTCCAAGTAGACACATTATTAGTCAGAAGGTAGACATGTCACTCCAGGTAGACACATTATTAGTCAGAAGGTAGACATGTCACTCCAGGTAGACACATTATTAGTCAGAAGGTAGACATGTCACTCCAGGTAGACACATTATTAGTCAGAAGGTAGACATGTCACTCCAGGTAGTCACATTATTAGTCAGAAGGTATACATGTCACTCTAGGTAGACACATTATCAGTCAGAAGGTAGATATGTCACTCCAGGTAGACTACAAGTCAGAAAGTAGACATGTCACTCCAGGTAGACTACAACAGTCAGAAGGTAGACATGTCACTCCAGGTAAACTACAACAGTCAGAAGGTAGAAATGTCACTCCAGGTAGACTACAACAGTCAGAAGGTAGACATGTCACTCCAGGTAGACTATAACAGTCAGAAGGTAGACAAGTCACTACAGGTAGACATGTCACTCCAGGTAGACACATTATTAGTCAGAAGGTAGACATGTCACTCCAGGTAGACACATTATTAGTCAGAAGGTAGACATGTCACTCCAAGTAGACACATTATTAGTCAGAAGGTAGACATGTCACTCCAGGTAGACACATTATTAGTCAGAAGGTAGACATGTCACTCCAGGTAGACACATTATTAGTCAGAAGGTAGACATGTCACTCCAGGTAGACGCATTATTAGTCAGAAGGTAGACATGTCACTCCAGGTAGTCACATTATTAGTCAGAAGGTATACATGTCACTCTAGGTAGACACATTATCAGTCAGAAGGTAGATATGTCACTCCATATAGACACATTATTAGTCAGAAGGTAGACATATCACTCCAGGTAGACACATTATTAGTCAGAAGGTAGATATGTCACTCCAGGTAGACACATTATTAGTCAGAAGGTAGACATGTCACTCCAGGTAGACTACAACAGTCAGAAGGTAGACATGTCACTCCAGGTAGACACATTATTAGTCAGAAGGTAGATATGTCACTCCAGGTAGACACATTATTAGTCAGAAGGTAGACATATCACTCCAGGTAGACACATTATTAGTCAGAAGGTAGATATGTCACTCCAGATAGACACATTATTAGTCAGAGGGTAGACATGTCACTCCAGGTAGACACATTATTAGTCAGAAGGTAGACATGTCACTCCAGGTAGACACATCATTAATCAGAAGGTAGACATGTCACTCCAGGTAGACACATTATTAGTCAGAAGGTAGATATGTCACTCCAGATAGACACATTATTAGTCAGAAGGTAGACATGTCACTCCAGGTAGACACATTATTAGTCAGAAGGTAGATATGTCACTCCAGGTAGACTACAAGTCAGAAAGTAGACATGTCACTCCAGGTAGACTACAACAGTCAGAAGGTAGACATGTCACTCCAGGTAAACTACAACAGTCAGAAGGTAGAAATGTCACTCCAGGTAGACTACAACAGTCAGAAGGTAGACATGTCACTCCAGGTAGACTATAACAGTCAGAAGGTAGACAAGTCACTACAGGTAGACATGTCACTCCAGGTAGACACATTATTAGTCAGAAGGTAGACATGTCACTCCAGGTAGACACATTATTAGTCAGAAGGTAGACATGTCACTCCAAGTAGACACATTATTAGTCAGAAGGTAGACATGTCACTCCAGGTAGACACATTATTAGTCAGAAGGTAGACATGTCACTCCAGGTAGACACATTATTAGTCAGAAGGTAGACATGTCACTCCAGGTAGACACATTATTAGTCAGAAGGTAGACATGTCACTCCAGGTAGACTACAACAGTCAGAAGGGAGACATGTCACTCCAAGTAGACACATTATTAGTCAGAAGGTAGACATGTCACTCCAGGTAGACTACAACAGTCAGAAGGTAGACATGTCACTCCAGGTAGACACATTATTCTGACTGTGAGTCAACCAGTCTTGCTCTTACTCCTTAAGGCTGCATATGCAACAGAAAAGCAGCAAATTACAATTTATGGCCTTGGTTAGACCCTATCAAGGATTGAACCAACGTTCAAACCATTACACCACCAAGTCGGTAAGTTAATTTACAAAATATATCTTTACAATACAAGTAACAAAGTATTAAAAGTTTTGTTATTACTCCATGATTCTTATTTATTAGATACATATGTATCCACTTTTTTTTGGTGGAGGAAACCGGAGTACCTGGAGAAAACCACTGACCTGACGCAAGTCACTGACAAACTTTATCACATAATGTTGTATCGAGTACACCACTACACCTCGCCATGAACGGGGTTCGAACTCACAACGTTAGTGGTGAGAGCCACTGGTTACACAGGTAGTTGTAAATCTAACTACTATACGATCACGACCACCACAGCCTCTGAATGGTTTAGGATTCAGAAAAACAACTGAAATAAGTGAATTATGGCTTATGGTTGTTTATTGCCACTTTCAAACAATATTACAGTTTTATTGTGGTTTTCAATCTTAGTTGTGAAGGAAACTGGAGTGATTGTGAATGAGTGATTGTGAATGAGTTATTGTTGTTTAACACCAAGTGGGCAAGGTTTCAGCTATATCAGTTGTTGTTTAACACCAAGTGAGCAAGGTTTCAGCTATATCAGTTGTTGTTTAACACTAAGTCAGCAAGGTTTCAGCTATATCAGTTGTTGTTTAACACTAAGTCAGCAAGGTTTCAGCTATATCAGTTGTTGCTTAAAACCAAGTGGGCAAAGTTTCAGCTATATCAGTTGTTGTTTAACACCAAGTGAGCAAGGTTTCAGCTATATCAGTTGGTGTTAAACACCAAGTGAGCAAGGTTTCAGCTATATCAGTTGTTGTTTAACACCAAGTGAGCAAGGTTTCAGCTACATCATTTGTTGTTTAACACCAAGTGAGCAAGGTTTCAGCAATATCAATTGTTGTTTAACACCAAGTGAGCAAGGTTTCAGCTATATCAGTTGGTGTTAAACACCAAGTGAGCAAGGTTTCAGCTATATCAGTTGTTGTTTAAGACCAAGTGAGCAAGGTTTCAGCTATATCAGTTGTTGTTTAAGACCAAGTGAGCAAGGTTTCAGCTATATCAGTTGTTGTTTAACACCAAGTGAGCAAGGTTTCAGCTATATCAGATGTTGTTTAACACCAAGTGAGCAAGGTTTCAGCTATATCAGTTGTTGTTTAACACCAAGTGAGCAAGGTTTCAGCTATATCAATTGTTGTTTAACACCAAGTGAGCAAGGTTTCAGCTATATCATTTGTTGTTTAACACCAAGTGAGCAAGGTTTCAGCTATATCAGTTGTTGTTTAACACCAAGTGAGCAAGGTTTCAGCTATATCAGTTGTTGTTTAACACCAAGTGAGCAAGGTTTCAGCTATATCAGTTGTTGTTTAACACCAAGTGAGCAAGGTTTCAGCTATATCAGTTGTTGTTTAACACCAAGTGAGCAAGGTTTCAGCTATATCAGTTGTTGTTTAACACTAAGTCAGCAAGGTTTCAGCTATATCAGTTGTTGTTTAACACTAAGTCAGCAAGGTTTCAGCTATATCAGTTGTTGCTTAACACCAAGTGGGCAAAGTTTCAGCTATATCAGTTGTTGTTTAACACCAAGTGAGCAAGGTTTCAGCTATATCAGTTGGTGTTAAACACCAAGTGAGCAAGGTTTCAGCTATATCAGTTGTTGTTTAACACCAAGTGAGCAAGGTTTCAGCTACATCATTTGTTGTTTAACACCAAGTGAGCAAGGTTTCAGCTATATCAGTTGGTGTTAAACACCAAGTGAGCAAGGTTTCAGCTATATCAGTTGTTGTTTAACACCAAGTGAGCAAGGTTTCAGCTATATCAGTTGTTGTTTAACACCAAGTCAGCAAGGTTTCAGCTATATCAGTTGTTGTTTAACACCAAGTGAGCAAGGTTTCAGCTATATCAATTGTTGTTTAACACCAAGTGAGCAAGGTTTCAGCTATATCAGTTGGTGTTTAACACCCAATGAGCAAGGTTTCAGCTACATCATTTGTTGTTTAACACCAAGTGAACAAGGTTTCAGCTATATCAATTGTTGTTTAACACCAAGTGAGCAAGGTTTCAGCTATATCAGTTGGTGTTTAACACCCAGTGAGCAAGGTTTCAGCTATATCATTTGTTGTTAAACACCAAGTGAGCAAGGTTTCAGCTATATCAGTTGTTGTTTAACACCAAGTCAGCAAGGTTTCAGCTATATCAGTTGTTGTTTAACACCAAGTCAGCAAGGTTTCAGCTACATCAGTTGTTGTTTAACACCTAGTGAGCAAGGTTTCAGCTATATCAGTTGTTGTTAAACACCAAGTGAGCAAGGTTTCAGCTATATCAGTTGTTGTTTAACACCTAGTGAGCAAGGTTTCAGCTATATCAGTTGTTGTTTAACACCAAGTGAGCAAGGTTTCAGCTATATCAGTTGGTGTTTAACACCCAGTGAGCAAGGTTTCAGCTATATCAGTTGGTGTTTAACACCAAGTGAGCAAGGTTTCAGCTATATCAGTTGGTGTTTAACACCCGAGTTAGCAAGGTTTCAGCTATATCAGTTGTTGTTTAACACCCAGTGAGCAAGGTTTCAGCTATATCAGTTGTTGTTTAACACCAAGTGGCAAGGTTTCAGCTATATCAGTTGTTGTTTAACACCAAGTGAGCAAGGTTTCAGCTATATCAGTTGTTGTTTAACACCAAGTGAGCAAGGTTTCAGCTATATCAGTTGCATTTTGATGAAATGATGATGATGTCCACTTTGTGCTAGATCAACACGCTTTAGTTCTATTTTTATATTCCTAGCTCACTGAAACAAGTTAAAAGAAAGACTTGTTGCTCCACTCGGACACAATTTCCTGCTTCTGAGACCAATCTTTGTTTTTACTCCTTAATGCAGTATTCATGGCAGAGAAGCAACAAATACCAATTTCATAGTCTTTGGCTTGACCCGAATAGGGCTAAAACCCACGATCTACTGCACTCGAGGCAAGCACGCCAAAAATTACACCATCGATGCGGTGTACCACATTTCAGACAGCAAAATAACATGTTCTAAACTTACAACAACCACTTCCATTATGCATTGGAACTGTTTTAAACTCTATACTCTCTAGTAATAACGTCACTGGCTTGTATTCTAATCTGTGTCTAATTAAATACTCATAATATTCTACATATCGTCTTTGACTTGGGATGGTCACACCCTGAAATAAACAAATTTAAACAAATGTACTTTTCTTTATAATATATTATTATACCTCAGATAATAAATAATCAATTCTATTGGTTAAAAGATAATCACATGACATAAAATAATCTGGATATTTTTGCTTCTAATCGCCGCCAACGGTGAATAACCTCAAGAATTACACACGTCCATTGAATAACCCTATTATTCAACGGTGAATAACCCTCGAAAATTACAACGTCCAGTGAATAACCCAAATGAAATAATACTTTAACAATTCAAATATTAAACAGTATATTTCAACTGTTTGTTCGGTATAATAAAACAGTTACGGCCCTCTGAATCGGTGGATATTCACCTCTTCCGAGGGCCATAACTGTATATTGTTGTTTTAACACCAAGTTAACAATATTTCAGTGTTAGGGTTAATTTCAGTTATATCGTGGCGGTCAGTTTTATTGGTGGAGGAAACCAGAAAACTACTGACATGCTGCAAGTTACTGACAAACTTTATCACATAAAGTTGTATCGAGTACACTTTGCCATGAGAGGGATTCAAACTCACAACTTTAGTGGTGATAGACACTGATTGCACAAGTAGTGTTATAGTGTTAGTTCACTGGAAAAATCCACGGTTAGATATGTTGCTCCACTAAGACACATTATCATGACTCAGAGCCAACCAGTCTTTGCTCATACTCCTTAATGTTTTATGCTCAGCAGAGTTTCAGCAAATACCAATTTCATAGTCTTTGATTGGTCTCGACTGGGGATTGAAGTGAGTATGCTAACCATTACACCATCAAGATTGTTTATAACTGTTAAAAGATTCAAGACTAAATATGTTGTTCACAATAGACAGACGGGTTGCTACAAAGTAATCACATATAACAAACCAATACTCTGTCACATGATCTATTTTTCCAAAATATGCAGTTATTCCGAAGGTCCGTTAGAAATTGGATAAAGTTCAGTAAAAATTTATTCTGTCTGGTTAATTGTAATTATTTACTGGACCAAATGTCCAATCTGATACCAGTAAATTTATAGATTCAAGGTAGCAAATGTCCGTTAAAATATGTTTCAGTTCGGTCAAGTGTATTTTCTACTGGACCGATTGTCCAATTAAAATAAAAATACCCCTGGAATCACTGAATATGGTACTTACTTTTGCATGCCCATTCCTTACCCTTTTGCATTGAAAATCAACTGCTTTATGCTCCATCACAAGGTAAATGGGCCATGATTTATATCCTCCATTGAAAATTTGAATGAATTAATACGTCCTTCACTTTCTCTATGGAGATTTGATATGGTGGCTATCTTTGTTTCTAATGGGACGCTGGGTTGTTTACCTCTACATTTTCAATAAAACCGTCTTGTCTATGTATAGCCATATCTCAGTTAAATATGAAAACAATGTTTCGTATTTCTGTTACCTAAACTGACATTAAGAAGAATTCTGAGGACATCTGACCAAATTCACCAAATTTCAGCTTGCACTATAGCCGAACGCAACGCGGTAAGTAGTTTTCATTTCAGTCCATTTCAACAGATTTGAAACTTGGTGACACAGAGTATAATTATCTCTAACATAGTTATCTTTAGCAGGTTGTTAAATAGTACATTGTGATAGTGGATTAGGCCTAAAATAAAATTTTATTTGTTTGGCATTGCCGCCCCACCCACGGAAAAACTTGCCGCCCAAATTATTTTATTTGCATTTCAGACAATTTTTTTTATTTATTAAATAAATCGGAATCGTGCCGGAATTTCGATCATGTCCGCGGGGTTTGTTCCGGGCTTTATTTATTTCAAATCTCGATCGTAACAGCACTTGATGTACACTGTATTGAGAGCAAACGTTTAAACGACATAGAATAGAAAATGATCTGCTGAAACAAAAATAATGTTGAAGAGTCCGGCAGTGGAAATCATCCCCCTATGCTGCAATACATCAGTTAAGGGGGGTAAACATTTGATAAAAAATAAGATCTTCAGTTATTATATGGACGAAAGATGGGAGGATGTTCTGAAAGACCTTTTAGAAGACTGAAAATATAAAGCTTTCAAATGTTAAAAAAATAAAATAATTTCCCTGCCTACATACCCACCTGCTGATAGTGTGGGTCGGCAATGCCAAACAAACAATATTTTAAGGGTGGCCTTAAAGCTTCTCCTTGATAAAGAAAAGTGTGGATTAAAGCTTCTCCTTGATAAACAGAAGTGTGGATTAAAGCTTTTCCTTGATAAAGAGAAGTGTGGATTAAAGCTTCTCCTTGATAAAGAGAAGTGTGGATTAAAGCTTTTTCATGATAAAGAGAAGTGTGGATTAAAGCTTTTCCATGATAAAGAGAAGTGTGGATTAAAGCTTCTTGACAAAGAGAAGTGTGGATTCAAGCTTTTCCATGATAAAGAGAAGTGTGGATTAAAGCTTCTTGACAAAGAGAAGTGTGGATTAAAGCTTCTCCACAAAGAGAAGTGTGGATTAAAGCTTCTCCTTGATAAAAAGAAGTGTGGATTAAAGCTTCTCCTTGATAAAGAGAAGTGTGGATTAAAGCTTCTTGACAAAGAGAAGTGTGGATTCAAGCTTTTCCATGATAAAGAGAAGTGTGGATTAAAGCTTCTTGACAAAGAGAAGTGTGGATTAAAGCTTCTCCACAAAGAGAAGTGTGGATTAAAGCTTCTCCTTGATAAAAAGAAGTGTGGATTAAAGCTTCTCCTTGATAAAGAGAAGTGTGGATTAAAGCTTTTCCATGATAAAGAGAAGTGTGGATTAAAGCTTCTCCTTGACAAAGAGAAGTGTGGATTAAAGCTTCTCCTCTCCTACACTTTTATAATACACAAATGATTACAATGGACATTAAAAAAATGTTTTTTTTAGAAGTTTGAAGACAGTAATATATATCTGCACTATTATTACAAACCTTTTCATTCTGAGTACGAGCTTTACCATAAAATCGGAGGGCTTCTTTTGAAGTTATAAATTTATCACGATGCAACATATATGCACATATCATCACGCCAGTTCTTCCCTGGAAATTAAAAAAAAAAAAAAAAATACCGGTGAAGTTCAGTTCCATTCAATTTCTTTTGGAAATCATAGAAACAGAATAAATATTTATTATTATTATCATTTTTAATAATAATAATAACTATATAGATATTCTCTGAAACTAAAGTTACAAAGGTGACATTTCTAGTAATCATGCCTTATTCTATACCATCAACAAAGTTCCACCTTGAAGATATCCAAAGAGGAAGCTAATAATTGTCAAAAGTTACCAAGTGAAATTGTTGGTGTTCTGTGCAGTAGATTTACCTACATAGGGATATTAACTTGTCAAATAAGAAAACTCCCTCACAAAACTAGAAGCTTTTCATCTAAGAATGAGTCTTTACCACCAAATACATGTATTGTGATTAAAGAAAATCCTTTTTTTCCAGAAATACAACACATTATCAACTTATAGAGAACAAAAATTATTGTCTGACAATTTGATTGAGATCAAACTAAAAGACTAGTTGGTTGGTTTGGTTGGTTTGATGACGCTTAACGTCACTTTCAATAATATTTCAGCTATATTGTGGCGGTCAGTTTTATTGGTGGAGGAAACCAGAGAACCTGGAGAAAAACACCGACCTGCCGCAAGTCACTGACAAACTTTATCACATAATGTTATACACCTCGCCCTGATTGAGATTTGAACTCACAACATCAGTGGTGATAGGCACTGATTGCATAGGTAGCTGTAAATCCAACTACCATAAGATCACAACCACGACGGCCCCAAATAAAAGACTAGGTGAAGACAGCACATTTTATTATCTATAGATTAAGTTGATGTTAATGTTCAGTTATTGATTAGAAAGAGACAGATGTAATTAATAACTATAGATATCTTCATGATCAGTACTGATAAAACTGTCAGAGTGATTACTGTCTGCCCCAAAAACCACTAGCCCTATACCCCAGTCTAGTACAAATTGGTTCAGGCTAGTAAAAATTACATAAAATTTGCTTAATATTTTTTTTCTTTTTTCTAAAATGTTGTTCCGGCTAGTTTGTCAAAATGTTTTTGGCACAGACTGGATTAGAATTCAACAGAATACACCAACACTTTTACCCTCAAGATATTTAATCATATAGCTTATATAGATGGGTTAGGATTATGGTGTTTAACACCGCTTTCAACAATTTTTTAGTTATATCATGGCGGTCAGTTTTATTGGTGGAGGAAGCAATGTATCCGCAGAAAATCACTGACCTGTCGCAAGTCACTAACAAACTAACACATAATGTTGTATGGAGTACGCCTTGCTATGAATGGGATTTGAACTCACATTAGTGGTGATAGGCACTAATTGCATAGGTAGTAGTAAATCCAACAATCACATGGGTCACGCTTATACATGTATAAGTAAGTGATACAAAGATTTGATTGATTTTTGGTGCTTTAACGCCACTTTCAGTAGTATTTCAGCTTTTCATGTCGACCAGTTTTAGTGGTGGAGGAAGCCGGAGTTCCCAGAGATTACCACCAACCCTGGGCAAGCAATTGGTCAACTTTATCACTTGCGCTGCGAGTCGAGTGCACCCTTTTTTGTAATTTACAAAGCTGGGCGCGAACCCACGCCATATTGGTGATAGGCTTGTATGAGCTGTTAGATTCAACGACCTAACTCATTGAGCCACCCGGGCCCCTAGTAATACAAAGTAAAATGGCATTGACAAAACCAAATAAATACTGTTACTCAATAACATTCTCTCTTAATATAAATTTTGTTAGAAGATAGTATACTTTTTTTTTTATATATATAAAAGGAGCGTTATATTAAAAAAATTCAGTTCTTCTAAAATTAGCGGTATACCTTTCTACACTGTCAAAATCTCAACTTTCTTGTTGAATGATTTGTACAATTCGCACCTTTCAAGATGGTTTATTAAACAGAAAACATAATAACGGTCACAGAGAACAAGTCATGCTTGCTAAATGTGTTCTTCTTGCTATTAAATAGTTAAATTAAATGTCATGATTTGGAAATGTTTTTCAACTTCAGACTTCAATCTGATAATCAAGGAAATTAAAGTAAAAAAGTTAACACTTAGTGAATTATAAAACATTATTATAACTCAAGGGAAACAACTTACTTTTCCTGCTTTGCAGTGGATGGCAGCTATATTGTTTTCGTCTTTCTTCAACCAATCATCCAGGTCTTCACAGAATGGTTTGATTAATTCTAGCACTGGTGGATTGTGGTCCTCAAATGGATAATTCATAACTGGGCCATGGAATTGATCAGGATCATATGACCTCTCAGTACATCTGAAAAATAAAACTGTTATTAATATAAGTTGTGTTAAACTGTGATCCTAAAAATAGACAATACATTACTCAGCCATAGATAAGAGTGTACAGAGGTAGCAGTTAATACATGTGGCAGAGTAAGATCTCTGAACACACTAGTTTGTATCTTCAGAGTAAGATCTCTGAACACATTAGTTTGTATCTTCAGAGTAAGATCTCTGAACACACTAGTTTGTATCTTCAGAGTAAGATCTCTGAACACATTAGTTTGTATCTTCAGAGTAAGATCTCTGAACATAATAGTTTGTATCTTCAGAGTAAGATTTCTGAACACACTAGTTTGTATCTTCAGAGTAAGATCTCTGAACACAATAGTTTCTATCTTTAGAGTAAGATTTCTGAACACACTAGCTTGCATCTTCAGAGTAAGATCTCTGAACACACTAGTTTGTATCTTCAGAGTAAGATCTCTGAACACAATAGTTTGTATCTTCAGAGTAAGAACTCTGAACACACTAGTTTGTATCTTCAGAGTAAGATTTCTGAACACACTATTTTGCATCTTCAGAGTAAGATCTCTGAACACACTAGTTTGTATTTTCAGAGTAAGATCTCTGAACACACTAGTTTGTATCTTCAGTGTAAGATCTCTGAACACATTAGTTTGTATCTGCAGAGTAAGATCTCTGAACACACTAGTTTGTATCTTCAGAGTAAGATCTCTGAACACACTAGTTTGTATCTTCAGAGAAAGATCTCTGAACACATTAGTTTGTATCTTCAGAGTAAGATCTCTGAACACACTAGTTTGTATCTTCAGTTCAGAGTAAGATCTCTGAACACAATAGTTTGTATCTTCAGAGTAAGATCACTGAACACAATAGTTTGTATCTTCAGAGTAAGATCTCTGAACACACTAGTTTGTATCTTCAGAGTAAGATCTCTGAACACACTAGTTTGTATCTTCAGAGAAAGATCTCTGAACACACTAGTTTCTATCTTCAAAGTAAGATATCTGAACACACAAGATTCTATCTTCAGAGTAAGATCTCTGAACACACTAGTTTCTATCTTCAGAGTAAGATCTCTGAACACACTAGTTTCTATTTTCCGAGTAAGATCTCTGAACACACTAGTTTGTATCTTCAGAGTAAGATCTCTGAACACACTAGTTTCTATCTTCAGAGTAAGATCTCTGAACACACTAGTTTCTATCTTCAGAGTAAGATCTCTGAACACACTAGTTTCTATCTTCAGAGTAAGATTTCTGAACACACAAGTCTCTATCTTCAGAGTAAGATCTCTGAACACACTAGATTGTATCTTCAGAGTAAGATTTCTGAACACACTAGATTGTATCTTCAGAGTAAGATTTCTGAACACACAAGTTTGTATCTTCAGAGTAAGATCTCTGAACACATTAGTTTGCATCTTCAGTGTAAGATATCTAAGCACACAAGTTTGTATCTGTAGTGTAAGATCTCTGAATACAATAGTTTGTATCTTCAGAGTTAGATCTCTGAACACACAAGTTTGTATCTTCAGTGTAAGATCTCTGAACACAATAGTTTGCATCTTCAGAGTAAGATCTCTGAACACAATAGTTTGTATCTTCAGAGTAAGATCACTGAAAACACAAGTTTGTATCTTCAGAGTAAGATCTCTGAACACACTAGATTGTATCTGCAGAATAAGATCACTGAACACAATAGTTTGTATCTTCAGAGTAAGATCCCTGAACACAATAGTTTGTATCTTCAGAGTAAGATCTCTCAACACACTAGTTTGAATCTTCAGAGTAAGATCTCTCAACACACTAATTTGTATCTTCACTGTAAGATCATTGAACACACTAGTTTCTATCTTCAGAGTAAGATCTCTGAACACACTAGTTTGTATCTTCAGTGTAAGATCTCTGAACACACTAGTTAGTATCTTCAGGGTAAGATATCTGAACACATTAGTTTGTATCTTCAGAGTAAGATCTCTCAACGCAGTTAGTTTGTATCTTCAGTGTAAGATCTCTAAACACACTAGTTTGTATCTTCAGAGTATGATCACTGAACACACTAGTTTGTATCTTCAGAGTAAGATCTCTGAACACACTAGTTTGTATCGTCAGAGTAAGATCTCTGAACACACTAGTTTGTATCTTCAGAGTAAGATCTCTAAACACACTAGTTTCTATCTTCAGAGTATGATCTCTGAACACACTAGTTTGTATCTTCAGGGTAAGATATCTGAACACATTAGTTTGTATCTTCAGAGTAAGATCTCTCAACGCAGTTAGTTTGTATCTTCAGTGTAAGATCTCTGAACACACTAGTTTGTATCTTCAGAGTAAGATCTCTGAACACACTAGTTTGTATCGTCAGAGTAAGATCTCTGAACACACTAGTTTGTATCTTCAGAGTAAGATCTCTAAACACACAAGTTTCTATCTTCAGAGTATGATCTCTGAACACACTAGTTTGTATCTTCAGAGTAAGATCTCTGAACACACTAGTTTCTATCTTCAGAGTATGATCACTGAACACACTAGTTTGTATCTTCAGAGTAAGATCTCTGAACACACTAGTTTCTATCTTCAGAGTATGATCTCTGAACACAATAGTTTGTATCTTCAGAGTAAGATCTCTGAACACACTAGTTTGTATCTTCAGAGTAAGATCTCTGAACACACTAGTTTCTATCTTCGGAGTAAGATCTCTGAACACACAAGTTTCTATCTTCAGAGTAAGATCTCTGAACAAAATAGTTTCTATCTTCAAAGTAAGATATCTGAACACACAGGATTCTATCTTCAGAGTAAGATCTCTCAACACACTAGTTTCTATCTTCAGAGTAAGATCTCTGAACACACTAGTTTGTATCTTCAGAGTAAGATCTCTGAACACAATAGTTTGTATCTTCAGAGTAAGATCTCTGAACACACTAGTTTCTA
This sequence comes from Bathymodiolus septemdierum, assembly GCA_963383655.1. Classification (NCBI taxonomy): domain Eukaryota; kingdom Metazoa; phylum Mollusca; class Bivalvia; order Mytilida; family Modiolidae; genus Bathymodiolus; species Bathymodiolus septemdierum. The sequence continues at coordinate 88,002,093 of OY726522.1, read as the reverse complement.
TCTTCAGAGTATGATCTCTGAACACACTAGTTTGTATCTTCAGGGTAAGATATCTGAACACATTAGTTTGTATCTTCAGAGTAAGATCTCTCAACGCAGTTAGTTTGTATCTTCAGTGTAAGATCTCTGAACACACTAGTTTGTATCTTCAGAGTAAGATCTCTGAACACACTAGTTTGTATCGTCAGAGTAAGATCTCTGAACACACTAGTTTGTATCTTCAGAGTAAGATCTCTAAACACACAAGTTTCTATCTTCAGAGTATGATCTCTGAACACACTAGTTTGTATCTTCAGAGTAAGATCTCTGAACACACTAGTTTCTATCTTCAGAGTATGATCACTGAACACACTAGTTTGTATCTTCAGAGTAAGATCTCTGAACACACTAGTTTCTATCTTCAGAGTATGATCTCTGAACACAATAGTTTGTATCTTCAGAGTAAGATCTCTGAACACACTAGTTTGTATCTTCAGAGTAAGATCTCTGAACACACTAGTTTCTATCTTCGGAGTAAGATCTCTGAACACACAAGTTTCTATCTTCAGAGTAAGATCTCTGAACAAAATAGTTTCTATCTTCAAAGTAAGATATCTGAACACACAGGATTCTATCTTCAGAGTAAGATCTCTCAACACACTAGTTTCTATCTTCAGAGTAAGATCTCTGAACACACTAGTTTGTATCTTCAGAGTAAGATCTCTGAACACACTAGTTTCTATCTTCAGAGTATGATCACTGAACACACTAGTTTGTATCTTCAGAGTAAGATCTCTGAACACACTAGTTTCTATCTTCAGAGTATGATCTCTGAACACAATAGTTTGTATCTTCAGAGTAAGATCTCTGAAAACACTAGTTTGTATCTTCAGTTCAGAGTAAGATCTCTGAACACAATAGTTTGTATCTTCAGAGTAAGATCACTGAACACAATAGTTTGTATCTTCAGAGTAAGATCTCTGAACACACTAGTTTGTATTTTCAGAGTAAGATCTCTGAACACACTAGTTTGTATCTTCAGAGAAAGATCTCTGAACACACTAGTTTCTAACTTCAAAGTAAGATATCTGAACACACAAGATTCTATCTTCAGAGTAAGATCTCTGAACACACTAGTTTCTATCTTCAGAGTAAGATCTCTGAACACACTAGTTTCTATTTTCAGAGTAAGATCTCTGAACACACTAGTTTGTATCTTCAGAGTAAGATCTCTGAACACACTAGTTTCTATCTTCAGAGTAAGATCTCTGAACACACTAGTTTCTATATTCAGAGTAAGATCTCTGAACACACTAGTTTCTATCTTCAGAGTAAGATTTCTGAACACACAAGTCTCTATCTTCAGAGTAAGATCTCTGAACACACTAGTTTGTATCTTCAGAGTAAGATCTCTGAACACATTAGTTTGTATCTTCAGTGTAAGATATCTAAGCACACAAGTTTGTATCTTTAGTGTAAGATCTCTGAACACAATAGTTTGTATCTTCAGAGTAAGATCTCTGAACACACAAGTTTGTATCTTCAGTGTAAGATCTCTGAACACAATAGTTTGCATCTTCAGAGTAAGATCTCTGAACACAATAGTTTGTATCTTCAGAGTAAGATCTCTGAACACACTAGATTGTATCTGCAGAATAAGATCACTGAACACAATAGTTTGTATCTTCAGAGTAAGATCTCTGAACACAATAGTTTGTATCTTCAGAGTAAGATCTCTCAACACACTAGTTTGAATCTTCAGAGTAAGATCTCTCAACACACTAATTTGTATCTTCACTGTAAGATCATTGAACACACTAGTTTCTATCTTCAGAGTAAGATCTCTGAACACACTAGTTTGTATCTTCAGTGTAAGATCTCTGAACACACTAGTTAGTATCTTCAGGGTAAGATATCTGAACACATTAGTTTGTATCTTCAGAGTAAGATCTCTCAACGCAGTTAGTTTGTATCTTCAGTGTAAGATCTCTGAACACACTAGTTTGTATCTTCAGAGTATGATCACTGAACACACTAGTTTGTATCTTCAGAGTAAGATCTCTGAACACACTAGTTTGTATCGTCAGAGTAAGATCTCTGAACACACTAGTTTGTATCTTCAGAGTAAGATCTCTAAACACACAAGTTTCTATCTTCAGAGTATGATCTCTGAACACACTAGTTTGTATCTTCAGAGTAAGATCTCTGAACACACTAGTTTCTATCTTCAGAGTATGATCACTGAACACACTAGTTTGTATCTTCAGAGTAAGATCTCTGAACACACTAGTTTCTATCTTCAGAGTATGATCTCTGAACACAATAGTTTGTATCTTCAGAGTAAGATCTCTGAACACACTAGTTTGTATCTTCAGAGTAAGATCTCTGAACACACTAGTTTCTATCTTCGGAGTAAGATCTCTGAACACACAAGTTTCTATCTTCAGAGTAAGATCTCTGAACAAAATAGTTTCTATCTTCAAAGTAAGATATCTGAACACACAGGATTCTATCTTCAGAGTAAGATCTCTCAACACACTAGTTTCTATCTTCAGAGTAAGATCTCTGAACACACTAGTTTGTATCTTCAGAGTAAGATCTCTGAACACAATAGTTTGTATCTTCAGAGTAAGATCTCTGAACACACTAGTTTCTATCTTCAGAGTAAGATCTCTGAACAAACTAGTTTCTATCTTCAAAGTAAGATATCTGAACACACAAGATTCTATCTTCAGAGTAAGATCTCTGAACACACTAGTTTCTGTCTTCAGAGTATGATCTCTGAACACACTAGTTTGTATCTTCAGAGTAAGATCTCTGAACACACTAGTTTCTATTTTCAGAGTAAGATCTCTGAACACACTAGTTTGTATCTTCAGAGTAAGATCTCTGAACACACTAGTTTGTATCTTCAGAGTAAGATCTCTGAACACACTAGTTTCTATCTTCAGAGTAAGATCTCTGAACACACTAGTTTCTATCTTCAGAGTAAGATTTCTGAACACACAAGTCTCTATCTTCAGAGTAAGATCTCTGAACACACTAGATTATATCTTCAGAGTAAGATTTTTGAACACACTAGTTTGTATCTTCAGAGTAAGATCTCTGAACACATTAGTTTGTATCTTCAGTGTAAGATCTCTAAGCACACAAGTTTGTATCTTCAGTGTAAGATCTCTGAACACAATAGTTTGTATCTTCAGAGTAAGATCTCTGAACACACAAGTTTGTATCTTCAGAGTAAGATCTCTGAACACAATAGTTTGCATCATCAGAGTAAGATCTCTGAACACAATAGTTTGTATCTTCAGAGTAAGATCACTGAAAACACAAGTTTGTATCTTCAGAGTAAGATCTCTGAACACACTAGATTGTATCTTCAGAATAAGATCACTGAACACAATAGTTTGTATCTTCAGAGTAAGACCTCTGAATACAATAGTTTTTATCTTCAGAGTAAGATCTCTCAACACACTAGTTTGAATCTTCAGAGTAAGATCTCTCAACACACTAATTTGTATCTTCAGTGTAAGATCACTGAACACACTAGTTTCTATCTTCAGAGTAAGATCTCTGAACACACTAGTTTGTATCTTCAGTGTAAGATCTCTGAACACACTAGTTTGTATCTTCAGGGTAAGATCTTTGAACACATTAGTTTGTATCTTCAGAGTAAGATCTCTCAACGCAGTTAGTTTGTATCTTCAGAGTAAGATCTCTGAACACACTAGTTTGTATCTTCAGAGTATGATCAATGAACACACTAGTTTGTATCTTCAGAGTAAGATCTCTGAACACACTAGTTTGTATCTTCAGAGTAAGATCTCTGAACACACTAGTTTGTATCTTCAGAGTATGATCTCTGAACACACTAGTTTGTATCTTCAGAGTAAGATCTCTGAACACACTAGTTTGTATCTTCAGAGTATGATCACTGAACACACTAGTTTGTATCTTCAGAGTAAGATCTCTGAACACACTAGTTTGTATCTTCAGAGTATGATCTCTGAACACAATAGTTTGTATCTTTAGAGTAAGATCTCTGAACACACTAGTTTGTATCTTCAGTGTAAGATCTCTGAACACACTAGTTTCTATCTTCGGAGTAAGATCTCTGAACACACAAGTTTCTATCTTCAGAGTAAGATCTCTGAACAAAATAGTTCTATCTTCAGAGTATGATCTCTGAACACACTAGTTTGTATCTTCAGAGTAAGATCTCTGAACACATTAGTTTCTATCGTCAGAGTAAGATCTCTGAACACACTAGTTTGTATCTTCAGAGTAAGATCTCTGAACACACTAATTTCTATCTTCAGAGTAAGATCTCTGAACACACAAGTTTCTATCTTCAGAGTAAGATCTCTGAACACACAATATTCTATCTTCAGAGTAAGATCTCTGAACACACATGTTTCTATCTTCAGAGTAAGATTTCTGAACACACTAGTTTCTATCTTCAGAGTAAGATTTCTGAACAAATTAGTTTGTATCTTCAGTGTAAGATCTCTAAACACAGAAGTTTGTATCTTCAGTGTAAGATCTCTGAACACAATAGTTTGTATCTTCAGAGTAAGATCTCTGAACACACAAGTTTGTATCTTCAGAGTAAGATCTCTGAACACACTAGCTTGTATCTTCAGAGTAAGATCTCTGAACACACTAGTTTCTATCTTCAGAGTAAGATCTCTGAACACACAAGTTTCTATCTTCAGAGTAAGATCTCTGAACAAAATATTTTCTATCTTCAGAGTATGATCTCTGAACACACTAGTTTGTATCTTCAGAGTAAGATCTCTGAACACATTAGTTTCTATCTTCAGAGTAAGATCTCTAAACACACTAGTTTCTATCTTCACAGTATGATCTCTGAACACACTAGTTTGTATCTTCAGAGTAAGATCTCTGAACACATTAGTTTCTATCTTCAGAGTAAGATCTCTGAACACAATAGTTTCTATCTTCAGAGTAAGATCTCTGAACACACTAGTTTGTATCTTCAGAGTAAGATCTCTGAACACACTAGTTTGTATCTTCAGAGTAAGATCTCTGAACACACTAGTTTCTATCTTCAGAGTAAGATTTCTGAAAACACTAGTTTCTATCTTCAGAGTAAGATATCTGAACACACAAGTTTCTATCTTCAGAGTAAGATCTCTGAACACACTAGTTTCTATCTTCAGAGTAAGATCTCTGAACACACAAGTTTATATCTTCAGAGTAAGATTTCTGAACACACTAGTTTGTCTCTTCAGAGTAAAATCTCTGAACACATTAGTTTGTATTTTCAGTGTAAGATCTCTAAACACACAAGTTTGTATCTTCAGTGAAAGATCTCTGAACACAATAGTTTGTATCTTCAGAGTACGATCTCTGAACACACAAGTTTGTATCTTCAGTGTAAGATCTCTGAACACAATAGTTTGTATCTTCAGAGTAAGATCTCTGAACACAATAGTTTGCATCTTCAGAGTATGATCTCTGAACACACTAGATTGTATCTTCAGAGTAAGATCACTGAACACAATAGTTTGTATCTTCAGAGTAAGATATCTGAACACAATAGTTTGTATCTTCAGAGTAAGATCTCTGAACACACTAGATTGAATCTTAAGAGTAAGATCTCAGAACACACTAATTTGTATCATCAGTGTAAGATCACTCAATACACTAGTTTCTATCTTCAGAGTAAGATCTCTGAACACACTAGTTTGTATCTTCAGTGTAAGATCTCTAAACACATTAGTTTGTATCTTCAGAGTAAGATCACTGAACACACTAGTTTGTATCTTCAGTGTAAGATCTGTGAACACACTAGTTTGTATCTTCAGAGTAAGATCACTGAACACACCAGTTTGTATCATCAGAGTAAGATCACTGAACACACTAGTTTGTATCTTCTGAGTAAGATCACTGAACACACTAGTATGCATCTTCAGAGTAAGATCTCAGAACACACTAGTTTGTATTTTGAGAGTAAAATCTCTGAACACACTTGTTTGTATCTTCAGAGTAAGATCACTGAACACACTAGTTTGTATCTTCTGAGTAAGATCACTGAACACACTAGTGTGCATGTTCAGAGTAAGATCTCTGAACACACAAGTTTGTATCTTCAGAGTAAGATCTCTGAACACACTAGTTTGTATCTTCAGAGTAAGATCTCTGAACACACTAGGTTGTATCTTCTGAGTAAGATTTCTGAACACAATAGTTTCTATCTTCAGAGTAAGATCTCTGAACACAATAGTTTCTATCTTCAGAGTAAGATCTCTGAACACAATTGTTTCTATATTTATAGTAAGATCACTGAGCACACTTGTTTCTATCTTCAGAGTAAGATCACTGAACACACTAGTTTGTATCTTCAGAGTAAGATCTCTGAACACACTAGTTTGTATCTTCAGAGTAAGATCTCTCAACACACTAGTTTGAATCTTAAGAGTAAGATCTCTCAACACACTAATTTGTATCTTCAGTGTAAGATCACTGAACACACTAGTTTCTATCTTCAGAGTAAGATCTCTGAACACACTAGTTTGTATCTTCAGTGTAAAATCTCTGAACACACTAGTTTGTATCTTCAGGGTAAGATCTTTGAACACATTAGTTTGTATCTTCAGAGTAATATCTCTCCACGCAGTTAGTTTGTATCTTCAGTGTAAGATCTCTGAACACACTAGTTTGTATCTTCAGAGTATGATCACTGAACACACTAGTTTGTATCTTCAGAGTAAGATCTCTGAACACACTAGTTTGTATCTTCAGAGTATGATCTCTGAACACACTAGTTTGTATCTTCAAAGTAAGATCTCTGAACACACTAGTTTGTATCTTCAGAGTATGATCACTGAACACACTAGTTTGTATCTTCAGAGTAAGATCTCTGAACACACTAGTTTCTATATTCAGAGTATTATCTCTGAACACAATAGTTTGTATCTTTAGAGTAAGATCTCTGAACACACTAGTTTGTATCTTCAGAGTAAGATCTCTGAACACACTAGTTTCTATCTTCGGAGTAAGATCTCTAAACACACAAGTTTCTATCTTCAGAGTAAGATCTCTGAACAAAATAGTTTCTATCTTCAGAGTATGATCTCTGAACACACTAGTTTGTATCTTCAGAGTAAAATCTATGAACACATTAGTTTCTATCTTCAGAGTAAGATCTCTGAACACACTAGTTTCTATCTTCAGAGTATGATCTCTGAACACACTAGTTTGTATCTTCAGAGTAAGATCTCTGAACACACTAGATTGAATCTTCAGAGTAAGATCTCAGAACACACTAATTTGTATCATCAGTGTAAGATCACTCAATACACTAGTTTGTATCTTCAGAGTAAGATCTCTGAACACACTAGTTTGTATCTTCAGTGTAAGATCTCTGAACACACTAGTTTGTATCTTCAGAGTAAGATCTCTAAACACATTAGTTTGTATCTTCAGAGTAAGATCACTGAACACACTAGTTTGTATCTTCAGTGTAAGATCTCTGAACACACTAGTTTGTATCTTCAGAGTAAGATCACTGAACACACTAGTTTGTATCATCAGAGTAAGATCACTGAACACACTAGTTTGTATCTTCTGAGTAAGATCACTGAACACACTAGTATGCATCTTCAGAGTAAGATCTCTGAACACACTAGTTTGTATCTTCAGAGTAATATCTCTGAACACACTAGTTTGTATCTTCAGAGTAAGATCTCTGAACACACTATTTTGTATCTTCAGAGTAAGATCACTGAACACAATAGTTTGTATCTTCAGAGTAAGATCACTGAACAAACTAGTGTGCATCTTCAGAGTAAGATCTCAGAACACACTAGTTTGTATTTTGAGAGTAAAATCTCTGAACACACTAGTTTGTATCTTCAGAGTAAGATCACTGAACACACTAGTTTGTATCTTCTGAGTAAGATCACTGAACACACTAGTGTGCATCTTCAGAGTAAGATCTCTGAACACAGAAGTTTGTATCTTCAGAGTAAGATCTCTGAACACACTAGTTTGTATCTTCAGAGTAAGATCTCTGAACACACTAGGTTGTATCTTCTGAGTAAGATTTCTGAACACAATAGTTTCTATCTTCAGAGTAAGATCTCTGAACACAATAGTTTCTATCTTCAGAGTATGATCTCTGAACACACTAGTTTGTATCTTCAGAGTAAGATCTCTGAACACATTAGTTTCTATCTTCAGAGTAAGATCTCTAAACACACTAGTTTCTATCTTCACAGTATGATCTCTGAACACACTAGTTTGTATCTTCAGAGTAAGATCTCTGAACACATTAGTTTCTATCTTCAGAGTAAGATCTCTGAACACAATAGTTTCTATCTTCAGAGTAAGATCTCTGAACACACTAGTTTGTATCTTCAGAGTAAGATCTCTGAACACACTAGTTTGTATCTTCAGAGTAAGATCTCTGAACACACTAGTTTCTATCTTTAGAGTAAGATTTCTGAAAACACTAGTTTCTATCTTCAGAGTAAGATATCTGAACACACAAGTTTGTATCTTCAGAGTAAGATCTCTGAACACACTAGTTTCTATCTTCAGAGTAAGATCTCTGAACACACAAGTTTATATCTTCAGAGTAAGATTTCTGAACACACTAGTTTGTCTCTTCAGAGTAAAATCTCTGAACACATTAGTTTGTATTTTCAGTGTAAGATCTCTAAACACACAAGTTTGTATCTTCAGTGAAAGATCTCTGAACACAATAGTTTGTATCTTCAGAGTACGATCTCTGAACACACAAGTTTGTATCTTCAGTGTAAGATCTCTGAACACAATAGTTTGTATCTTCAGAGTAAGATCTCTGAACACAATAGTTTGCATCTTCAGAGTATGATCTCTGAACACACTAGATTGTATCTTCAGAGTAAGATCACTGAACACAATAGTTTGTATCTTCAGAGTAAGATCTCTAAACACAATAGTTTGTATCTTCAGAGTAAGATCTCTGAACACACTAGATTGAATCTTAAGAGTAAGATCTCAGAACACACTAATTTGTATCATCAGTGTAAGATCACTCAATACACTAGTTTCTATCTTCAGAGTAAGATCTCTGAACACACTAGTTTGTATCTTCAGTGTAAGATCTCTGAACACATTAGTTTGTATCTTCAGAGTAAGATCTCTAAACACATTAGTTTGTATCTTCAGAGTAAGATCACTGAACACACTAGTTTGTATCTTCAGTGTAAGATCTGTGAACACACTAGTTTGTATCTTCAGAGTAAGATCACTGAACACACCAGTTTGTATCATCAGAGTAAGATCACTGAACACACTAGTTTGTATCTTCTGAGTAAGATCACTGAACACACTAGTATGCATCTTCAGAGTAAGATCTCAGAACACACTAGTTTGTATTTTGAGAGTAAAATCTCTGAACACACTTGTTTGTATCTTCAGAGTAAGATCACTGAACACACTAGTTTGTATCTTCTGAGTAAGATCACTGAACACACTAGTGTGCATGTTCAGAGTAAGATCTCTGAACACACAAGTTTGTATCTTCAGAGTAAGATCTCTGAACACACTAGTTTGTAACTTCAGAGTAAGATCTCTGAACACACTAGGTTGTATCTTCTGAGTAAGATTTCTGAACACAATAGTTTCTATCTTCAGAGTAAGATCTCTGAACACAATAGTTTCTATCTTCAGAGTAAGATCTCTGAACACAATTGTTTCTATATTTATAGTAAGATCACTGAGCACACTAGTTTCTATCTTCAGAGTAAGATCACTGAACACACTAGTTTGTATCTTCAGAGTAAGATCTCTGAACACACTAGTTTGTATCTTCAGAGTAAGATCTCTCAACACACTAGTTTGAATCTTAAGAGTAAGATCTCTCAACACACTAATTTGTATCTTCAGTGTAAGATCACTGAACACACTAGTTTCTATCTTCAGAGTAAGATCTCTGAACACACTAGTTTGTATCTTCAGTGTAAAATCTCTGAACACACTAGTTTGTATCTTCAGGGTAAGATCTTTGAACACATTAGTTTGTATCTTCAGAGTAATATCTCTCCACGCAGTTAGTTTGTATCTTCAGTGTAAGATCTCTGAACACACTAGTTTGTATCTTCAGAGTATGATCACTGAACACACTAGTTTGTATCTTCAGAGTAAGATCTCTGAACACACTAGTTTGTATCTTCAGAGTAAGATCTCTGAACACACTAGTTTGTATCTTCAGAGTAAGATCTCTGAACACACTAGTTTGTATCTTCAGAGTATGATCTCTGAACACACTAGTTTGTATCTTCAGAGTAAGATCTCTGAACACACTAGTTTGTATCTTCAGAGTATGATCACTGAACACACTAGTTTGTATCTTCAGAGTAAGATCTCTGAACACACTAGTTTCTATATTCAGAGTATGATCTCTGAACACAATAGTTTGTATCTTTAGAGTAAGATCTCTGAACACACTAGTTTGTATCTTCAGAGTAAGATCTCTGAACACACTAGTTTCTATCTTCGGAGTAAGATCTCTAAACACACAAGTTTCTATCTTCAGAGTAAGATCTCTGAACAAAATAGTTTCTATCTTCAGAGTATGATCTCTGAACACACTAGATTGAATCTTCAGAGTAAGATCTCAGAACACACTAATTTGTATCATCAGTGTAAGATCACTCAATACACTAGTTTCTATCTTCAGAGTAAGATCTCTGAACACACTAGTTTGTATCTTCAGTGTAAGATCTCTGAACACACTAGTTTGTATCTTCAGAGTAAAATCTATGAACACATTAGTTTCTATCTTCAGAGTAAGATCTCTGAACACACTAGTTTCTATCTTCAGAGTATGATCTCTGAACACACTAGTTTGTATCTTCAGAGTAAGATCTCTGAACACACTAGATTGAATCTTCAGAGTAAGATCTCAGAACACACTAATTTGTATCATCAGTGTAAGATCACTCAATACACTAGTTTCTATCTTCAGAGTAAGATCTCTGAACACACTAGTTTGTATCTTCAGTGTAAGATCTCTGAACACACTAGTTTGTATCTTCAGAGTAAGATCTCTAAACACATTAGTTTGTATCTTCAGAGTAAGATCACTGAACACACTAGTTTGTATCTTCAGTGTAAGATCTCTGAACACACTAGTTTGTATCTTCAGAGTAAGATCACTGAACACACTAGTTTGTATCATCAGAGTAAGATCACTGAACACACTAGTTTGTATCTTCTGAGTAAGATCACTGAACACACTAGTATGCATCTTCAGAGTAAGATCTCTGAACACACTAGTTTGTATCTTCAGAGTAATATCTCTGAACACACTAGTTTGTATCTTCAGAGTAAGATCTCTGAACACACTATTTTGTATCTTCAGAGTAAGATCACTGAACACACTAGTTTGTATCTTCAGAGTAAGATCACTGAACAAACTAGTGTGCATCTTCAGAGTAAGATCTCAGAACACACTAGTTTGTATTTTGAGAGTAAAATCTCTGAACACACTAGTTTGTATCTTCAGAGTAAGATCACTGAACACACTAGTTTGTATCTTCTGAGTAAGATCACTGAACACACTAGTGTGCATCTTCAGAGTAAGATCTCTGAACACACAAGTTTGTATCTTCAGAGTAAGATCTCTGAACACACTAGTTTGTATCTTCAGAGTAAGATCTCTGAACAAACTAGGTTGTATCTTCTGAGTAAGATTTCTGAACACAATAGTTTCTATCTTCAGAGTAAGATCTCTGAACACAATAGTTTCTATCTTCAGAGTAAGATCTCTGAACACAATTGTTTCTATATTTAGAGTAAGATCACTGAGCACACTAGTTTCTATCTTCAGAGTAAGATCACTGAACACACCAGTTTGTATCTTCAGAGTAAGATCTCTGAACACACTAGTTTGTATCTTCAGAGTAAGATCTCTCAACACATTAGTTTGAATCTTCAGAGTAAGATCTCTCAACACACTAATTTGTATCTTCAGTGTAAGATCACTGAACACACTAGTTTCTATCTTCAGAGTAAGATCTCTGAACACACTAGTTTGTATCTTCAGTGTAAGATCTCTGAACACACTAGTTTGTATCTTCAGGGTAAGATCTTTGAACACATTAGTTTGTATCTTCAGAGTAAGATCTCTCCACGCAGTTAGTTTGTATCTTCAGTGTAAGATCTCTGAACACACTAGTTTGTATCTTCAGAGTATGATCACTGAACACACTAGTTTGTATCTTCAGAGTAAGATCTCTGAACACACTAGTTTGTATCTTCAGAGTAAGATCTCTGAACACACTAGTTTGTATCTTCAGAGTATGATCACTGAACACACTAGTTTGTATCTTCAGAGTAAGATCTCTGAACACACTAGTTTCTATATTCAGAGTATGATCTCTGAACACAATAGTTTGTATCTTCAGAGTAAGATCTCTGAACACACTAGTTTGTATCTTCAGAGTAAGATCTCTGAACACCCTAGTTTCTATCTTCGGAGTAAGATCTCTAAACACACAAGTTTCTATCTTCAGAGTAAGATCTTTGAACAAAATAGTTTCTATCTTCAGAGTATGATCTCTGAACACACTAGTTTGTATCTTCAGGGTAAAATCTATGAACACATTAGTTTCTATCTTCAGAGTAAGATCTCTGAAGACACTAGTTTCTATCTTCAGTGTAAGATCTCTAAACACACTAGTTTCTATCGTCAGAGTAAGATCTCTGAACACACTATTTTGTATCTTCAGAGTAAGATCTCTGAACACACTAATTTCTATCTTCAGAGTAAGATCTCTGAACACACAAGTTTCTATCTTCAGAGTAAGATCTCTGAACACACAAGATTCTATCTTCAGAGTAAGATCTCTGAACACACATGTTTCTATCTTCAGAGTAAGATTTCTGAACACACTAGTTTGTATCTTCAGAGTAAGATCTCTGAACAAATTAGTTTGTATCTTCAGTGTAAGATCTCTAAACACAGAAGTTTGTATCTTCAGTGTAAGATCTCTGAACACAATAGTTTGTATCTTCAGAGTAAGATCTCTGAACACACAAGTTTGTATCTTCAGAGTAAGATCTCTGAACACACTAGTTTGTATCTTCAGAGTAAGATCTCTGAACACACTAGTTTGTATCTTCAGAGAAAGATCTCTGAACACACTAGTTTCTATCTTCAAAGTAAGATATCTGAACACACAAGATTCTATCTTCAGAGTAAGATCTCTGAACACACTAGTTTCTATCTTCAGAGTATGATCTCTGAACACACTAGTTTGTATCTTCAGAGTAAGATCTCTGAACACACTAGTTTCTATTTTCAGAGTAAGATCTCTGAACACACTAGTTTGTATCTTCAGAGTAAGATCTCTGAACACACTAGTTTCTATCTTCAGAGTAAGATCTCTGAACAAACTAATTTCTATCTTCAGAGTAAGATCTCTGAACACGCTAGTTTCTATCTTCAGAGTAAGATTTCTGAACACACAAGTCTCTATCTTCAGAGTAAGATCTCTGAACACACTAGATTCTATCTTCAGAGTAAGATTTCTGAACACACTAGATTGTATCTTCAGAGTAAGATCTCTGAACACATTATTTTGTATCTTCAGTGTAAGATATCTAAGCACACAAGTTTGTATCTTTAATGTAAGATCTCTGAACACAATAGGTTGTATCTTCAGAGTAAGATCTCTGAACACACAAGTTTGTATCTTCAGTGTAAGATCTCTGAACACAATAGTTTGTATCTTCAGAGTAAGATCTCTGAACACAATAGTTTGTATCTTCAGACTAAGATCACTGCAAACACAAGTTTGTATCTTCAGAGTAAGATCTCTGAACACACTAGATTGTATCTGCAGAATAAGATCACTGAACACAATAGTTTGTATCTTCAGAGTAAGATTTCTGAACACAATAGTTTGTATCTTCAGAGTAAGATCTCTCAACACACTAGTTTGAATCTTCAGAGTAAGATCTCTCAGCACACTAATTTGTATCTTCAGTGTAAGATCATTGAACACACTAGTTTCTATCTTCAGAGTAAGATCTCTGAACACACTAGTTTGTATCTTCAGTGTAAGATCTCTGAACACACAAGTTAGTATCTTCAGGGTAAAATATCTGAACACATTTGTTTGTATCTTCAGAGTAAGATCTCTCAACGCAGTTAGTTTGTATCTTCAGTGTAAGATCTCTGAACACACTAGTTTGTATCTTCAGAGTATGATCACTGAACACACTAGTTTGTATCTTCAGAGGAAGATCTCTGAACACACTAGTTTGTATCGTCAGAGTAAGATCTCTGAACACACTAGTTTGTATCTTCAGAGTAAGATCTCTGAACACACTAGTTTCTATCTTCAGAGTATGATCACTGAACACACTAGTTTGTATCTTCAGAGTATGATCTCTGAACACAATAGTTTGTATCTTCAGAGTAAGATCTCTGAACACACTAGTTTGTATCTTCAGAGTAAGATCTCTGAACACACTAGTTTCTATCTTCGGAGTAAGATCTCTGAACACACAAGTTTCTATCTTCAGAGTAAGATCTCTGAACAAAATAGTTTCTATCTTCAGACTATGATCTCTGAACACACTAGTTTGTATCTTCAGAGTAAGATCTCTGAACACATTAGTTTCTATCTTCAGAGTAAGATCTCTGAACACACTAGTTTGTATCTTCAGAGTAAGATCTCTGAACACACTAATTTCTATCTTCAGAGTAAGATCTCTGAAAACACTAGTTTCTATCTTGAAAGTAAGATATCTGAACACACAAGATTCTATCTTCAGAGTAAGATCTCTGAACACACTAGTTTCTATCTTCAGAGTAAGATCTCTGAACACACAAGATTCTATCTTCAGAGTAAGATCTCTGAACACACATGTTTCTATCTTCAGAGTAAAATTTCTGAACACACTAGTTTGTATCTTCAGAGTAAGATCTCTGAACAAATTAGTTTGTATCTTCAGTGTACGATCTCTAAACACACAAGTTTGTATCTTCAGTGTAAGATCTCTGAACACAATAGTTTGTATCTTCAGAGTAAGATCTCTGGACACACAAGTTTGTATCTTCAGAGTAAGATCTCTGAACACACTAGTTTGTATCTTCAGAGTAAGATCTCTGAACACATTAGTTTCTATCTTCAGAGTAAGATCTCTGAACACACTAGTTTCTATCTTCAGAGTAAGATCTCTGAACACACTAGTTTGTATCTTCAGAGTAAGATCTCTGAACACAATAGTTTGTATCTTCAGAGTAAGATCTCTGAACACACTAGTTTCTATCTTCAGAGTAAGATCTCTGAACACACTAGTTTCTATCTTCAAAGTAAGATATCTGAACACAAAAGATTCTATCTTCAGAGTAAGATCTCTGAACACACTAGTTTCTATCTTCAGAGTAAGATCTCTGAACACACTAGTTTCTATCTTCAGAGTAAGATCTCTGAACACACTAGTTTGTATCTTCAGAGTAAGATCTCTGAACACAATAGTTTGTATCTTTAGAGTATGATCTCTGAACACACTAGTTTGTATCTTCAGAGTAAGATCTCTGAACACACTAGTTTCTATCTTCAAAGTAAGATATCTGAACACACAAGATTCTCTCTTCAGAGTATGATCTCTGAACACACTAGTTTGTATCTTCAGAGTAAGATCTCTGAACACACTAGTTTCTATTTTCAGAGTAAGATCTCTGAACACACTAGTTTGTATCTTCAGAGTAAGATCTCTGAACACACTAGTTTGTATCTTCAGAGTAAGATCTCTGAACACACTAGTTTCTATCTTCAGAGTAAGATCTCTGAACACACTAGTTTCTATCTTCAGAGTAAGATTTCTGAACACACAAGTCTCTATCTTCAGAGTAAGATCTTTGAACACACTAGATTCTATCTTCAGAGTAAGATTTCTAAACAGACTAGTTTGTATCTTCAGAGTAAGATCTCTGAACACATTAGTTTGTATCTTCAGTGTAAGATCTCTAAGCACACAAGTTTGTATCTTCAGTGTAAGATCTCTGAACACAATAGTTTGTATCTTCAGAGTAAGATCTCTGAACACACAAGTTTGTATCTTCAGAGTAAGATCTCTGAACACAATAGTTTGCATCTTCAGAGTAAGATCTCTGAACACAATAGTTTGTATCTTCAGAGTAAGATCACTGAAAACACAAGTTTGTAGCTTCAGAGTAAGATCACTGAACACAATAGTTTGTATCTTCAGAGTAAGACCTCTGAATACAATAGTTTGTATCTTCAGAGTAAGATCTCTCAACACACTAGTTTGAATCTTCAGAGTAAGATATCTCAACACACTAATTTGTATCTTCAGTGTAAGATCACTGAACAAACTAGTTTCTATCTTCAGAGTAAGATCTCTGAACACACTAGTTTGTATCTTCAGTGTAAGATCTCTGAACACACTAGTTTGTATCTTCAGGGCAAGATCTTTGAACACATTAGTTTGTATCTTCAGAGTAAGATCTCTCAACGCAGTTAGTTTGTATCTTCAGTGTAAGATCTCTGAACACAATAGTTTGTATCTTCAGAGTATGATCACTGAACACACTAGTTTGTATCTTCAGAGTAAGATCTCTGAACACACTAGTGTGTATCTTCAGAGTAAGATCTCTGAACACACTAGTTTGTATCTTCAGAGTAAGATCTCTGAACACACTAATTTCTATCTTCAGAGTAAGATCTCTGAACACACAAGTTTCTATCTTCAGAGTAAGATCTCTGAACACACAAGTTTCTATCTTCAGAGTAAGATCTCTGAACAAAATATTTTCTATCTTCAGAGTATGATCTCTGAACACACTAGTTTGTATCTTCAGAGTGAGATCTCTGAACACAATAGTTTGTATCTTCAGAGTAAGATCTCTGAACACATTAGTTTCTATCTTCAGTGTAAGATCT
The DNA here is from genome assembly GCA_963383655.1 of Bathymodiolus septemdierum. Classification (NCBI taxonomy): domain Eukaryota; kingdom Metazoa; phylum Mollusca; class Bivalvia; order Mytilida; family Modiolidae; genus Bathymodiolus; species Bathymodiolus septemdierum. The sequence continues at coordinate 87,985,180 of OY726522.1, read as the reverse complement.
CTGAACACACTAGTTTCTATCTTCAGAGTAAGATCTCTGAACACACTAGTTTGTATCTTCAGAGTAAGATCTCTGAACACAATAGTTTGTATCTTCAGAGTAAGATCTCTGAACACACTAGTTTCTATCTTCAGAGTAAGATCTCTGAAAACACTAGTGTCTATCTTCAGAGTAAGATATCTGAACACACAAGTTTCTATCTTCAGAGTAAGATCTCTGAACACACTAGTTTCTATCTTCAGAGTAAGATCTCTGAACACACAAGTTTCTATCTTCAGAGTAAGATTTCTGAACACACTAGTTTGTCTCTTCAGAGTAAAATCTCTGAACACATTAGTTTGTATCTTCAGTGTAAGATCTCTAAACACACTAGTTTGTATCTTCAGTGAAAGATCTCTGAACACAATAGTTTGTATCTTCAGAGTAAGATCTCTGAACACACAAGTTTGTATCTTCAGTGTAAGATCTCTGAACAGAATAGTTTGCATCTTCAGAGTATGATCTCTGAACACACTAAATTGTATCTTCAGAGTAAGATCACTGAACACAATAGTTTGTATCTTCAGAGTAAGATCTCTGAACAGAATAGTTTGTATCTTCAGAGTAAGATCTCTGAACACACTAGATTGAATCTTCAGAGTAAGATCTCAGAACACACTAATTTGTATCATCAGTGTAAGATCACTCAATACACTAGTTTCTATCTTCAGAGTACGATCTCTGGACACACTAGTTTGTATCTTCAGTGTAAGATCTCTGAACACACTAGTTTGTATCTTCAGAGTAAGATCTCTAAACACATTAGTTTGTATCTTCAGAGTAAGATTTCTGAACACACAAGTCTCTATCTTCAGAGTAAGATCTTTGAACACACTAGATTCTATCTTCAGAGTAAGATTTCTAAACAGACTAGTTTGTATCTTCAGAGTAAGATCTCTGAACACATTAGTTTGTATCTTCAGTGTAAGATCTCTAAGCACACAAGTTTGTATCTTCAGTGTAAGATCTCTGAACACAATAGTTTGCATCTTCAGAGTAAGATCTCTGAACACACAAGTTTGTATCTTCAGAGTAAGATCTCTGAACACAATAGTTTGCATCTTCAGAGTAAGATCTCTGAACACAATAGTTTGTATCTTCAGAGTAAGATCACTGAAAACACAAGTTTGTATCTTCAGAGTAAGATCACTGAACACAATAGTTTGTATCTTTAGAGTAAGACCTCTGAATACAATAGTTTGTATCTTCAGAGTAAGATCTCTCAACACACTAGTTTGAATCTTCAGAGTAAGATATCTCAACACACTAATTTGTATCTTCAGTGTAAGATCACTGAACACACTAGTTTCTATCTTCAGAGTAAGATCTCTGAACACACTAGTTTGTATCTTCAGTGTAAGATCTCTGAACACACTAGTTTGTATCTTCAGGGTAAGATCTTTGAACACATTAGTTTGTATCTTCAGAGTAAGATCTCTCAACGCAGTTAGTTTGTATCTTCAGTGTAAGATCTCTGAACACACTAGTTTGTATCTTCAGAGTATGATCACTGAACACACTAGTTTGTATCTTCAGAGTAAGATCTCTGAACACACTAGTGTGTATCTTCAGAGTAAGATCTCTGAACACACTAGTTTGTATCTTCAGAGTAAGATCTCTGAACACACTAATTTCTATCTTCAGAGTAAGATCTCTGAACACACAAGTTTCTATCTTCAGAGTAAGATCTCTGAACACACAAGTTTCTATCTTCAGAGTAAGATCTCTGAACAAAATATTTTCTATCTTCAGAGTATGATCTCTGAACACACTAGTTTGTATCTTCAGAGTGATATCTCTGAACACAATAGTTTGTATCTTCAGAGTAAGATCTCTGAACACATTAGTTTCTATCTTCAGTGTAAGATCTCTGAACACACTAGTTTCTATCTTCAGAGTAAGATCTCTGAACACACTAGTTTGTATCTTCAGAGTAAGATCTCTGAACACAATAGTTTGTATCTTCAGAGTAAGATCTCTGAACACACTAGTTTCTATCTTCAGAGTAAGATCTCTGAAAACACTAGTTTCTATCTTCAGAGTAAGATATCTGAACACACAAGTTTCTATCTTCAGAGTAAGATCTCTGAACACACTAGTTTCTATCTTCAGAGTAAGATCTCTGAACACACAAGTTTCTATCTTCAGAGTAAGATTTCTGAACACACTAGTTTGTCTCTTCAGAGTAAAATCTCTGAACACATTAGTTTGTATCTTCAGTGTAAGATCTCTAAACACACAAGTTTGTATCTTCAGTGAAAGATCTCTGAACACAATAGTTTGTATCTTCAGAGTAAGATCTCTGAACACACAAGTTTTTATCTTCAGTGTAAGATCTCTGAACAGAATAGTTTGCATCTTCAGAGTATGATCTGTGAACACACTAGATTGTATCTTCAGAGTAAGATCACTGAACACAATAGTTTGTATCTTCAGAGTAAGATCTCTGAACAGAATAGTTTGTATCTTCAGAGTAAGATCTCTGAACACACTAGATTGAATCTTCAGAGTAAGATCTCAGAACACACTAATTTGTATCATCAGTGTAAGATCACTCAATACACTAGTTTCTATCTTCAGAGTACGATCTCTGGACACACTAGTTTGTATCTTCAGTGTAAGATCTCTGAACACACTAGTTTGTATCTTCAGAGTAAGATCTCTAAACACATTAGTTTGTATCTTCAGAGTAAGATCACTGAACAAACTAGTTTGTATCTTCAGTGTAAGATCTCTGAACACACTAGTTTGTATCTTCAGAGTAAGATCACTGTACACATTAATTTGTATCTTCAGAGTAAGATCTCTGAAAACACTAGTTTGTATCTTCAGTGTAAGATCTCTGAACACACCAGTTTGTATCTTCAGAGTAAGATCACTGAACACATTAGTTTGTATCATCAGAGTAAGATCACTGAACACACTAGTTTGTATCTTCTGAGTAAGATCACTGAACACACTAGTATGCATCATCAGAGTAAGATCTCTGAACACACTAGTTTGTATCTTCAGAGTAATATCTCTGAACACACTAGTTTGTATCTTCAGAGTAAGATCTCTGAACACACTATTTTGTATCTTCAGAGGAAGATCACTGAACACACTAGTTTGTATCTTCAGAGTAAGATCACTGAACACACTAGTGTGCATCTTCAGAGTAAGATCTCTGAACACACTAGTTTGTATTTTGAGAGTAAAATCTCTGAACATACTAGTTTGTATCTTCAGAGTAAGATCACTGAACACACTAGTTTGTATCTTCTGAGTAAGATCACTGAACACACTAGTGTGCATCTTCAGAGTAAGATCTCTGAACACACAAGTTTGTATCTTCAGAGTAAGATCTCTGAACACACTAGTTTGTATCTTCTGAGTAAGATTTCTGAACACAATAGTTTCTATCTTCAGAGTATGATCTCTGAACACAATAGTTTCTATCTTCAGAGTAAGATCTCTGAACACAATTGTTTCTATATTTAGAGTAAGGTCACTGAGCACACTAGTTTCTATCTTCAGAGTAAGATCACTGAACACACTAGTTTGTATCTTCAGAGTAAGATCTCTGAACACACTAGTTTGTATCTTCAGAGTAAGATCTCTCAACACACTAGTTTGAATCTTCAGAGTAAGATCTCTCAACACACTAATTTGTATCTTCAGTGTAAGATCACTGAACACACTAGTTTCTATCTTCAGAGTAAGATCTCTGAACACACTAGTTTGTATCTTCAGTGTAAGATCTCTGAACACACTAGTTTGTATCTTCAGGGTAAGATCTTTGAACACATTAGTTTGTATCTTCAGAGTAAGACCTCTCCACGCAGTTAGTTTGTATCTTCAGTGTAAGATCTCTGAACACACTAGTTTGTATCTTCAGAGTATGATTACTGAACACACTAGTTTGTATCTTCAGAGTAAGATCTCTGAACACACTAGTTTGTATCTTCAGAGTAAGATCTCTGAACACACTAGTTTGTATCTTCAGAGTAAGATCTCTGAACACACTAGTTTGTATCTTCAGAGTATGATCTCTGAACACACTAGTTTGTATCTTCAGAGTAAGATCTCTGAACACACTAGTTTGTATCTTCAGAGTATGATCACTGAACACACTAGTTTGTATCTTCAGAGTAAGATCTCTGAACACACTAGTTTCTATATTCAGAGTATGATCTCTGAACACAATAGTTTGTATCTTCAGAGTAAGATCTCTGAACACACTAGTTTGTATCTTCAGAGTAAGATCTCTGAACACACTAGTTTCTATCTTCGGAGTAAGATCTCTAAACACACTAGTTTCTATCTTCAGAGTAAGATCTCTGCACAAAATAGTTTCCATCTTCAGAGTATGATCTCTGAACACACTAGTTTGTATCTTCAGAGTAAAATCTATGAACACATTAGTTTATATCTTCAGAGTAAGATCTCTGAACACACTAGTTTCTATCTTCAGAGTATGATCTCTGAACACACTAGTTTGTATCTTCAGAGTAAGATCTCTGAACACATTAGTTTCTATCGTCAGAGTAGGATCTCTGAACACACTAGTTTGTATCTTCAGAGTAAGATCTCTGAACACACTAATTTCTATCTTTAGAGTAAGATCTCTGAACACACAAGTTTCTATCTTCAGAGTAAGATCTCTGAACACACAAGATTCTATCTTCAGAGTAAGATCTCTGAACACACATGTTTCTATCTTCAGAGTAAGATTTCTGAACACACTAGTTTGTATCTTCAGAGTAAGATCTCTGAACAAATTAGTTTGTATCTTCAGTGTAAGATCTCTAAACACAGAAGTTTGTATCTTCAGTGTAAGATCTCTGAACACAATAGTTTGTATCTTCAGAGTAAGATCTCTGAACACACTAGTTTGTATCTTAAGAGTATGATCACTGAACACACTAGTTTGTATCTTCAGAGTAAGATCTCTGAACACACTAGTTTCTATATTCAGAGTATGATCTCTGAACACAATAGTTTGTATCTTCAGAGTAAGATCTCTGAACACACTAGTTTGTATCTTCAGAGTAAGATCTCTGAACACACTAGTTTGTATCTTCAGAGTAAGATCTCTGAACACACTAGTTTGTATCTTCAGAGTATGATCTCTGAACACACTAGTTTGTATCTTCAGAGTAAGATCTCTGAACAAAATAGTTTCTATCTTCATAGTATGATCTCTGAACACACTAGTTTGTATCTTCAGAGTAAAATCTATGAACACATTAGTTTCTATCTTCAGAGTAAGATCTCTGAACACACTAGTTTCTATCTTCAGAGTATGATCTCTGAACACACTAGTTTGTATCTTCAGAGTAAGATCTCTGAACACATTAGTTTCAATCGTCAGAGTAGGATCTCTGAACACACTAGTTTGTATCTTCAGAGTAAGATCTCTGAACACATTAGTTTCTATCGTCAGAGTAGGATCTCTGAACACACTAGTTTGTATCTTCAGAGTAAGATCTCTGAACACACTAATTTCTATCTTTAGAGTAAGATCTCTGAACACACAAGTTTCTATCTTCAGAGTAAGATCTCTGAACACACAACATTCTATCTTCAGAGTAAGATCTCTGAACACACATATTTCTATCTTCAGAGTAAGATTTCTGAACACACTAGTTTGTATCTTCAGAGTAAGATCTCTGAACAAATTAGTTTGTATCTTCAGTGTAAGATCTCTAAACACAGAAGTTTGTATCTTCAGTGTAAGATCTCTGAACACAATAGTTTGTATCTTCAGAGTAAGATCTCTGAACACACTAGTTTGTATCTTAAGAGTATGATCACTGAACACACTAGTTTGTATCTTCAGAGTAAGATCTCTGAACACACTAGTTTCTATATTCAGAGTATGATCTCTGAACACAATAGTTTGTATCTTCAGAGTAAGATCTCTGAACACACTAGTTTGTATCTTCAGAGTAAGATCTCTGAACACACTAGTTTGTATCTTCAGAGTAAGATCTCTGAACACACTAGTTTGTATCTTCAGAGTATGATCTCTGAACACACTAGTTTGTATCTTCAGAGTAAGATCTCTGAACAAAATAGTTTCTATCTTCAGAGTATGATCTCTGAACACACTAGTTTGTATCTTCAGAGTAAAATCTATGAACACATTAGTTTCTATCTTCAGAGTAAGATCTCTGAAGACAATAGTTTCTATCTTCAGAGTATGATCTCTGAACACACTAGTTTGTATCTTCAGAGTAAGATCTCTGAACACACTAGTTTCTATATTCAGAGTATGATCTCTGAACACAATAGTTTGTATCTTCAGAGTAAGATCTCTGAACACACTAGTTTTTATCTTCAGAGTAAGATCTCTGAACACACTAGTTTGTATCTTCAGAGTAAGATCTCTGAACACACTAGTTTGTATCTTCAGAGTATGATCTCTGAACACACTAGTTTGTATCTTCAGAGTAAGATCTCTGAACAAAATAGTTTCTATCTTCAGAGTATGATCTCTGAACACACTAGTTTGTATCTTCAGAGTAAAATCTATGAACACATTAGTTTCTATCTTCAGAGTAAGATCTCTGAACACACTAGTTTCTATCTTCAGAGTATGATCTCTGAACACACTAGTTTGTATCTTCAGAGTAAGATCTCTGAACACATTAGTTTCTATCGTCAGAGTAGGATCTCTGAACACACTAGTTTGTATCTTCAGAGTAAGATCTCTGAACACACTAATTTCTATCTTCAGAGTAAGATCTCTGAACACACAAGATTCTATCTTCAGAGTAAGATCTCTGAACACACATGTTTCTATCTTCAGAGTAAGATTTCTGAACACACTAGTTTGTATCTTCAGAGTAAGATCTCTGAACAAATTAGTTTGTATCTTCAGTGTAAGATCTCTAAACACAGAAGTTTGTATCTTCAGTGTAAGATCTCTGAAGACAATAGTTTGTATCTTCAGAGTAAGATCTCTGAACACACAAGTTTGTATCTTCAGAGTAAGATCTCTGAACACACTAGTTTGTATCTTCAGAGTAAGATCTCTGAACACACTAGTTTCTATCTTCAGAGTAAGATCTCTGAACACACAAGTTTCTATCTTCAGTGTAAGATCTCTGAACAAAATATTTTCTATCTTCAGAGTATGATCTCTGAACACACTAGTTTGTATCTTCAGAGTAAGATCTCTGAACACATTAGTTTCTATCTTCAGTGTAAGATCTCTAAACACACTAGTTTCTATCTTCACAGTATGATCTCTGAACACACTAGTTTGTATCTTCAGAGTAAGATCTCTGAACACATTAGTTTCTATCTTCAGAGTAAGATCTCTGAACACACTAGTTTCTATCTTCAGAGTAAGATCTCTGAACACACTAGTTTGAATCTTCAGAGTAAGATCTCTGAACACAATAGTTTGTATCTTCAGAGTAAGATCTCTGAACACACTAGTTTCTATCTTCAGAGTAAGATCTCTGAACACACTAGTTTCTATCTTCAGAGTAAGATCTCTGAACACACTAGTTTGTATCTTCAGTGTAAGATCTCTGAACACACTAGTTTGTATCTTCAGGGTAAGATCTTTGAACACATTAGTTTGTATCTTCAGAGTAAGATCTCTCCACGCAGTTAGTTTGTATCTTCAGTGTAAGATCTCTGAACACACTAGTTTGTATCTTCAGAGTATGATCACTGAACACACTAGTTTGTATCTTCAGAGTAAGATCTCTGAACACACTAGTTTGTATCTTCAGAGTAAGATCTCTGAACACACTAGTTTGTATCTTCAGAGTAAGATCTCTGAACACACTAGTTTGTATCTTCAGAGTATGATCTCTGAACACACTAGTTTGTATCTTCAGAGTAAGATCTCTGAACACACTAGTTTGTATCTTCAGAGTATGATCACTGAACACACTAGTTTGTATCTTCAGAGTAAGATCTCTGTACACACTAGTTTCTATATTCAGAGTATGATCTCTGAACACAATAGTTTGTATCTTCAGAGTAAGATATCTGAACACACTAGTTTGTATCTTCAGAGTAAGATCTCTGAACACACTAGTTTCTATCTTCGGAGTAAGATCTCTAAACACACAAGTTTCTATCTTCAGAGTAAGATCTCTGAACAAAATAGTTTCTATCTTCAGAGTATGATCTCTGAACACACTAGTTTGTATCTTCAGAGTAAAATCTATGAACACATTAGTTTCTATCTTCAGAGTAAGATCTCTGAACACACTAGTTTCTATCTTCAGAGTATGATCTCTGAACACACTAGTTTGTATCTTCAGAGTAAGATCTCTGAACACATTAGTTTCTATCGTCAGAGTAGGATCTCTGAACACACTAGTTTGTATCTTCAGAGTAAGATCTCTGAACACACTAATTTCTATCTTCAGAGTAAGATCTCTGAACACACAAGTTTCTATCTTCAGAGTAAGATCTCTGAACACACAAGATTCTATCTTCAGAGTAAGATCTCTGAACACACATGTTTGTATCTTCAGAGTAAGATTTCTGAACACACTAGTTTGTATCTTCAGAGTAAGATCTCTGAACAAATTAGTTTGTATCTTCAGTGTAAGATCTCTAAACACAGAAGTTTGTATCTTCAGTGTAAGATCTCTGAACACAATAGTTTGTATCTTCAGAGTAAGATCTCTGTACACACAAGTTTGTATCTTCAGAGTAAGATCTCTGAACACACTAGTTTGTATCTTCAGAGTAAGATCTCTGAACACACTAGTTTCTATCTTCAGAGTAAGATCTCTGAACACACAAGGTTCTATCTTCAGTGTAAGATCTCTGAACAAAATATTTTCTATCTTCAGAGTATGATCTCTGAACACACTAGTTTGTATCTTCAGAGTAAGATCTCTGAACACATTAGTTTCTATCTTCAGTGTAAGATCTCTAAACACACTAGTTTCTATCTTCACAGTATGATCTCTGAACACACTAGTTTGTATCTTCAGAGTAAGATCTCTGAACACATTAGTTTCTATCTTCAGAGTAAGATCTCTGAACACACTAGTTTCTATCTTCAGAGTAAGATCTCTGAACACACTAGTTTGAATCTTCAGAGTAAGATCTCTGAACACAATAGTTTGTATCTTCAGAGTAAGATCTCTGAACACACTAGTTTCTATCTTCAGAGTAAGATTTCTGAACACACAAGTTTCTATCTTCAGAGTAAGATTTCTGAACACACTAGTTTGTCTCTTCAGAGTAAAATCTCTGAACACATTAGTTTGTATCTTCAGTGTAAGATCTCTAAACACACAAGTTTGTATCTTCAGTGAAAGATCTCTGAATACAATAGTTTGTATCTTCAGAGTAAGATCTCTGAACACACAAGTTTGTATCTTCAGTGTAAGATCTCTGAACACAATAGTTTGTATCTTCAGAGTAAGATCTCTGAACACAATAGTTTGCATCTTCAGAGTATGATCTCTGAACACACTAGATTGTATCTTCAGAGTAAGATCACTGAACACAATAGTTTGTATCTTCAGAGTAAGATCTCTGAACACAATAGTTTGTATCTTCAGAGTAAGATCTCTGAACACACTAGATTGAATCTTCAGAGTAAGATCTCAGAACACACTAATTTGTATCATCAGTGTAAGATCACTCAATACACTAGTTTCTATCTTCAGAGTAAGATCTCTGAACACACTAGTTTGTATCTTCAGTGTAAGATCTCTGAACACACTAGTTTGTATCTTCAGAGTAAGATCTCTAAGCACATTAGTTTGTATCTTCAGAGTAAGATCACTGAACACACTAGTTTGTATCTTCAGTGTAAGATCTCTGAACACACTAGTTTGTATCTTCAGAGTAAGATCACTGTACACACTAATTTGTATCTTCAGAGTAAGATCTCTGAACACACTAGTTTGTATCTTCAGTGTAAGATCTCTGAACACACTAGTTTGTATCTTCAGAGTAAGATCTCTGAACACACAAGTTTCTATCTTCAGAGTAAGATCTCTGAACACACTAGTTTGTATTTTGAGAGTAAAATCTCTGAACACACTAGTTTTTATCTTCAGAGTAAGATCTCTGAACACACTAGATTTCTTCTTCAGAGTAAGATCTCTGAACACAATAGTTTGTATCTTCAGAGTAAGATCACTGAGCACACTAGTTTCTATCTTCAGAGTAAGACCACTGAACACATTAGTTTCTATCTACAGCGTAAGATCTCTGAACACACTAGTTTCTATCTTCAGAGTAAGATATCTGAAAACACTAGTTTGTATCTTCAGAGTAAGATCTCTGAACACACTAGTTTGTATCTTCAGAGTAAGATCACTGAACACACTAGTTTGTATCTTCAGAGTAAGATCACTGAACACACTAGTTTGTATCTTCTGAGTAAGATCACTGAACACACTAGTATGCATCTTCAGAGTAAGATCTCTGAACACACTAGTTTGTATCTTCATAGTAAGATCTCTGAACACACTATTTTGTATCTTCAGAGTAAGATCACTGAAAACACTAGTTTCTATCTTCAGAGTAAGATCACTCAACACACTAGTGTGCATCTTCAGAGTAAGATCTCTGAACACACTAGTTTGTATTTTGAGAGTAAAATCTCTGAACACACTAGTTTGTATCTTCAGAGTAAGATCACTGAACACACTAGTTTGTATCTTCAGAGTAAGATCACTGAACACACTAGTGTGCATCTTCAGAGTAAGATCTCTGAACACACAAGTTTGTATCTTCAGAGTAAGATCTCTGAACACACTAGTTTGTATCTTCAGAGTAAGATCTCTGAACACACTAGGTTGTATCTTCTGAGTAAGATTTCTGAACACAATAGTTTCTATCTTCAGAGTAAGATCTCTGAACACAATAGTTTCTATCTTCAGAGTAAGATCTCTGAACACAATTGTTTCTATATTTAGAGTAAGATCACTGAGCACACTAGTTTCTATCTTCAGAGTAAGATCACTGAACACACTAGTTTGTATCTTCAGAGTAAGATCTCGGAACACAATAATTTGTATCTTCAGAGTAAGATCTCTGAACACACTAGATTGTATCTTCTGAGTAAGATTTCTGAACACACTAGTTTGTATATTCAGAGTAAGATCTTTGAACACACTAATTTGTATCTTCAGGTTAGGATCTCTAAACACACTAGTTTGTATCTTCAGAGTAAGATTTCTGAACACACTAGTTTCTATCTTCAGAGTAAGATCTCTGAACACATTAGTTTGTATTTTCAGAGTAAGATCTCTGAACACAATAGTTTGTAACTTCAGAGTAAGATCTCTAAACACACTAGTTTGTATCTTCAGAGTAAGATCTCTGAACACACTAGTTTGTATCTTCAGAGTAAGATGTCTGAACACAATAGTTTGTATCTTCAGAGTAAGATCTCTGAACACAATAGTTTGTATCTTCAGAGTCAGATATCTGAACACAATAATTTCTATCTTCGGAGTAAAATCACTGAGCACACTAGTTTCTATCTTCGGAGTAAGATCACTGAACACATTCGTTTCTGTCTTCAGTGTAAGATCTCTGAACACACTAGTTTCTATCTTCAGAGTATAATCACTGAACACAATAGTTTGTATCTTCAGAGTAAGATCTCTGAACACACTAGATTGCATCTTCAGAGTAAGATCTCTGAACACACAAGTTTGTATTTTCAGAGTAAGATCTCTGAACACACTAGTTTGTATCTTCAGAGTAAGATCTCTGGACACAATAGTTTGTATATTCAGAGTAAGATCTCTGAACACACTAGTTTGTATCTTCAGATTAAGATCTCTGAACACACTAGATTGTATCTTCTGAGTAAGATTTCTGAACACACTAGTTTGTATATTCAGAGTAAGATCTTTGAACACACTAGGTTGTATCTTGAGGGTAAGATCTCTGAACACACTAGTTTGTATCTTCAGAGTAAGATTTCTGAACACACTAGCTTCTATCTTCAGAGTAAGATCTCTGAACACATTAGTTTGTATTTTCAGAGTAAGATCTCTGAACACAATAGTTTGTATCTTCAGAGTAAGATCTCTAAACACACTAGTTTGTATCTTCAGAGTAAGATATCTGAACACACTAGCTTGTTTCTTCAGAGTAAGATGTCTAAACACAATAGTTTGTATCTTCAGAGTAAGATCTCTGAACACAATAGTTTGTATCTTCAGAGTAAGATATCTGAACACAATAGTTTCTATCTTCAGAGTAAGATCACTGAGCACACTAGTTTCTATCTTCAGAGTAAGATCACTGAACACATTAGTTTCTATCTTCAGTGTAAGATCTCTGAACACACTAGTTTCTATCTTCAGAGTAAGATCACTGAACACACTAGTTTGTATCTTCAGAGTAAGATCTCTGAACACACTAGTTTGTATCTTCAGAGTAAGATCACTGAACACACTAGTTTGTATCTTCTGAGTAAGATCTCTGAACACACTAGTGTGCATTTTCAGAGTAAGATCTCTGAACACACTAGTTTGTATCTTCAGAGTAAGATCTCTGAACACACTAGTTTGTATCTTCAGAGTAAGATCTCTGAAAACACTATTTTGTATCTTCAGAGTAAGATCTCTGAACACACTAGTTTGTATCTTCAGAGTAACATCTCTGAAAACACTAGTTTGTATCTTCAGAGTAAGATCTCTGAACACACTATTTTGTATCTTCAGAGTAAGATCACTGAAAACACTAGTTTCTATCTTCAGAGTAAGATCACTGAACACACTAGTGTGCATCTTCAGAGTAAGATCTCTGAACACACTAGTTTGTATTTTGAGAGTAAAATCTCTGAACACACTAGTTTGTATCTTTAGAGTAAGATCACTGAACACACTAGTTTGTATCTTCAGAGTAAGATCACTGAACACACTAGTGTGCATCTTCAGAGTAAGATCTCTGAACACACAAGTTTGTATCTTCAGAGTAAGATCTCTGAACACACTAGTTTGTATCTTCAGAGTAAGATCTCTGAACACACTAGGTTGTATCTTCTGAGTAAGATTTCTGAACACAATAGTTTCTATCTTCAGAGTAAGATCTCTGAACACAATAGTTTCTATCTTCAGAGTAAGATCTCTGAACACAATTGTTTCTATATTTAGAGTAAGATCACTGAGCACACTAGTTTCTATCTTCAGAGTAAGATCACTGAACACACTAGTTTGTATCTTCAGAGTAAGATCTCGGAACACAATAATTTGTATCTTCAGAGTAAGATCTCTGAACACACTAGATTGTATCTTCTGAGTAAGATTTCTGAACAAACTAGTTTGTATATTCAGAGTAAGATCTTTGAACACACTAATTTGTATCTTCAGGTTAGGATCTCTAAACACACTAGTTTGTATCTTCAGAGTAAGATTTCTGAACACACTAGTTTCTATCTTCAGAGTAAGATCTCTGAACACATTAGTTTGTATTTTCAGAGTAAGATCTCTGAACACAATAGTTTGTAACTTCAGAGTAAGATCTCTAAACACACTAGTTTGTATCTTCAGAGTAAGATCTCTGAACACACTAGTTTGTATCTTCAGAGTAAGATGTCTGAACACAATAGTTTGTATCTTCAGAGTAAGATCTCTGAACACAATAGTTTGTATCTTCAGAGTCAGATATCTGAACACAATAATTTCTATCTTCGGAGTAAGATCACTGAGCACACTAGTTTCTATCTTCGGAGTAAGATCACTGAACACATTCGTTTCTGTCTTCAGTGTAAGATCTCTGAACACACTAGTTTCTATCTTCAGAGTATAATCACTGAACACAATAGTTTGTATCTTCAGAGTAAGATCTCTGAACACACTAGATTGCATCTTCAGAGTAAGATCTCTGAACACACAAGTTTGTATTTTCAGAGTAAGATCTCTGAACACACTAGTTTGTATCTTCAGAGTAAGATCTCTGGACACAATAGTTTGTATATTCAGAGTAAGGTCTCTGAACACACTAGTTTGTATCTTCAGATTAAGATCTCTGAACACACTAGATTGTATCTTCTGAGTAAGATTTCTGAACACACTAGTTTGTATATTCAGAGTAAGATCTTTGAACACACTAGGTTGTATCTTGAGGGTAAGATCTCTGAACACACTAGTTTGTATCTTCAGAGTAAGAATTCTGAACACACTAGCTTCTATCTTCAGAGTAAGATCTCTGAACACATTAGTTTGTATTTTCAGAGTAAGATCTCTGAACACATTAGTTTGTATCTTCAGAGTAAGATCTCTAAACACACTAGTTTGTATCTTCAGAGTAAGATATCTGAACACACTAGTTTGTTTCTTCAGAGTAAGATGTCTAAACACAATAGTTTGTATCTTCAGAGTAAGATCTCTGAACACAATAGTTTGTATCTTCAGAGTAAGATATCTGAACACAATAGTTTCTATCTTCAGAGTAAGATCACTGAGCACACTAGTTTCTATCTTCAGTGTAAGATCTCTGAACACACTAGTTTCTATCTTCAGAGTAAGATCACTGAACACACTAGTTTGTATCTTCAGAGTAAGATCTCTGAACACACTAGTTTGTATCTTCAGAGTAAGATCACTGAACACACTAGTTTGTATCTTCTGAGTAAGATCTCTGAACACAATAGTGTGCATTTTCAGAGTAAGATCTCTGAACACACTAGTTTGTATCTTCAGAGTAAGATCTCTGAACACACTAGTTTGTATCTTCAGAGTAAGATCTCTGAAAACACTATTTTGTATCTTCAGAGTAAGATCACTGAACACACTAGTTTGTATCTTCTGAGTAAGATCTCTGAACACAATAGTGTGCATTTTCAGAGTAAGATCTCTGAACACACTAGATTGTATCTTCAGAGTAAGATTTCTGAGCACACAAGTTTGTATTTTCAGAGTAAGATCTCTGAACACACTAGTTTGTATCTTCAGAGTAAGATCTCTGTACACACTAGATTGTATCTTCTGAGTAAGATCTCTGAACACACTAGTTTGTATATTCAGAGTAAGATCTTTGAACACACTAGTTTGTATCTTCAGAGTAAGATTTCTGAACACACTAGTTTCTATGTTCAGAGTAAGATCTATGAGCACATTAGTTTGTATTTTCAGAGTAAGATCTCTAAACACAATAGTTTGTATCTTCAGAGTAAGATCTCTAAACACACTAGTTTGTATCTTCAGAGTAACATCTCTGAACACACTAGTTTGTATCTTCAGAGTAAGATGTCTGAACACAATAGTTTGTATCTTCAGAGTAAGATCTCTGAACACAATAGTTTGTATCTTCAGAGTAAGATATCTGAACACAATAGTTTCTATCTTCAGAGTAAGATCACTGAGCACACTAGTTTCTATGTTCAGAGTAAGATCACTGAACACAGTAGCTTCTATCTTCAGTGTAAGATCTCTGAACACACTAGTTTGTATCTTCAGAGTAAGATCACTGAACACACAAGTTTGTATCTTCAGAGTAAGATCTCTGAACATACTAGTTTGTATCTTCAGAGTAAGATCACTGAACACACTAGTTTGTATCTTCTGAGTAAGATCACTGAACACACTAGTGTGCATCTTCAGAGTAAGATCTCTGATCACACAAGTTTGTATCTTCAGAGTAAGATCTCTGAACACACTAGTTTGTATCTTCAGAGTAAGATCTCTGAACACACTGTTTTGTATCTTCAGAGTAAGATCTCTGAACACACAAGTTTGTATTTTCAGAGTAAGATCTCTGAACACACTAGTTTGTATCTTCTGAGTAAGATTTCTGAACACAATAGTTTCTATCTTCAGAGTAAGATCTCTGAACATAATAGTTTCTATCTTCAGAGTAAGATCTCTGAACACAATAGTTTCCATCTTTAGAGTAAGATCACTGGGCACACTAGTTTCTATCTTCAGAGTAAGATCACTGAACACACTAGTTTGTATCTTCAGAGTAAGATCTCGGAACACACTAATTTGTATCTTCAGAGTAAGATCTCTGAACACACTAGATTGTATCTTCTGAGTAAGATCTCTGAACGCACTAGTTTGTATATTCAGAGTAAGATCTTTGAACACACTAATTTGTATCTTCAGGTTAGGATCTCTGAACACACTAGTTTGTATCTTCAGAGTAAGATTTCTGAACACACTAGTTTCTATTTTCAGAGTAAGATCTCTGAACACATTAGTTTGTATTTTCAGAGTAAGATCTCTGAACACAATAGTTTGTATCTTCAGAGTAAGATCTCTGAACACACTAGTTTGTAACTTCAGAGTAAGATCTCTAAGCACACTAGTTTGTATCTTCAGAGTAAGATCTCTGAACACACTAGTTTGTATCTTCAGAGTAAGATATCTGAACACAATAGTTTGTATCTTCAGAGTAAGATCTCTGAACACAATAGTTTGTATCTTCAGAGTCAGATATCTGAACACAATAATTTCTATCTTCGGAGTAAGATCACTGAGCACACTAGTTTCTATCTTCGGAGTAAGATCACTGAACACATTCGTTTCTGTCTTCAGTGTAAGATCTCTGAACACACTAGTTTCTATCTTCAGAGTATAATCACTGAACACAATAGTTTGTATCTTCAGAGTAAGATCTCTGAACACACTAGATTGCATCTTCAGAGTAAGATCTCTGAACACACAAGTTTGTATTTTCAGAGTAAGATCTCTGAACACACTAGTTTGTATCTTCAGAGTAAGATCTCTGGACACAATAGTTTGTATATTCAGAGTAAGGTCTCTGAACACACTAGTTTGTATCTTCAGATTAAGATCTCTGAACACACTAGATTGTATCTTCTGAGTAAGATTTCTGAACACACTAGTTTGTATATTCAGAGTAAGATCTTTGAACACACTAGGTTGTATCTTGAGGGTAAGATCTCTGAACACACTAGTTTGTATCTTCAGAGTAAGAATTCTGAACACACTAGCTTCTATCTTCAGAGTAAGATCTCTGAACACATTAGTTTGTATTTTCAGAGTAAGATCTCTGAACACAATAGTTTGTATCTTCAGAGTAAGATCTCTAAACACACTAGTTTGTATCTTCAGAGTAAGATATCTGAACACACTAGTTTGTTTCTTCAGAGTAAGATGTCTAAACACAATAGTTTGTATCTTCAGAGTAAGATCTCTGAACACAATAGTTTGTATCTTCAGAGTAAGATATCTGAACACAATAGTTTCTATTTTCAGAGTAAGATCACTGAGCACACTAGTTTCTATCTTCAGAGTAAGATCACTGAACACATTAGTTTCTATCTTCAGTGTAAGATCTCTGAACACACTAGTTTCTATCTTCAGAGTAAGATCACTGAACACACTAGTTTGTATCTTCAGAGTAAGATCTCTGAACACACTAGTTTGTATCTTCAGAGTAAGATCACTGAACACACTAGTTTGTATCTTCTGAGTAAGATCTCTGAACACAATAGTGTGCATTTTCAGAGTAAGATCTCTGAACACACTAGTTTGTATCTTCAGAGTAAGATCTCTGAACACACTAGTTTGTATCTTCAGAGTAAGATCTCTGAAAACACTATTTTGTATCTTCAGAGTAAGATCACTGAACACACTAGTTTGTATCTTCTGAGTAAGATCTCTGAACACAATAGTGTGCATTTTCAGAGTAAGATCTCTGAACACACTAGATTGTATCTTCAGAGTAAGATTTCTGAGCACACAAGTTTGTATTTTCAGAGTAAGATCTCTGAACACACTAGTTTGTATCTTCAGAGTAAGATCTCTGTACACACTAGATTGTATCTTCTGAGTAAGATCTCTGAACACACTAGTTTGTATATTCAGAGTAAGATCTTTGAACACACTAGTTTGTATCTTCAGAGTAAGATTTCTGAACACACTAGTTTCTATGTTCAGAGTAAGATCTATGAGCACATTAGTTTGTATTTTCAGAGTAAGATCTCTAAACACAATAGTTTGTATCTTCAGAGTAAGATCTCTAAACACACTAGTTTGTATCTTCAGAGTAACATCTCTGAACACACTAGTTTGTATCTTCAGAGTAAGATGTCTGAACACAATAGTTTGTATCTTCAGAGTAAGATCTCTGAACACAAGAGTTTGTATCTTCAGAGTAAGATATCTGAACACAATAGTTTCTATCTTCAGAGTAAGATCACTGAGCACACTAGTTTCTATGTTCAGAGTAAGATCACTGAACACAGTAGCTTCTATCTTCAGTGTAAGATCTCTGAACACACTAGTTTGTATCTTCAGAGTAAGATCACTGAACACACAAGTTTGTATCTTCAGAGTAAGATCTCTGAACATACTAGTTTGTATCTTCAGAGTAAGATCACTGAACACACTAGTTTGTATCTTCTGAGTAAGATCACTGAACACACTAGTGTGCATCTTCAGAGTAAGATCTCTGATCACACAAGTTTGTATCTTCAGAGTAAGATCTCTGAACACACTAGTTTGTATCTTCAGAGTAAGATCTCTGAACACACTGTTTTGTATCTTCAGAGTAAGATCTCTGAACACACAAGTTTGTATTTTCAGAGTAAGATCTCTGAACACACTAGTTTGTATCTTCTGAGTAAGATTTCTGAACACAATAGTTTCTATCTTCAGAGTAAGATCTCTGAACATAATAGTTTCTATCTTCAGAGTAAGATCTCTGAACACAATAGTTTCCATCTTTAGAGTAAGATCACTGGGCACACTAGTTTCTATCTTCAGAGTAAGATCACTGAACACACTAGTTTGTATCTTCAGAGTAAGATCTCGGAACACACTAATTTGTATCTTCAGAGTAAGATCTCTGAACACACTAGATTGTATCTTCTGAGTAAGATCTCTGAACGCACTAGTTTGTATATTCAGAGTAAGATCTTTGAACACACTAATTTGTATCTTCAGGTTAGGATCTCTGAACACACTAGTTTGTATCTTCAGAGTAAGATTTCTGAACACACTAGTTTCTATTTTCAGAGTAAGATCTCTGAACACATTAGTTTGTATTTTCAGAGTAAGATCTCTGAACACAATAGTTTGTAACTTCAGAGTAAGATCTCTAAGCACACTAGTTTGTATCTTCAGAGTAAGATCTCTGAACACACTAGTTTGTATCTTCAGAGTAAGATGTCTGAACACAATAGTTTGTATCTTCAGAGTAAGATCACTGAGCACACTAGTTCCAATCTTCAGAGTAAGATCACTGAACACATTCGTTTCTGTCTTCAGTGTAAGATCTCTGAACACACTAGTGTCTATCTTCAGAGTAAGATCACTGAACACAATAGTTTGTATCTTCAGAGTAAGATCTCTGAACACACTAGTTTGTATCTTCAGAGTAAGATCTCTGAACACACTAGTTTGTATCTTCAGAGTAAGATCTCTGAACACACTATTTTGTATCTTCAGAGTAAGATCTCTGAACACACTAGTTTCTATCTTCAGAGCAAGATCAATGAACACACTAGTGTGCATCTTCAGAGTAAGATCTCTGAAAACACTAGTTTGTATTTTGAGAGTAAAATCTCTGAACACACAAGTTATTATCTTCAGAGTAAGATCTCTGAACACACAAGTTTGTATCTTCAGGATAAGATCTCTGAACAAACTAGTTTCTATTTTCAGAGTAAGATCACTGAACAAACTAGTTTGTATCTTCAGAGTAAGATCTCTGAACACAATAGTTTGTATCTTCAGTGTAAGATCTCTGTACACACTAGCTTGTATTTTCAGAGAAATATCTCTGAACACACTAGATTGTATCTTAAGAGTAAGATCTCTGAACACACTAGTTTGTATATTCAGAGTAAGATCTCTGAACACACTAGTTTGTATCTTCAGAGTAAGATCTCTGAACACACTAGTTTGTATCTTCTGAATCAGATTTCTGAACACACTAGTTTGTGTAATCAGAGTAAGATATTTGAACACACTAGTTTGTATCTTCAGAGTAAGATCTCTGAACACACTAGTTTGTATCTTCAGAGTAAGATTTCTGAACACATTAGTTTGTATCTTCAGATTAAGATCTATGAACACACTAGTTTGTATCTTCAGAGTAAGATCTCTCAACACACTAGTGTGTATCATCAGAGTAAGATCTCTGAACACACTAGTCTGTATCTTCAGAATAAGATCTATGAACACATTAGTTTGTATCTTCAGTGTAAGATCTCTGAAC
This sequence comes from Bathymodiolus septemdierum, assembly GCA_963383655.1. NCBI lineage: Eukaryota > Metazoa > Mollusca > Bivalvia > Mytilida > Modiolidae > Bathymodiolus > Bathymodiolus septemdierum. The sequence continues at coordinate 87,965,011 of OY726522.1, read as the reverse complement.
ACATTAGATTGTATTTTCAGAGTAAGATCTCTGAACACACTAGTTTGTATCTTCAGAGTAAGATCTCTGGACACACTAGTTTGTATATTCAGAGTAAGATCTCGGAACACACTAGTTTGTATCTTCAGAGTAAGATCTCAGAACACACTAGATTGTATCTTCTGAGTAAGATTTTTGAACACACTAGTTTGTATATTCAGAGTATGATGTTTGAACACACTAGTTTGTATCTTCAGGGTAAGATCTCCGAACACACTAGTTTGTATCTTCAGAGTAAAATCTCTGGACACACTAGTTTGTATCTTCAAGGTAAGATCTCTGAACACACTAGTTTATATCTTCAGATTAAGATCTCTGAACACACTAGTTTGTATCCTCAGAGTAAAATCTCTCAACACACTAGTGTGTATCAGCAGAGGAAGAGCTCTGAACACACTAGTTTTCATCTTCTGAGTAAGATCTCTGAACACACAAGTCTGTACCTTCTGAGTAAGATCTCTGAACACACTAGTTTGTATCTTCAGAGTAAGATCTCTGAACACACTAGTTTGTATCCTCAGAGTAAGATCTCTGAACACACTAATTTGTATATTCAGAGTAAGATCTTTGAACACACTAGTTTGTATCATCAGGGTACGATCTCTCAACACATTAGTTTGTATCTTCTGAGTAAGATATCTGAACACACAAGTTTCTATCTTCAGAGTAAGATCTCTGAACACACTAGTCTGTATCTTCAGAGTAAAATCTCTGAACACACAAGTTGTATCTTCAGAGTAAGATCTCTGAACACACTATATTGTATCTTCTGAGTAAGATTTCTCAACACACTAGTTTGTATCTTCAGTGTAAGATCTCTGAACACACTAGTTTGTATCTTCAGAGTAAGATCTCTGAACACACTAGTTTGTATTTTCAGAGTACGATCTCTCAACACACTAGTGTGTTTCATCAGAGGAAGATCCCTGAACACACTAGTTTGTGTCTTCAGAGTAAGATCTCTGAACACACTATTTTGTATCTTCAGTGTAAGATCTCTGAACATACTAGTTTGTATCTTCAGTGTAAGATCTCTGAACACACCACGTTTTATTTTCAGTGTAAGATATCTGAACACACAAATTTGTATCTTCAGTGTAAGATCTCTGAACACACTAGTTTGTATCTTCAGAGTAAGAGCTCTGAATACACTAGTTTGTTTCTTCTGAGTAAGATCTCTGAACACACAAGTTTGTATCTTCAGTTTAAGATATCTGAACATACTAGTCTGTATCTTCAGAGTAAAATCTCTGAACACACAAGTTTGTATCTTCAGTGTAATATCTCTGAACACACTAGTTTGTATCTTCAGAGTAAGAGCTCTGAACACACTAGTTTTTATCTTCTGAATAAGATCTCTGAACACACAAGTTTGTACCTTCTGAGTAAGATCTCTGAACACACAAGTTTGTATCTTCAGAGTAAGATCTCTGAACACACTAGTTTGTATCTTTTGAGTAAGATTGAAGTTTGTATTTGAGTAAGATCTCTGAACACACTAGATTGTATCTTTTGAGTAAGATTTCTGAACACACTAATTTGTATATTCAGAGTAAGATCTTTGAACACACTAGTTTGTATCTTCAGGGTAGGATCTCTCAACACACTAGCTTCTATCTTCAGAGTAAGATCTCTGAACACATTAGTTTGTATTTTCAGAGTAAGATCTCTGAACACAATAGTTTGTATCTTCAGAGTAAGATCTCTAAGCACACTAGTTTGTATCTTCAGAGTAAGATATCTGAACACACTAGTTTGTATCTTCAGAGTAAGATGTCTAAACACAATAGTTTGTATCTTTAGAGTAAGATCTCTGAACACAATAGTTTGTATCTTCAGAGTAAGATATCTGAACACAATAGTTTCTATCTTCAGAGTAAGATCACTGAGCACACTAGTTTCTATCTTCAGAGTAAGATCACTGAACACATTAGTTTCTATCTTCAGTGTAAGATCTCTGAACACACTAGTTTCTATCTTCAGAGTAAGATCACTGAACACACTAGTTTGTATCTTCAGAGTAAGATCTCTGAACACACTAGTTTGTATCTTCAGAGTAAGATCACTGAACACACTTGTTTGTATCTTCTGAGTAAGATCTCTGAACACACTAGTGTGCATTTTCAGAGTAAGATCTCTGAACACACTAGTTTGTATCTTCAGAGTAAGATCTCTGAACACACTAGTTTGTATCTTCAGAGTAAGATCTCTGAAAACACTATTTTGTATCTTCAGAGTAAGATCTCTGAACACACTAGTTTGTATCTTCAGAGTAAGATCTCTGAACACACTAGATTGTATCTTCTGAGTAAGATCTCTGAACACACTAGTTTGTATATTCAGAGTAAGATCTTTGAACACACTAGTTTGTATCTTCAGGGTAAGATCTCTGAACACACTAGTTTGTATCTTCAGAGTAAGATTTCTGAACAAACTAGTTTCTATGTTCAGAGTAAGATCTATGAGCACATTAGTTTGTATTTTCAGAGTAAGATCTCTGAACACAATAGTTTGTATCTTCAGAGTAAGATCTCTAAACACACTAGTTTGTATCTTCAGAGTAAGATCTCTGAACACACTAGTTTGTATCTTCAGAGTAAGATGTCTGAACACAATAGTTTGTATCTACAGAGTAAGATCTCTGAACACAAGAGTTTGTATCTTCAGAGTAAGATATCTGAACACAATAGTTTCTATCTTCAGAGTAAGATCACTGAGCACACTAGTTTCTATCTTCAGAGTAAGATCACTGAACACAGTAGCTTCTATCTTCAGTGTAAGATCTCTGAACACACTAGTTTGTATCTTCAGAGTAAGATCTCTGAACATACTAGTTTGTATCTTCAGAGTAAGATCACTGAACACACTAGTTTGTATCTTCTGAGTAAGATCACTGAACACCCTAGTGTGCATCTTCAGAGTAAGATCTCTGATCACACAAGTTTGTATCTTCAGAGTAAGATCTCTGAACACACTAGTTTGTATCTTCAGAGTAAGATCTCTGAACACACTGTTTTGTATCTTCAGAGTAAGATCACTGAACACAGTAGCTTCTATCTTCAGTGTAAGATCTCTGAACACACTAGTTTGTATCTTCAGAGTAAGATCTCTGAACATACTAGTTTGTATCTTCAGAGTAAGATCACTGAACACACTAGTTTGTATCTTCTGAGTAAGATCACTGAACACCCTAGTGTGCATCTTCAGAGTAAGATCTCTGATCACACAAGTTTGTATCTTCAGAGTAAGATCTCTGAACACACTAGTTTGTATCTTCAGAGTAAGATCTCTGAACACACTGTTTTGTATCTTCAGAGTAAGATCTCTGAACACACTAGATTGCATCATAAGAGTAAGATCTCTGAACACACAAGTTTGTATTTTCAGAGTAAGATCTCTGAACACACTAGTTTGTATCTTCAGAGTAAGATCTCGGAACACACTAGTTTGTATCTTCAGAGTAAGATCTCTGAACACACTAGATTGTATCTTCTGAGTAAAATTTCTGAACACAATAGTTTCTATTTTCAGAGTAAGATCTCTGAACATAATAGTTTCTATCTTCAGAGTAAGATCTCTGAACACAATAGTTTCCATCTTTAGAGTAAGATCACTGAGCACACTAGTTTCTATCTTCAGAGTAAGATCACTGAACACACTAGTTTGTATCTTCAGAGTAAGATCTCGGAACACACTAATTTGTATCTTCAGAGTAAGATCTCTGAACACACTAGATTGTATCTTCTGAGTAAGATCTCTGAACACACTAGTTTGTATATTCAGAGTAAGATCTTTGAACACACTAATTTGTATCTTCAGGTTAGGATCTCTGAACACACTAGTTTGTATCTTCAGAGTAAGATTTCTGAACACACTAGTTTCTATCTTCAGAGTAAGATCTCTGAACACACTAGTTTTCATCTTCTGAGTAAGATCTCTGAACACACAAGTCTGTACCTTCTGAGTAAGATTTCTGAACAAACTAGTTTGTATCTTCAGAGTAAGATCTCTGAACACACTAGTTTGTATCCTCAGAGTAAGATCTCTGAACACACTAATTTGTATATTCAGAGTAAGATCTCTGAACACACTAGTTTGTATCTTCAGGGTAGGATCTCTCAACACATTAGTTTGTATCTTCTGAGTAAGATATCTGAACACACAAGTTTCTATCTTCAGAGTAAGATCTCTGAACACACTAGTCTGTATCTTCAGAGTAAAATCTCTGAACACACAAGTTGTATCTTCAGAGTAAGATCTCTGAACACACTATATTGTATCTTCTGAGTAAGATTTCTCAACACACTAGTTTGTATCTTCAGTGTAAGATCTCTGAACACACTAGTTTGTATCCTCAGAGTAAAATCTCTCAACACACTAGTGTGTATCAGCAGAGGAAGAACTCTGAACACACTAGATTGTATCTGCTGAGTAAGATATCTGAACACACTAGTTTGTATCTTCAGAGTAAAATCTCTGGACACACTAGTTTGTATCTTCAGGGTAAGATCTCTGAACACACTAGTTTATATCTTCAGAGTAAGATCTCTGAACACACTAGTTTGTATATTCAGAGTAAGATCTTTGAACACACTAATTTGTATCTTCAGGTTAGGATCTCTGAACACACTAGTTTGTATCTTCAGAGTAAGATTTCTGAACACACTAGTTTCTATCTTCAGAGTAAGATCTCTGAACACATTAGTTTGTATTTTCAGAGTAAGATCTCTGAACACAATAGTTTGTAACTTCAGAGTAAGATCTCTGAGCACACTAGTTTGTATCTTCAGAGTAAGATCTCTGAACACACTAGTTTGTATCTTCAGAGTAAGATGTCTGAACACAGTAGTTTGTATCTTCAGAGTAAGATCACTGAGCACACTAGTTTCAATCTTCAGAGTAAGATCACTGAACACATTCGTTTCTGTCTTCAGTGTAAGATCTCTGAGCACACTAGTTTCTATCTTCAGAGTAAGATCAATGAAAACACTCGTGTGCATCTTCAGAGTAAGATCTCTGAAAACACTAGTTTGTATTTTGAGAGTAAAATCTCTGAACACACAAGTTTGTATCTTCAGAGTAAGATCTCTGATCACACTAGATTGCATCTTCAGAGTAAGATCTCTGAACACACAAGTTTGTATCTTCAGAGTAAGATCTCTGAACAAACTAGTTTCTATTTTCAGAGTAAGATCACTGAACAAACTAGTTTGTATCTTCAGAGTAAGATCTCTGAACACATTAGTTTGTATCTTCAGTGTAAGATCTCTGAACACACTAGCTTGTATTTTCAGAGAAATATCTCTGAACACACTAGATTGTATCTTAAGAGTAAGATCTCTGAACACACTAGTTTGTATATTCAGAGTAAGATCTCTGAACACACTAGTTTGTATCTTCAGAGTAAGATTTCTGAACACATTAGTTTGTATCTTCAGAGTAAGATCTATGAACACACTAGTTTGTATCTTCAGAGTAAGATCTCTCAACACACTAGTGTGTATCATCAGAGTAAGATCTCTGAACACACTAGTCTGTATATTCAGAATAAGATCTCTGAACATACTAGTCTGTATCTTCAGAGTAAGATCTATGAACACATTAGTTTGTATCTTCAGTGTAAGATCTCTGAACACACTAGATTGTATTTTCAGAGTAAGATCTCTGAACACACTAGTTTGTATATTCAGAGTAAGATCTCGGAACACACTAGTTTGTATCTTCAGAGTAAGATCTCTGAACATAATAGTTTCTATCTTCAGAGTAAGATCTCTGAACACAATAGTTTCCATCTTTAGAGTAAGATCACTGAGCACACTAGTTTCTATCTTCAGAGTAAGATCACTGAACACACTAGTTTGTATCTTCAGAGTAAGATCTCGGAACACACTAATTTGTATCTTCAGAGTAAGATCTCTGAACACACTAGATTGTATCTTCTGAGTAAGATCTCTGAACACACTAGTTTGTATCTTCAGAGTAAGATCTCTGAACATACTAGTTTGTATCTTCAGAGTAAGATCACTGAACACACTAGTTTGTATCTTCTGAGTAAGATCACTGAACACCCTAGTGTGCATCTTCAGAGTAAGATCTCTGATCACACAAGTTTGTATCTTCAGAGTAAGATCTCTGAACACACTAGTTTGTATCTTCAGAGTAAGATCTCTGAACACACTGTTTTGTATCTTCAGAGTAAGATCTCTGAACACACTAGATTGCATCATAAGAGTAAGATCTCTGAACACACAAGTTTGTATTTTCAGAGTAAGATCTCTGAACACACTAGTTTGTATCTTCAGAGTAAGATCTCGGAACACACTAGTTTGTATCTTCAGAGTAAGATCTCTGAACACACTAGATTGTATCTTCTGAGTAAAATTTCTGAACACAATAGTTTCTATTTTCAGAGTAAGATCTCTGAACATAATAGTTTCTATCTTCAGAGTAAGATCTCTGAACACAATAGTTTCCATCTTTAGAGTAAGATCACTGAGCACACTAGTTTCTATCTTCAGAGTAAGATCACTGAACACACTAGTTTGTATCTTCAGAGTAAGATCTCGGAACACACTAATTTGTATCTTCAGAGTAAGATCTCTGAACACACTAGATTGTATCTTCTGAGTAAGATCTCTGAACACACTAGTTTGTATATTCAGAGTAAGATCTTTGAACACACTAATTTGTATCTTCAGGTTAGGATCTCTGAACACACTAGTTTGTATCTTCAGAGTAAGATTTCTGAACACACTAGTTTCTATCTTCAGAGTAAGATCTCTGAACACACTAGTTTTCATCTTCTGAGTAAGATCTCTGAACACACAAGTCTGTACCTTCTGAGTAAGATCTCTGAACAAACTAGTTTGTATCTTCAGAGTAAGATCTCTGAACACACTAGTTTGTATCCTCAGAGTAAGATCTCTGAACACACTAATTTGTATATTCAGAGTAAGATCTCTGAACACACTAGTTTGTATCTTCAGGGTAGGATCTCTCAACACATTAGTTTGTATCTTCTGAGTAAGATATCTGAACACACAAGTTTCTATCTTCAGAGTAAGATCTCTGAACACACTAGTCTGTATCTTCAGAGTAAAATCTCTGAACACACAAGTTGTATCTTCAGAGTAAGATCTCTGAACACACTATATTGTATCTTCTGAGTAAGATTTCTCAACACACTAGTTTGTATCTTCAGTGTAAGATCTCTGAACACACTAGTTTGTATCCTCAGAGTAAAATCTCTCAACACACTAGTGTGTATCAGCAGAGGAAGAACTCTGAACACACTAGATTGTATCTGCTGAGTAAGATATCTGAACACACTAGTTTGTATCTTCAGAGTAAAATCTCTGGACACACTAGTTTGTATCTTCATGGTAAGATCTCTGAACACACTAGTTTATATCTTCAGAGTAAGATCTCTGAACACACTAGTTTGTATATTCAGAGTAAGATCTTTGAACACACTAATTTGTATCTTCAGGTTAGGATCTCTGAACACACTAGTTTGTATCTTCAGAGTAAGATTTCTGAACACACTAGTTTCTATCTTCAGAGTAAGATCTCTGAACACATTAGTTTGTATTTTCAGAGTAAGATCTCTGAACACAATAGTTTGTAACTTCAGAGTAAGATCTCTGAGCACACTAGTTTGTATCTTCAGAGTAAGATCTCTGAACACACTAGTTTGTATCTTCAGAGTAAGATGTCTGAACACAGTAGTTTGTATCTTCAGAGTAAGATCACTGAGCACACTAGTTTCAATCTTCAGAGTAAGATCACTGAACACATTCGTTTCTGTCTTCAGTGTAAGATCTCTGAGCACACTAGTTTCTATCTTCAGAGTAAGATCAATGAAAACACTAGTGTGCATCTTCAGAGTAAGATCTCTGAAAACACTAGTTTGTATTTTGAGAGTAAAATCTCTGAACACACAAGTTTGTATCTTCAGAGTAAGATCTCTGATCACACTAGATTGCATCTTCAGAGTAAGATCTCTGAACACACAAGTTTGTATCTTCAGAGTAAGATCTCTGAACAAACTAGTTTCTATTTTCAGAGTAAGATCACTGAACAAACTAGTTTGTATCTTCAGAGTAAGATCTCTGAACACATTAGTTTGTATCTTCAGTGTAAGATCTCTGAACACACTAGCTTGTATTTTCAGAGAAATATCTCTGAACACACTAGATTGTATCTTAAGAGTAAGATCTCTGAACACACTAGTTTGTATATTCAGAGTAAGATCTCTGAACACACTAGTTTGTATCTTCAGAGTAAGATTTCTGAACACATTAGTTTGTATCTTCAGAGAAAGATCTATGAACACACTAGTTTGTATCTTCAGAGTAAGATCTCTCAACACACTAGTGTGTATCATCAGAGTAAGATCTCTGAACACACTAGTCTGTATATTCAGAATAAGATCTCTGAACATACTAGTCTGTATCTTCAGAGTAAGATCTATGAACACATTAGTTTGTATCTTCAGTGTAAGATCTCTGAACACACTAGATTGTATTTTCAGAGTAAGATCTCTGAACACACTAGTTTGTATATTCAGAGTAAGATCTCGGAACACAGTAGTTTGTATCTTCAGAGTAAGATCTCTGAACATAATAGTTTCTATCTTCAGAGTAAGATCTCTGAACACAATAGTTTCCATCTTTAGAGTAAGATCACTGAGCACACTAGTTTCTATCTTCAGAGTAAGATCACTGAACACACTAGTTTGTATCTTCAGAGTAAGATCTCGGAACACACTAATTTGTATCTTCAGAGTAAGATCTCTGAACACACTAGATTGTATCTTCTGAGTAAGATCTCTGAACACACTAGTTTGTATATTCAGAGTAAGATCTTTGAACACACTAATTTGTATCTTCAGGTTAGGATCTCTGAACACACTAGTTTGTATCTTCAGAGTAAGATTTCTGAACACACTAGTTTCTATCTTCAGAGTAAGATCTCTAAACACATTAGTTTGTATTTTCAGAGTAAGATCTCTGAACACAATAGTTTGTAACTTCAGAGTAAGATCTCTAAGCACACTAGTTTGTATCTTCAGAGTAAGATCTCTGAACACACTAGTTTGTATCTTCAGAGTAAGATGTCTGAACACAGTAGTTTGTATCTTCAGAGTAAGATCACTGAGCACACTAGTTTCAATCTTCAGAGTAAGATCACTGAACACATTCGTTTCTGTCTTCAGTGTAAGATCTCTGAACACACTAGTTTCTATCTTCAGAGTAAGATCAATGAAAACACTAGTGTGCATCTTCAGAGTAAGATCTCTGAAAACACTAGTTTGTATTTTGAGAGTAAAATCTCTGAACACACAAGTTTGTATCTTCAGAGTAAGATCTCTGATCACACTAGATTGCATCTTCAGAGTAAGATCTCTGAACACACAAGTTTGTATCTTCAGAGTAAGATCTCTGAACAAACTAGTTTCTATTTTCAGAGTAATATCACTGAACAAACTAGTTTGTATCTTCAGAGTAAGATCTTTGAACACATTAGTTTGTATCTTCAGTGTAAGATCTCTGAACACACTAGCTTGTATTTTCAGAGAAATATCTCTGAACACACTAGATTGTATCTTAAGAGTAAGATCTCTAAACACACTAGTTTGTATATTCAGAGTAAGATCTCTGAACACACTAGTTTGTATCTTCAGAGTCAGATTTCTGAACACTTTAGTTTGTATCTTCAGAGTAAGATCTATGAACACACTAGTTTGTATCTTCAGAGTAAGATCTCTCAACACACTAGTGTGTATCATCAGAATAAGATCTCTGAACATACTAGTCTGTATCTTCAGAGTAAGATCTATGAACACATTAGTTTGTATCTTCAGTGTAAGATCTCTGAACACACTAGATTGTATTTTCAGAGTAAGATCTCTGAACACACTAGTTTGTATATTCAGAGTAAGATCTCGGAACACACTAGTTTGTATCTTCAGAGTAAGATCTCTGAACACACTAGATTGTATCTTCTGAGTAAGATTTCTGAACACACTAGTTTGTATATTCAGAGTATGATCTTTGAACACACTAGTTTGTATCTTCAGGGTAAGATCTCCGAACACACTAGTTTGTATCTTCAGAGTAAAATCTCTGGACACACTAGTTTGTATCTTCAGGGTAAGATCTCTGAACACACTAGTTTGTATCCTCAGAATAAAATCTCTCAACACACTAGTGTGTATCAGCAGAGGAAGAACTCTGAACACACTAGATTGTATCTGCTGAGTAAGATATCTGAACACACAAGTTTGTATCTTCTGAGTAAGATCTCTGAACACACTAGTTTGTATCTTCAGTTTAAGATATCTGAACATACTAGTCTGTATCTTCAGAGTAAAATCTGTGAACACACAAGTTTGTATCTTCAGTGTAAGATCTCTGAACACACTAGTTTGTATCTTCAGAGTAAGAGCTCTGAACACACTAGTTTTCATCTTCTGAGTAAGATCTCTGAACACACAAGTCTGTACCTTCTGAGTAAGATCTCTGAACAAACTAGTTTGTATCTTCAGAGTAAGATCTCTGAACACACTAGTTTGTATCCTCAGAGTAAGATCTCTGAACACACTAATTTGTATATTCAGAGTAAGATCTTTGAACACACTAGTTTGTATCTTCAGGGTAGGATCTCTCAACACATTAGTTTGTATCTTCTGAGTAAGATATCTGAACACACAAGTTTCTATCTTCAGAGTAAGATCTCTGAACACACTAGTCTGTATCTTCAGAGTAAAATCTCTGAACACACAAGTTGTATCTTCAGAGTAAGATCTCTGAACACACTATATTGTATCTTCTGAGTAAGATTTCTCAACACACTAGTTTGTATCTTCAGTGTAAGATCTCTGAACACACTAGTTTGTATCCTCAGAGTAAAATCTCTCAACACACTAGTGTGTATCAGCAGAGGAAGAACTCTGAACACACTAGATTGTATCTGCTGAGTAAGATATCTGAACACACTAGTTTGTATCTTCAGAGTAAAATCTCTGGACACACTAGTTTGTATCTTCAGGGTAAGATCTCTGAACACACTAGTTTATATCTTCAGAGTAAGATCTCTGAACACACTAGTTTGTATCCTCAGAATAAAATCTCTCAACACACTAGTGTGTATCAGCAGAGGAAGAACTCTGAACACACTAGATTGTATCTGCTGAGTAAGATATCTGAACACACAAGTTTGTATCTTCTGAGTAAGATCTCTGTACACACTAGTTTGTATCTTCAGTTTAAGATATCTGAACATACTAGTCTGTATCTTCAGAGTAAAATCTGTGAACACACAAGTTTGTATCTTCAGTGTAAGATCTCTGAACACACTAGTTTGTATCTTCAGAGTAAGAGCTCTGAACACACTAGTTTTCATCTTCTGAGTAAGATCTCTGAACACACAAGTCTGTACCTTCTGAGTAAGATCTCTGAACACACTAGTTTGTATCTTCAGAGTAAGATCTCTGAACACACTAGTTTGTATCCTCAGAGTAAGATCTCTGAACACACTAATTTGTATATTCAGAGTAAGATCTTTGAACACACTAGTTTGTATCTTCAGGGTAGGATCTCTCAACACATTAGTTTGTATCTTCTGAGTAAGATATCTGAACACACAAGTTTCTATCTTCAGAGTAAGATCTCTGAACACACTAGTCTGTATCTTCAGAGTAAAATCTCTGAACACACAAGTTGTATCTTCAGAGTAAGATCTCTGAACACACTATATTGTATCTTCTGAGTAAGATTTCTCAACACACTAGTTTGTATCTTCAGTGTAAGATCTCTGAACACACTAGTTTGTATCTTCAGAGTAAGATCTCTGAACACACTAGTTTGTATTTTCAGAGTACGATCTCTCAACACACTAGTGTGTATCATCAGAGGAAGATCCCTGAACACACTAGTTTGTATCTTCAGAGTAAGATCTATGAACACACTATTTTGTATCTTCAGTCTAAGATCTCTGAACATACTATTTTGTATCTTCAGTGTAAGATCTCTGAACACACCACGTTTTATTTTCAGTGTAAGATATCTGAACGCACAAATTTGTATCTTCAGTGTAAGATCTCTGAACACACTAGTTTGTATCTTCAGAGTAAGAGCTCTGAACACACTAGTTTTTATCTTCTGAGTAAGATCTCTGAACACACAAGTCTGTACCTTCTGAGTAATTTCTCTGAACACACAAGTTTGTATCTTCGGAGTAAGATCTCTGAACACACTAGATTGTATCTTTTGAGTAAGATTTCTGAACACACTAATTTGTATATTCAGAGTAAGATCTTTGAACACACTAGTTTGTATCTTCTGGGTAGGATCTCTCAACACACTAGTTTGTATCTTCAGAGTAAGTTCTCTGAACACACAAGTTTGTATCTTCAGTGTAAGATCTCTGAACACATTAGTTTGTATCTTCTGAGTAAGATCTCTGAACACATAAGTTTGTATTTTCAGAGTAAGATCTCTGAACACACTAGTCTGTATCTTCAGAGTACAATCTCTGAACACACAAGTTGTATCTTCAGAGTAAGATCTCTGAACACACAAGCTTGTATCTTCAGTGTAAGAGCACTGAACAAACTAGTTTGTATCTTCTGAGTAAGATCTCTGAACACGCAAGTTTGTATCTTCTGAGGAAGATCTCTGAACACACAAGTTTGTATCTTCAGAGTAAGATCTCTGAACACACTATATTGTGTCTTCCGAGTAAGATTTCTGAACACACTAGTTTGCATATTCAGAGTAAGATCTTTGAACACACTACTTTGTATCTTCAGTGTAAGATCTCTGAACACACTAGTTTGTATCTTCAGAGTACGATCTCTCAACACACTAGTGTGTATCATCAGAGGAAGATCCCTGAACACACTAGATTGTATCTTCAGAGTAAGATCTCTGAACACACTAGTTTGTATCTTCAGAGTAAGATCTCTGAACACACTATATTGTATCTTCCGAGTAAGATTTCTGAACACACTAGTTTGCATATTCAGAGTAAGATCTTTGAACACACTAGTTTGTATCTTCAGTGTAAGATCTCTGAACACACTAGTTTGTATCTTCAGAGTAAGATCTCTGAACACACTAGTTTGTATTTTCAGAGTACGATCTCTCAACACACTAGTGTGTATCATCAGAGGAAGATCCCTGAACACACTAGATTGTATCTTCAGAGTAAGATCTCTGAACACACTAGTTTGTATCTTCAGAGTAAGATCTCTGAACACACTATTTTGTATCTTCAGTGTAAGATCTCTGAACACACAAGTTTGTATCTTCAGAGTAAGATCTCTGAACAGACAAGTTTGTATCTTCAGTGTAAGATCTCTGAACACACTAGTTTGTATCTTCTGAGTAAGAGCTCTGAACACACTAGTTTGTATTTTCAGAGTAAGATCTCTCAACACACTAGTGTGTATCATCAGAGGAAGATCCCTGAACACACTACATTGTATCTTCATAGTAAGATCTCTGAACACACTAGTTTGTATCTTCTGAGTAAGAGCTCTGAACACACTAGTTTGTATCTTCTGAGTAAGATCTCTGAACACACAAATTTGTATCTTCAGAGTAAGATCTCTGAACATACTAGTCTGTATCTTCAGTGTAAGATCTCTGAACACACTAGTCTGTATCTTCAGAGTAAGAGCTCTCAACACACCAGTTTGTATCTTCTGAGTAAGGTCTCTGAACACACAAGTTTGTATCTTCTGAGTAAGATCTCTGAACACAAAAGTTTGTATTTTCAGAGTAAGATCTCTGAACACATTAGTTTGTATCTTCAGAGTAAGATCTCTGAACACACTAGATTGTATCTTCTGAGTAAGATTTCTGAACACACTAGTTTTTATCTTCAGAGTAAGATCTCTGAACACACTAGTTTGTATCTTCACAGTAAGATCTCTCAACACACTAGTGATTATCATCAGAGGAAGATCTCTGAACACATTAGGTTGCATCTTCAGTGTAAGATCTCTGAACACACTAGTTTGTATCTTCAGTGTAAGATCTCTGAACACACTGGTTTGTAGCTTCTGAGTAAGAGCTATGAACACACTAGTTTGTATCTTCTGAGTAAGATCTCTGAAAACACAAATTTGTATCTTTAGAGGAAGATCGCTGAACACACAAGTTTGTATCTTCAGAGTAAGAGCTCTGAACACACTAGTTTGTATCTGCTGAGTAAGATCTCTGAATAGACAAGTTTGTATTTTCAGAGTAAGATCTCTGAATATACTACTTTGTATCTTCCGAGTAAAATCTCTGAACACACAAGTTTGTATCTTCAGAGTAAGATCACTGAACACACTAGTTTGTATCTTCAGAGTAAGATTTCAGAACACACTAGTTTGTATCTTCAGAGTAAGATCTCTGAACACACCCCTATTTATCTTCAGGGTAAGATCTCTGAACACACAAGTTTGTATCTTCAGTGTAAGATCAATGAATACACTAGTTTGTATCTTCAGAGTAAGAGCTTTAAACACACTAGTTTGTATCTTCAGAGTAAAATCTCTGAACACACAAGTTTGTATCTTCAGTGTAAGATCTCTGAACACACTAATTTGTATCTTCAGAGTAAAATCTCTGAACACACTAGTTTGTATCTTCAGAGTAAGATCTCTCAACACACTAGTTTGTATCTTCAGAGTAAGATCTCTGAACACATTAGTTTGTATCTTCAGAGTACGATCTCTGAACACACTAATTTGTATCTTCCAAGTAAAATCTCTGAAACACTAGTTTGTATCTTCAGTGTAAGATCTCTGAATGCACTACTTTGCATCTTTAGAGTAAGATCTCTGAACACACTAATTTGTATCTTTAGAGTACTTTAATTGTCTAAAACAACAACTGTTTGATATTTCAAGGACACAAGATGCAATAAAAAGAAACATGATTTGATTTTATTTTTGGTGTTTAATGCCACTTTTAGCAATATTTCAGCTATATCATGGCGACCACTTTAAGTGGTGGAAGAAGCCGGTGTACCCGGAGAGAACCACCGACCATGGGCAAGCAACTGGTAAACTTTATCACTTGTGGCTGCGAGTCGGGTGCACCCTTTTTTGTAATTTACAAAGCCGGGCGTGACCACATGCCGTATTGGTGATAGGCTTGTACGAGTTGTTAAGTAATCCAACTACCTAACTCATTGAGCAACCCATGCCCTTAAAAGAAACAAACAAATTGAAAATCAATGTTTAATCCTTTGGGTTTTTCCTCGGTACTTTTTGATAACTACCATCTATAGTTAAAGGTTATATTAAATGGAGCATGACAGTCATTAATTCCTTTAGATTACATCTATATGCCCAGTAAATCAACACAAAGTTTAATCCATGGCAAGTATAAATAAACATACAAAATGTATGTGATGTATACATTTAAAATACATCTTAATCTTAATAAACATGTAAATATACAAGACCCCATAAGATAGTAATGTCCAATAACAAACGAGGGATTATCTAGGTCAAAAACCTATATTTATTGTGCTAAATGGTCATCTGCACAATTCACAAGTTCAAGTCTATTACTACTACTCATGTTGAACAGTAAAGAGAAGTCATTGGCCTAAATATCCACAGAAATAATAACATCCAGGTAAATTATATAGGTCTCTACTTTAAAAACATAATCAACAGATCACATTAAATCTGTTGCACCTTTACCAGGGATGTTTTTATTAATTATATGTAAGAATAAAATGTAGATATCAAATTTAGTGTGCACAACGTGTTTCTGGAATAACCTTCATCAGGTACGCTCAAAATAGAAAGGTTGGAAAGCCAAATAATTTTTAAAGTTTTGCGAGCAAGTAAACCAAATGGCCTAAATAGGATTGTGAAAATCGGCTAAAGTCACCTATGCCCGAGGGAGGAGAACCTTAGTTTTAATAATTCTTTCATTATTTAGAAACTGTAAATTTCAATAACACATATATCTATTAAATCATGTCAGTGCCGAAGCATGATTAAGAAATCATGTTTGAATTAAATATCTTTTTAAGGAAGTTGAAAAGTGAGCTATAAAGGGCAATAACTCCAAGATAGGTAATCAGATTTTCTTCAAAATTTCAGGGTAGTTAGATCTTGCTGTGCTGATCATTTTTATCTCATCAAATTTCTGATATTATTAATGGTTTTTGAGTTAACCAAAAACGTGCAATTTTACCATATGTTCTATTTTTAGTAACAGCAGCCATGTTTGTTGGCCAAATTGGAACCAAGCGAAGAAGTTTTATAGAGGATCTTACATAGATGCTTCCTGCCAAGTTTGGCTCCATTTGGCCAAGCAGTTTCAGAGGAGAAGATTTTTTAACATTAGCCAATCAGAAACAAGAATTGCCCTTGGTTGCCATATTTGTTGGCGGAATGGGACGAAATGAAGAAACTTTATAGAGGACCCTATATAGATGCTTTCTGCCAAGTTTGGTTCCATTTGGCCCAGTTGTTTCAGAGAAGTAGATTAAAATATGAAAAAGTTAACGGACGGATGCCAAGTGATAACAATACCTCACATGACCCTTTGGGTCAGGTGAGCTAAAAACCTCATAAGGTATGTGGCTGTCTGATATTTGCAAGTATAAATGTTCAAATGCAAAGGTACCCCTTGAAGATTTTTGATGAAAATATCTCCATTTAAAGCTGTTGAGGTCAGACTGTGTAATATCCCAAAACTTACCTATTCTCTTATATATTACAGTTATTAAGCTAATTTCTAACATAATAAGCAATTTTAACACATATATATGCCCCAGTTGTATATTTAATAACTAAATACTATGAAAGGTTTGCATTTAGCCCCCCCCCCCTTTTTCGTCCCATAAAATGAGTTCATGTCATTCTTAATTTTGTTAATTCATGCTTTTACCCCATAAATTATGTAGTTTAAGACATAAAATAAGTTTTTGTATTTTGATCTTTAGTTGAAATTCCTTCTAATTCCATCAAATTTGCAAAAATATGATTTATTGACATTCAAGTCTTGGAATTTCTGATGGCGCACAACTGTAATTTTCCCCAGCACTCAATAAATATATGCTTCCACATCATTTTTTCCACTGTTTAAGTAAGCTGGATGTTCAAATGTACTGTTACAGCCAAATAATACTCTAAAACATGAAATCCAAATTGACAATTTGAAAAATTAACAGAAAATGCTAAGCAGTCAAAATCATTTTTCTGGGATCACTTTAATTACAAAGTTTTTACTACATAATTTTCAATTAAAACTGCTTTCCATAGCCTTATATTATTATATAAGTATATTGTATATGTATTCTAGCTGAAACTATCAAAAATTTTCAGGAAAAATTTGTAGGATTGAAAAAAATCCAATCATGATATCACCATATTCTATATTTGAAGTCGACAAACTGCCGCATGATGAAATTTTTTAAATTCTTAATATCAACCATATTTTCAATATGATATGCCCTTCTACTGCAAAAACACATTCAATAACTTATTCCCAATTATTATAAAGTCATAAACAAAAATAAAATGAGTTGCAATAGCCTGTGGCCATGTATATCCAGTGTTTGGGAGCAATATTCCAAAATATTACATAACATGCATTTTGACCATGTAATCTGACACCACAATGCATTTTGTAACATTTTTGTATGAAAAATGTCACTCTTGGTCTGTTGTGACATTTTTAGGCTAATTTGAACATGATAGCAACAAAAGATAATTTTTTTATTTTTTGTCTTAAGTTGTGAAACCACTAATTAATTTCTTCTACTAAATTTGTGTTTTTTCGAGCCTACCTGTCCAATTTATCTTAAGTTTAACCTTTCCAAGACCATATATTTTCTGAAACGTACATGATTCCTCTACGTTCTGTCCAAATATCAGAGCATGTTTAAAGTCTTGCAGTGAAATGCCATGCTACGGAAAACACCTACTCTAAAAATAACTCGGTCATCCCCAAGAAATTCAGTATTTATAGGTCATGCATCAAATCCTCCATAGAGGTAATAAAATTCAACTAAGTCCATCAAATTTGGGCTCAAAATAATCCCGATATTTTTAACTTCAATTATCAATTTTAATTAGTCCACTCCATTCAGTAGTTTTCACACTACTACGAAGTGAAAGGAACTTTTTTCTTGAAAAGGGACTACTTTCGTATATGTTCTAAGCTCTGATTGGTGAATTAGTGGTTTGACACCTAAAGAGCAAAAAAACTTGTTTCTTTAGCCATTTGTTGGCCTAATTCCTATTCCTTAGGCAATATCAACCCAAAAAAAAACTCATAAGGTATGTGGCTGTCTGATATTTGCAAGTATAAGTTCAAATGTTCAAATGCAAAGGTACCCCCTTGAAGATTTTTGATGAAAATATCTCCATTTATAGCTGTTGAGGTCAGATTGTGTAATATCCCAAAACTTACACATTCTCTTATATATTACAGTTATTAAGCTAATTTCTAACATAATAAGCAATTTTAACACATATATATGCCTCAGTTGTATATTTAATAGCTAAATACTATGAAATGTTTGCATTTAGCCCCCCCCCCCTTTTTCGTCCCATAAAATGAATTCATGTCATTCTTAGCTTTGTTAATTCATGCTTTTACCCCATAAATTATGTAGTTTAAGACATAAAATAAGTTTTTGTATTTTGATCTTTAGTTGAAATTCCTTCTAATTCCATCAAATTTGCAAAAATATGATTTATTGACATTCAAGTCTTGGAATTTCTGATGGTGCACAACTGTAATTTTCCCCAACACTCAATAAATAAATGCTTCCACATATTTTTTTCCACTGTTTAAGTAAGCTGGATGTTCAAATGTACTGTTACACCAAATAATACTTTAAGACATGAAATCCAAATTGACAATTTGAAAAATTAACAGAAAATGCTAAGCAGTCAAAATAATTTTTCTGGAATCACTGAATTTACCAGGTTTTTACTACATAATTTTCAATTAAAACTGCTTTCTATAGCCTTATATTATTTTATAAGTACATTGTACATGTATTCTAACTGAAACTATCAAAATTTATCAGGAAAAATTTGCAGGATTGAAAAAAATGTTACCCTCATCCAAGCAGGATGTGAAGGATGAGGGTTATTCTTAGAATAGAGCCTGAGGCTCAAGAAGTAATCACATAGCTTAGCTCCTCTGTGAGCGGTGAAGCATACAACTATATTCTCTTTTTAAAGAAAAAACTATAAGTCACCTTGACCTTATGTAATCAGTATATAACCGTCAGTACCATGCGGCCTTGTCACTGTTTAAAGATTAAGTTTGCTGTCAACCACACCAACACCAAAACATGGGTGGGCAAGAAAACAAATTAAGGGTGGGATATGATTACTTCTTGAGCCTCAGGCTCTATTCTAAGAATAACCCTCATCCTTCACATCCTGCTTGGATGAGGGTAGCATTCTTATTCATATTCGCCTTCGGTCTCTTCAAAGTAATCACATAGCTTGCTTAAAGAGTTGACACAAACTTTTCAAACAAATAAAATCTGATAAATGACAACATTTAATTCAATTCATAGCATATTATTGTAATACAGCATAAGCAAAATCTTTATCCTTTACAACTTTTTTTGTGATAGAATTTATGAAAAGTTTCAGCATTCGACCAATTTGCGGTTAAAAGTATGTCCTTCATCTTACAACCGGACAGAAAAGCGGCAGAAGCAGCTGCTCCTCGAAATAAGTGCGCTTTAAAAATACTACTGTTAATTCCAGATAACTCTAATACGGATATAAGCCATCGAGCTAAAGTTGATGTTGTCACCTCATCATAAGTCACAAATGAAATAAGCAAACTAGATGTTTTCCTAACATCCTTTGTACGGTTAATATATGACAATAACGTTTTTACAACACATAATTCTGGTTTCTCGTATCGTTTCAAAAGAATGGCTGGTAAGCTAACTCCAGACCTAGATGTCTTTAACAGTTTTTGAATATGAAAAACAATTATACACTGTCTTCTATCATAAGACATATATTTCAAATCTAAGGTTGACAGGGATTGAGCCCTGGCAGCAGTAGTTAGCGCAATTAACGCAATTAATTTAAAAGTTAAACACTTCAATGACAAATCCTCCAATGGATATAATGTACATAAACATTTCAAAACAGTTTTAACGTCCCACGTACATGAATAACGCACTTTAGGTGGTTTAAAATTAAAACATTCTTTTTAATATCCAACCAGATAAATTTATTCCAAAAAACGGTAATGTCTGAGTTAACATGGATCTACTGGTATTAATAACTGAATAAGATAAGTTCTGATTTTTGAGAAAATTTATATATTCAATCACATCCTTTTCAGATGGTTGAAATGGATTAATCTTCCGTTGACGGCACCAAAATACAAATTTTCTCCAAGCAAACTGATATTGTTTGTTTGTGGATGATCGCCATGATGACAAGATAACACTGGCAGACTCTGTTGAAATTCCTCTGTCAAGTAACGCCTTCCTGAGACAACACAAACGATTAAATTCAGTGTCTTTCTCAAAGGGTGTACCTCCCCTGAATGTGGCATGATGAGCAGGTCTGTATGCCTGGGCAATCTGACTGGCAAAGAAATTAAATTGGAATTAAGAAGTGAAAACCAATTTTGGGCTGGCCAAAATGGTACAATCAAAATAACTTTCTTCACCTTATCACTCATGATTTTTAGTATAGCCTTTCCTATTAAACTAAATGGTGGAAAGATATAAGGTTTAAACTCTGACCATGAGATAGTAAATGCATCAGTAAATATAGCATGAGGATCAAAAGACCAAGACACATATTTAGGTAACTGACAATTCAATCGGGAAGCAAAAAGATCTATATCAGGTAGAAAGAAATGATTGCAAATTCTATGAAAAATTTCACTTTATCAACTTCCACTCGGTCAAATCCGTAAAA
Organism: Bathymodiolus septemdierum; assembly: GCA_963383655.1. Lineage (NCBI taxonomy): Eukaryota > Metazoa > Mollusca > Bivalvia > Mytilida > Modiolidae > Bathymodiolus > Bathymodiolus septemdierum. The sequence goes on along the minus strand of OY726522.1, from coordinate 87,944,028 downwards.
TTTCTTGACATATGATCAGCATTAAAATTTTCATTACCTGGTATATATTGAGCAGTTAGGAAAATGTCCCTCTCAGAACACCAAGACCAAACTTCTGCTGACAAATTATCTAACAATATGGAAGTCATTCCTCCCATTTCATTGACATATGCAACTGCAGTAGTATTGTCAGAACGAATACCAATATGTAATGACTTTTTGTGTGTAAAAAATGTCTTCAAAGACAAGAAAATTGCCAATAATTCTAAAAAAGTTGTATGATGTGAAGATTCATCTTTACTCCATCTACCACCAGCAAATTGTTCATTAAATTTAGAATCCCAACCTTCCACAGAGGCATCTGTCTCAATCCAACAATCTATAGACTTTTGTCTGATAAATTTACCATTGGCGGATTTTAAATTTGAAATCCACCAATTAATTTCATTTTTTGAATCTTCATTAATAAATACTATTGATTCAAAATTACCAAAATAATTTCTCAAAGCAGAAACTGTATTCCTCTCCAAATTCCTATAGTGTAAAGGTCCAAAAGTCACTGCATAAAAGGCATGCACAATAAGACCAATGAAAGATGCTAAACATCTGATAACAACATTTTTCGACCAAGGGAGATAATCTTATCAACTTTTTCATCAGTAAGAAAAACTTTAAACACCTCTGTATCTATAATCAGACCAAAGAATACTATGCGCTTTGTAGGAATCAACACAGATTTTTTCCTATTTATTCTGTAACCAAGATCATCTAATTTCTGCACCATAATATTGGTATTATCTTTACATTTGTCAAAATCTTGTTCCATATTGAGAGAATCATCAATATAATAAATACACCTTATTCCCAATTTGCGAAAAAAGGCATATACAGGCTTCAGTACTTTAGTGAAAACTCTAGGTGCAGAAGCCAAGCCAAAACAAAGAACTTGAAATTCATATATCTGTTTGTTCCATGAAAACCGCAAATATTTTTATAAAATCATCTTTTTGAATTAAATCTAAAGCAAAAGCTAAATGTTCTTGCTTAGAATGTTGGTATTCAACATATAAATTCAATTTTTTCAAATTTATAACTGGTCTTAATGTTCCATCTTTTTTAGGAACTAAAAATAAATTTGAAATAATTGCCCATCAACAGCGAAAACTTTTTTGATAGCACCTTTAGCTAATAATTTGCTAACCTCTGCTGTAACAATTTCAGCCTTTTCTGTAGAAAACTGAATTTCAGGTAGAAAAGAAGAATAATTTGGAAAAACACTAAATTCTATTTTATAACCATTTTTCACTGTATCTAATATCCATAGATCATTTGTAATTTTCTGCCATTCATAGAAAAATAAGTTTTCTCACCTTAGTAATTGGTGAATCTACTTTTGGTACTGGCCCTGGAAGTTGTTCCTGGGATTGCTCTGGCCCCTGAAAGAACCTCTGTATCCTCCGCCCCTGCCCCCGAAGTTGGGGTTTGGGTACCGGCCGCCCTGCCTGGAAGCAGGGCCCCCCGGTTTAAATGACCATTATAATAGTTTCCAGAATGATTCCTCTGAGACTTAAAACGAGGATTTCCTATTGGGATCTTTGTATAGTCTCCCAACTCCTTCATTTTCTTAGTACAATCAGTACCAAAAAGCAAAGTATCGACCGGCACATCATTATTACAAATTGGCTTGAATTTGTCATTGAAGTAAGGTTTCATAATAGAACGCCGGAAGTGACGTGACCGGAAGTGACCCTGTTCGAAAATATGTTCTGTGCATGCGTAACCGGAAGTTGCGCCATATCCGCCCTAGTGGAGCCTTTTAACCGGAAGTGACAAAGTCACGTGACCGGAAGACACCCTGTCCGGAAGTGGCCATGAACGGAAGTATGTTCTGCGCATGCCCAGCTTTTCCCCGCGTTTTTTTCTTAGTAGTAGTAATATGACTACCGGATGTGACCAAAGGTCACTTGATCCCTTCGGCGTTCTCTTGGTGTGTGCATGCGCAACTGGAAGTTGCTCAACACCCGTAGTGACCGCAGGAAGTGTCCATGGGGTGTTCTCTGCGACGTCCGCGTCCTATATTTAGTATGCTTACCGGAACTATCCACTGCGTCCTATATTTAGCATGGTTACTGGAACTAGCCCTGGTTATCTGCCCCCTTTTATTTTCATATAGTGTCAATATAGGTTGTGAAGTACTTCTACTTTGCTAAGAGTACATTTGAAAATTTCCACCCACAAAAATGCTTTTTTCTTTTTTTTTTTTTTATTAACACTTAATGTTTATAAGACAACAATTAACAAAAATAAAATCGATAAATTCCATGGTCGATTTGTAATTACTTTTTTTGTTGTTTTTGGTATTGTGAGGATCTATTAATTATACCAGATTTGAAATACTTGTATTGTGACATGTATATACATTGTATTAATGAATTACTTATTTAACCCTAAAGTCTTATTTTTCCAAAGAGCCTATTTTTAGGCTCTTCAAACCACCCCCTCGATTGCCAACGTTCTATTTCTAAACTTTGTGTAAAACCGCATTCATCGATGACGTCACAGTAAACATGACGTCACAACGTTGCACGAGACGTTCTCTGCCAAATTACTTAGTCATGATGTCATATCATTGGAATGTGAGACAAAACATACTAACCTGACGTTGGTGAATGAACGACAAAATAACGTGACGTCATGCACGAATTGTCCCTACCTTATTTCTACGTTTAGTCCATTGGATGTCGATAAATTTGGGGCAGTTTGTTTTTTATTGTTTTTCAACTTTTTGTCAGCTGAACGATTTTTTTTTAAATACGCGTTACTGGTTTGAAATTTAACAAAAAAGTACCGTAAATATTTCATTCGCCAAAGATGGCTACCTGTGACCGAAGGTCACTTGACCCCAACGTCGCCAGAGGCATTTCCCCATAATGCATCACTATACGTCATAATAAATTATCCAGATAGGTGGCATTACTATCTCGTAACTTGGTAACTTCATAACCAAAGTCTTTCGTAACATCTTCGTACCTTTTTCGTAACTTCGTACCTTTTTTGGTAACTTAGTACCTTTTTCGTAACTTTGTACCTTTTTTGTAACTTCGTACCTTTCTCGTAACTTGTAGTCCTTTCATTTATCTATCGATCTATGGTACTTTCAAACCTCTCAGTGACGTCATAAACAAGCTGGGCGACGTCAATCGATCTTCCTCATTGATAGTATTAGAATTAACTGTTAAAAATAGACCCTCACCCAGACACTTGTTTTTACTACGAACTTTTTCTCATTTTTTTTCTTTTTCATTTTTTTTTTCGAATTTATTTTTCCATTTATTTATTTATTTATTTATTTATTTATTTTCATTTAAATTTTTTTTGTTCTTTTTTTATTTTTTTTTATATCAGTCTTATTATTTCTGATATTTTTTTTCATACAACATTTTCAACAAGTAATAACACAAAATTCTGTACAATGGTCGTCACTTCCACGGGATTTTCTAAGAGCCTGGTGGTTGCTGCTGCTGCTGCTGCTGCTGTGGTGGTGGTGGTGGTGGCTGCTGCTGCTGCTGGGGTATATGGCTGCTGCTGCTGCTCTGGATACTGGTTTCTTCCATATTTTCCCTATCTTTTCACTATTCAACTTACTTTTTCTCCATATTTTCCATATCATTTCACATTTCTTCCATATTTTCCATATCATTTCACAATTTTCTTCTGTGTTCCCAAATCTTTTCACTATTCAACTTATTTTTCTTCCATATTTTCCCTATCATTTCACATTTTATCCATGTTTTCCATATCATTTCATAATTTTCTTCTGTATTTTCCAAATCTTTTCACTATTCAACTTACTTTTCTTCTGTATTTTTCAAATCTTTTCACTATTCAACCTACTTTTCTTCCGCATTTTCCATATTTTTTCACTCTTCAACTTATATTTCTTCCATATTTTCCATATCATTTCACATTTCAACTTACTTTTCTTCTGTATTTCCCAAACTTTTCACTATTCGACTTACTTTTCTTCATTTCTTACTCACTCACTTACACAACTTACTCAATGATATTCTCAACATAATAAAGTTTTAAAATTTTCGTGTGATTTGAATTTATTTCAAAGAATTCACATTGCTCTAAAATATATTGTGTTCTCCAGCTATTTGAAAAGAGTATTGGACAATGTTTTCCAGTTATCAGAAACAAGCATTAACAGTTATGATATCTCCTTTATGTACAAACTGCCATGATGTAACTGTATTATTGTTGAATGTGGCATCAAACAAACCTAATCTTTTATTTACAAAGAAATATACCTACATGTACCTACCTATATATCTACATTTTTATGAGAATTATAGATTTTATTCACTTTATTTTCCTATCTTGATGAGTTTCAAATGTCCACAATCAAATATATTTTACATAACAGCCTAACACAGTGTTCTATTTTTAGAGCAGTAAGAAAACTTACTTCCTGAACAGGGTTTTAGTATATATTCATCTACCAAAGACAAGCAAATATCTGTATATAAGTTTAATTATATCTATTTTCCTGCCAAGGGCAAGTAACTCTCTGTATACAATCGATTTCCAAATAGCCATTTCTTGATGCGTATTATATAGTATTTCTCTTTCTGCACAGATACATGTCCACAGACAGAGTTGTAACTTATTCCTCTACATAAAGAGTTATGTTCCCTACTGTAGTGTTGAACCTCCACACACAGGGTTATGCCCCCCTACGGCAGTGCTATCCCCACATAAATAGTTATGTCCCCATACTGCAGTGTTAAACCTCCACATAAAGAATTATTCCCCCTACTGTAGTATTATCCTAGCACATACAGAGTTGTAACTTATTCCTCCACATAAAGAATTATGTCCCCTACTGCAGTGTTAAACCTTCACACACAGGGTTATGTCTCCTACGGTAGTGTTATCCCCACATACATAGTTATGTCCCTTACTGCAGTGCTAAGCCTCCACACACAGGGTTATGTACCCCTACTGTAGTATTATCCTTGCACATACAGAGTTGTAACTTATTCCTCCACATAAAGAGTTATGTCCTCTACTGCAGTGTTAAGCCTCCACATAAAGAGTTAGTTCCCTTACTTTAATATCATCCTTGTACATACAGAGTTGTAACTTATTCCTCACATAAAGAGTTATGTCCCCTATTACAGATTTATCCCTTCATATACAGAGTTATTCCCCCGTACTGTAGGGCATAATGTAAACTTAAATAAATTACAGTGAAATCTATATAAACATATTAAAACTCTGTAAAACGAATATAACTTGCAACGTTACTTGTTTTCCGCGTACATGACGTCATAAGAAATTTCATTTTACCGTACTTTTTCAAACCGTTTTGAAATGCAACGTAACTTGTTTTCTGCGTACGTGACGTCATTTTCCGCGTACGTGGCGTCATTTTCCGCGTATCATTTTCCCGTACTTTTCCCCCCCAAAAAAATTATTTTCGTCACAGAATCTATTTTTTAACAAGTTTTATTATTTTCCTAAATTTTAATTTTCGCCCCAGAATGTATTTTTACTATCAATACTACAACATGTTATAGCTTCTCAAAGCAACCACATTAATACAATGTTGCCCAATGAGATGGTCTTAGCTCCTCTACAAAAGCTGAAGATTAAATATGAATTGTCTTACCAATCTACTACCAGGCTGAAATTTGTTGATACATTTGACCAATGGCTGATCATCCACCAGTGAACGTCTACGGTTGATAACACTGTACGATCGTTGATACATTTCACCATTTTTATCTGATACTATGTAGTAGAACATTTCCCATCATTTATAAAAAAAATCATCATTAAATAACTGGTGTCCAATTAAAATGTTTATAGTATTACATGTGTGGATCCTGCTTACGTGACACAGACAACAATAGCAGTGACTATTTTGCATAAAATACATTACAGTATGGAGGTTCTAAAAATCCCCCCAAAAAAACGGATTATTGGTTTTCAAAATATAATAGTATTCTTCATCATTACTCTGTGAGTACTGCTGCTGCTACTGCTGCTGCTCTGTGTTACCGGAAGTGATGTCAGTCACGTGACCGGAAGTGACATCATAACCGGAAGTGACGTCAGTCTCGTGACCGGAAGTGACACATAACCGGAAGTGACGTCAGTCACGTGACCAGAAGTGACGTAATTTCTCCACGCTTTTTTCTTACTATAGTAGTAGTACAAAATGTCCCATTGTTCTTTATCATTCGATTTACGGTTTCTGATTATTCCTTTGGTATCTTTTGGTCATTGTGTTGTTTGTCATTCGATTTACGACTTCAGATTATTCGTTTAGTATCCTCTAGTTTTCCGTTTAAGGGAAGATTTTGTACTACTATTATAGTAAGAAAAAGGCGCGGGAAAATTACGTCACTTTCGGTTATGGGTCACTGTTTTTAAGGAATGGAGAGTTACTCGTACATTCTCCTAAGCATACTAGTCCACTGACTGAACTTGAATTAAAGGAAAATGCCATGGTCTTAACAAGTTAGTGTGAAAATTTAAATGATAGTAAATAAAAGACATCTGTGTTAATGAATGCTAAAAAATAGTATACCGTAAGGTAGAAGTTGGTCATTGAAGTTGCATGTAGCACCAAATAATGGGAATGGGGATCGCCATTTTTCAGAACTCTTCAATGCGAGGAGACAAAAGACATAATCCATTATCGGATTATACCTGCAATTAAAGCTCTTCCGAAAGACCCGTGACGTTACGGTGTCGGTATCGTCTATTATATCAGCATTGATCAGTTGCAATTTTATCATTAAAAATTATGTAAATTGTAAAATAACGTCGTATATTTATCTTTTGATATTTACAAAATCATTATGACTTCATGTCAAACATTTTATTGCACTAACGAAAAGGGAAAGTGTGAGAAAAATTGCTTTTTTTGTAATTACCGATCAGAACTACCCTTGTCAACACATCGACCAGTGACCACGAAAAACACGGGAAAGTACGACAGCATTGGCGACAAAAAAGGAGGAAAAAAACATGTGTACGAATAAAACGAGTTAAAATCCACCTGTGATGTAAATCTATTGTCTAAACTCTCCATTATTTTCAAGGAATGGAGAGTTATGAAGAATGCGGACAGGGGCGGAGTTATTGTTCTCTTTGTACTTTAGATACTATACACAGACTTTTTTTTGTTACAAGATTAATAATTGATAAGATTAATAAAGTACAATTGGTGGATTTTAAGTTGGAGAATGTCCTCGTATCTCTCCATTCCTTAAAAACAATGGGCCTCGCCCCCTTCGGGGCCTCGGCTCCATTATTTTAAAGGAATGGAGAGTTACTTGGACATTCTCATATACTTAAAAGCAAGTTATTTAACCTACGGTCAATCATGTAAAACATACATTGAATTATACGTAGATACCCACCCATCCCCCCTAAAAAAATACCAATAAACTCATTTGTTTGTTTTATGAAAATGTAACATGGGATGGGAATATTAAGAAAAAAATTAGGACGATATACAAATTGTTAACATTGTATTGCAGTTGATCTGATATTAAAACATAACCAAAAGGGCTCGATGTTGGGAAGAGTCAGATACATTATTTATTCAACTAACATGATCCGTCTCCGTGACGTGACATGAAGATGTGTCATGGTCGCTTACACTACGACACGAAATTCCAAATATTCATATTTCTAATTGGGTATATTAATGTTAATAACGGTGTTTTTTGTTTAATAATTAGTTATTCACGAATAAAAAGTTACAATGTATTGAATTAGTTGTAGTTATTGAACAAAATTACGAGTGTATCAAGAGATATTTTTGATAGGCACGTGACGAGTTCGTCAGAACGAGTCTAGCCTATCAAAATATCTCTTGATCCAAGAGTCATTTTGTTCAATAAGGGACTTGTATCTGTCCGACGTCAATCAAACTTCCCGCTAATCACTCTATTCCCTTTGCACGATTTTTTTTGTTGTTTTCGCGGGAAACACGCACCTCTGGTCATTTCAATGCAAACTTTCGAAGTGACAACATGTCGACCGATCGTATGGCAGCTCTGCAAGTTCTGATTTTGACATTTTTAATTTGTTTGATACAGATGACATTGAATTGTCACAGCTTTGTGAAAAAATGGATACAGAAAATAACTATCAACACTGCGGAATTTTTTGACATTTTTAATTTGTTTAATACAGATGACAGTGAATTGTCACAGCTTTGTGAAAAAATGAATACAGAAAATAACTCTTACAAACTTTTTGGATTACGGGGTCACGACGAGCATTACGAATTGGAATGTGATCAGTTTACTGGACGTTCTACCAAAACTTACAAAGGAGGACTAAAAGATCTTGAACTGAAAAATTTAAAGATAACTCACTACTGTCAAGAAGGCAAGACATTTTCTGTATTACTTCTACATATTATAAAAAAGGACCACTTGCACATCTTTTGAAAGAACAGAAGACGTTCGAAAATATTCATATATACTGTAATTATGTCTACCCCCTCCCCATTTCCAGGGCAGACATACATGTATTGCTTTTGCCCCGTCTGTCCGTCCGTCACCGTGACAACATTTGTGAGCACGATTTCATCAGTACCTTTACTACATATACCTTGTATCCTCGACACTTGATTAGCACCATATAAACACGGGCATGGTCTTTTGTCAGTACCTTTACTACATGTACCTTGTATCCTCGACACTTGATTAGCACCATATAAACACGGACATGATCTTTTGTCAGTACCTTTACTACATGTACCTTGTATCCTCGACACTTGATTAGCACCATATAAACACGGGCATGATCTTTTGTCGGTACCTTTACTACATGTACCTTGTATCCTCGACACTTGATTAGCACCATATAAACACGGGCATGATCTTTTGTCAGTACCTTTACTACATGTACCTTGTATCCTCGACACTTGATTAGCACCATATAAACACGGGCATGATCTTTTGTCGGTACCTTTACTACATGTACCTTGTATCCTCGACACTTGATTAGCACCATATAAACACGGGCATGATCTTTTGTCAGTACCTTTACTACATGTACCTTGTATCCTCGACACTTGATTAGCACCATATAAACACGGACATGATCTTTTGTCAGTACCTTTACTACATGTACCTTGTATCCTCGACACTTGATTAGCACCATATAAACACGGACATGATCTTTTGTCAGTACCTTTACTACATGTACCTTGTATCCTCGACACTTGATTAGCACCATATAAACACGGACATGATCTTTTGTCAGTACCTTTACTACATGTACCTTGTATCCTCGACACTTGATTAGCACCATATAAACACGGGCATGATCTTTTGTCGGTACCTTTACTACATGTACCTTGTATCCTCGACACTTGATTAGCACCATATAAACACGGGCATGATCTTTTGTCAGTACCTTTACTACATGTACCTTGTATCCTCGACACTTGATTAGCACCATATAAACACGGACATGATCTTTTGTCAGTACCTTTACTACATGTACCTTGTATCCTCGACACTTGATTAGCACCATATAAACACGGACATGATCTTTTGTCAGTACCTTTACTACATGTACCTTGTATCCTCGACACTTGATTAGCACCATATAAACACGGACATGATCTTTTGTCAGTACCTTTACTACATGTACCTTGTATCCTCGACACTTGATTAGCACCATATAAACACGGGCATGATCTTTTGTCAATACCTTTACTACATGTACCTTGTATCCTCGACACTTGATTAGCACCATATAAACACGGGCATGATCTTTTGTCAGTACCTTTACTACATGTACCTTGTATCCTCGACACTTGATTAGCACCATATAAACACGGACATGATCTTTTGTCAGTACCTTTACTATATGTACCTTGTATCCTCGACACTTGATTAGCACCATATAAACACGGACATGATCTTTTGTCAGTACCTTTACTATATGTACCTTGTATCCTCGACACTTGATTAGCACCATATAAACACGGACATGATCTTTTGTCAGTACCTTTACTACATGTACCTTGTATCCTCAACACTTGATTAGCACCATATAAACACGGGCATGATCTTTTGTCAGTACCTTTACTACATGTACCTTGTATCTTCGACACTTGATTAGCACCATATAAACACGGACATGATCTTTTGTCAGTACCTTTACTACATGTACCTTGTATCCTCGACACTTGATTAGCACCATATAAACACGGGCATGATCTTTTGTCAGTACCTTTACTACATGTACCTTGTATCCTCGACACTTGATTAGCACCATATAAACACGGGCATGATCTTTTGTCAGTACCTTTACTACATGTACCTTGTATCCTCGACACTTGATTAGCACCATATAAACACGGACATGATCTTTTGTCAGTACCTTTACTACATGTACCTTGTATCCTCGACACTTGATTAGCACCATATAAACACGGACATGATCTTTTGTCAGTACCTTTACTACATGTACCTTGTATCCTCGACACTTGATTAGCACCATATAAACACGGACATGATCTTTTGTCAGTACCTTTACTACATGTACCTTGTATCCTCGACACTTGATTAGCACTATATAAACACGGGCATGATCTTTTGTCAGTACCTTTACTACATGTACCTTGTATCCTCGACACTTGATTAGCACCATATAAACACGGACATGATCTTTTGTCAGTACCTTTACTACATGTACCTTGTATCCTCGACACTTGATTAGCACCATATAAACACGGGCATGATCTTTTGTCAGTACCTTTACTACATGTACCTTGTATCCTCGACACTTGATTAGCACCATATAAACACGGACATGATCTTTTGTCAGTACCTTTACTACATGTACCTTGTATCCTCGACACTTGATTAGCACCATATAAACACGGACATGATCTTTTGTCAGTACCTTTACTACATGTACCTTGTATCCTCGACACTTGATTAGCACCATATAAACACGGACATGATCTTTTGTCAGTACCTTTACTACATGTACCTTGTATCCTCGACACTTGATTAGCACTATATAAACACGGACATGATCTTTTGTCAGTACCTTTACTACATGTACCTTGTATCCTCGACACTTGATTAACACCATATAAACACGGGCATGATCTTTTGTCAGTACCTTTACTACATGTACCTTGTATCCTCGACACTTGATTAGCACCATATAAACACGGACATGATCTTTTGTCAGTACCTTTACTACATGTACCTTGTATCCTCGACACTTGATTAGCACCATATAAATACGGACATGATCTTTTGTCAGTACCTTTACTACATGTACCTTGTATCCTCGACACTTGATTAGCACCATATAAACACGGACATGATCTTATGTCAGTACCTTTACTACATGTACCTTGTATCCTCGACACTTGATTAGCACCATATAAACACGGGCATGATCTTTTGTCAGTACCTTTACTACATGTACCTTGTATCCTCGACACTTGATTAGCACCATATAAACACGGACATGATCTTTTGTCAGTACCTTTACTACATGTACCTTGTATCCTCGACACTTGATTAGCACCATATAAACACGGACATGATCTTTTGTCAGTACCTTTACTACATGTACCTTGTATCCTCGACACTTGATTAGCACCATATAAACACGGACATGATCTTTTATCAGTACCTTTACTACATGTACCTTGTATCCTCGACACTTGATTAGCACCATATAAACACGGGCATGATCTTTTGTCAGTACCTTTACTACATGTACCTTGTATCCTCGACACTTGATTAGCACCATATAAACACGGACATGATCTTTTGTCAGTACCTTTACTACATGTACCTTGTATCCTCGACACTTGATTAGCACCATATAAACACGGACATGATCTTTTGTCAGTACCTTTACTACATGTACCTTGTATCCTCAACACTTGATTAGCACCATATAAACACGGACATGATCTGTTGTCAGTACCTTTACTACATGTACCTTGTATCCTCGACACTTGATTAGCACCATATAAACACGGACATGATCTTTTGTCAGTACCTTTACTACATGTACCTTGTATCCTCGACACTTGATTAGCACCATATAAACACGGACATGATCTTTTGTCAGTACCTTTACTACATGTACCTTGTATCCTCAACACTTGATTAGCACCATATAAACACGGACATGATCTTTTGTCAGTACCTTTACTACATGTACCTTGTATCCTCGACACTTGATTAGCACCATATAAACACGGACATGATCTTTTGTCAGTACCTTTACTACATGTACCTTGTATCCTCGACACTTGATTAGCACCATATAAACACGGACATGATCTTTTGTCAGTACCTTTACTACATGTACCTTGTATCCTCGACACTTGATTAGCACCATATAAACACGGACATGATCTTTTGTCAGTACCTTTACTATATGTACCTTGTATCCTCGACACTTGATTAGCACCATATAAACACGGACATGATCTTTTGTCAGTACCTTTACTACATGTACCTTGTATCCTCGACACTTGATTAGCACCATATAAACACGGACATGATCTTTTGTCAGTACCTTTACTACATGTACCTTGTATCCTCGACACTTGATTAGCACCATATAAACACGGGCATGATCTTTTGTCAGTACCTTTACTACATGTACCTTGTATCCTCGACACTTGATTAGCACCATATAAACACGGGCAGGATCTTTTGTCAGTACCTTTACTACATGTACCTTGTATCCTCGACACTTGATTAGCACCATATAAACACGGACATGATCTTTTGTCAGTACCTTTACTATATGTACCTTGTATCCTCGACACTTGATTAGCACCATATAAACACGGACATGATCTTTTGTCAGTACCTTTACTACATGTACGTTGTATCCTCGACACTTGATTAGCACCATATAAACACGGGCATGGTCTTTTGTCAGTACCTTTACTACATGTACCTTGTATCCTCGACACTTGATTAGCACCATATAAACACGGGCATGATCTTTTGTCGGTACCTTTACTACATGTACCTTGTATCCTCGACACTTGATTAGCACCATATAAACACGGGCATGATCTTTTGTCGGTACCTTTACTACATGTACCTTGTATCCTCGACACTTGATTAGCACCATATAAACACGGACATGATCTTTTGTCAGTACCTTTACTATATGTACCTTGTATCCTCGACACTTGATTAGCACCATATAAACACGGACATGATCTTTTGTCAGTACCTTTACTACATGTACCTTGTATCCTCGACACTTGATTAGCACCATATAAACACGGACATGATCTTTTGTCAGTACCTTTACTATATGTACCTTGTATCCTCGACACTTGATTAGCACCATATAAACACGGGCATGATCTTTTGTCGGTACCTTTACTACATGTACCTTGTATCCTCGACACTTGATTAGCACCATATAAACACGGACATGATCTTATGTCGGTACCTTTACTACATGTACCTTGTATCCTCGACACTTGATTAGCACCATATAAACACGGACATGATCTTTTGTCAGTACCTTTACTACATGTACCTTGTATCCTCGACACTTGATTAGCACCATATAAACACGGGCATGATCTTTTGTCAGTACCTTTACTACATGTACCTTGTATCCTCAACACTTGATTAGCACCATATAAACACGGACATGATCTTTTGTCAGTACCTTTACTACATGTACCTTGTATCCTCGACACTTGATTAGCACCATATAAACACGGGCATGGTCTTTTGTCAGTACCTTTACTACATGTACCTTGTATCCTCGACACTTGATTAGCACCATATAAACACGGACATGATCTTTTGTCAGTACCTTTACTACATGTACCTTGTATCCTCGACACTTGATTAGCACCATATAAACACGGACATGATCTTTTGTCAGTACCTTTACTACATGTACCTTGTATCCTCGACACTTGATTAGCACCATATAAACACGGGCATGATCTTTTGTCAGTACCTTTACTACATGTACCTTGTATCCTCGACACTTGATTAGCACCATATAAACACGGGCATGATCTTTTGTCAGTACCTTTACTACATGTACCTTGTATCCTCGACACTTGATTAGCACCATATAAACACGGGCATGATCTTTTGTCAGTACCTTTACTACATGTACCTTGTATCCTCGACACTTGATTAGCACCATATAAACACGGGCATGATCTTTTGTCAGTACCTTTACTACATGTACCTTGTATCCTCGACACTTGATTAGCACCATATAAACACGGACATGATCTTTTGTCAGTACCTTTACTACATGTACCTTGTATCCTCGACACTTGATTAGCACCATATAAACACGGGCATGATCTTTTGTCAGTACCTTTACTACATGTACCTTGTATCCTCGACACTTGATTAGCACCATATAAACACGGGCATGATCTTTTGTCAGTACCTTTACTACATGTACCTTGTATCCTCGACACTTGATTAGCACCATATAAACACGGACATGATCTTTTGTCAGTACCTTTACTACATGTACCTTGTATCCTCGACACTTGATTAGCACCATATAAACACGGGCATGATCTTTTGTCAGTACCTTTACTACATGTACCTTGTATCGTCGACACTTGATTAGCACCATATAAACACGGGCATGATCTTTTGTCGGTACCTTTACTACATGTACCTTGTATCCTCGACACTTGATTAGCACCATATAAACACGGACATGATCTTTTATCAGTACCTTTACTACATGTACCTTGTATCCTCGACACTTGATTAGCACCATATAAACACGGGCATGATCTTTTGTCGGTACCTTTACTACATGTACCTTGTATTCTCGACACTTGATTAGCACCATATAAACACGGGCATGATCTTTTGTCGGTACCTTTACTACATGTACCTTGTATCCTCGACACTTGATTAGCACCATATAAACACGGGCATGATCTTTTGTCAGTACCTTTACTACATGTACCTTGTATCCTCGACACTTGATTAGCACCATATAAACACGGGCATGATCTTTTGTCAGTACCTTTACTACATGTACCTTGTATCCTCGACACTTGATTAGCACCATATAAACACGGACATGATCTTTTGTCAGTACCTTTACTACATGTACCTTGTATCCTCGACACTTGATTAGCACCATATAAACACGGACATGATCTTTTGTCGGTACCTTTACTACATGTACCTTGTATCCTCGACACTTGATTAGCACCATATAAACACGGGCATGATCTTTTGTCGGTACCTTTACTACATGTACCTTGTATCCTCGACACTTGATTAGCACCATATAAACACGGGCATGATCTTTTGTCAGTACCTTTACTACATGTACCTTGTATCCTCGACACTTGATTAGCACCATATAAACACGGGCATGATCTTTTGTCAGTACCTTTACTACATGTACCTTGTATCCTCGACACTTGATTAGCACCATATAAACACGGACATGATCTTTTGTCAGTACCTTTACTACATGTACCTTGTATCCTCGACACTTGATTAGCACCATATAAACACGGACATGATCTTTTGTCAGTACCTTTACTACATGTACCTTGTATCCTCGACACTTGATTAGCACCATATAAACACGGGCATGATCTTTTGTCAGTACCTTTACTACATGTACCTTGTATCCTCGACACTTGATTAGCACCATATAAACACGGACATGATCTTTTGTCAGTACCTTTACTACATGTACCTTGTATCCTCGACACTTGATTAGCACCATATAAACACGGGCATGATCTTTTGTCAGTACCTTTACTACATGTACCTTGTATCCTCGACACTTGATTAGCACCATATAAACACGGGCATGATCTTTTGTCAGTACCTTTACTACATGTACCTTGTATCCTCGACACTTGATTAGCACCATATAAACACGGACATGATCTTTTGTCAGTACCTTTACTACATGTACCTTGTATCCTCGACACTTGATTAGCACCATATAAACACGGACATGATCTTTTGTCAGGATATAGCTGGAATATTGCTGAGTTGGCGTAAAACACCAATAAATCAATCAATCAATTTTGTCAGGCGGATCGAAGAAATATTCCTTGAGTTATGGCCCTTTATACGGGGTATATGGTTTGTCAATAGAAAACCTAGTTTAATTCGAGAGTGTTGAATAAAACTAGGTATTTAAAGACCCGTGCTTGAACATTTTACATGTACAATGAAAAAATAAAATACTGAGAAAACAGCTGACTTCCTTTTTAAAATAAAATCGGTTTTTTTCTTCTTCAAATTATTTGTTGGTGATCCTGCGCACTGAACACGTAGGTTACACAAGTTAAAGAACATGTCTCTACTTTGAAAAAAAAAAGAATCATTTATGTTTTTGTATAACAAACGCTATTTGAAAATTGCTCCATATTTTCCTGGTTAATGTTTTATATTTTTCTTTATTTTCAGGTGAACGCTGTCTTGCAGAATATTTTGAGAAATATTTAAATGCTATGAATAACACAGGAAAATTAGCAGGACAACCGATACGTTATGGAACCCAGGCCATTGGCATAAACAAGCTGAACACAATGATGAAGTATTTTTTCAGTAATACTTTTTTGTTTCTTGAGATCGTGATTTTGACAATGACTTCATGACATGAGAAGGAACTTTTTTTTCATACCTGGAAGTCGCTAATTGCTGTGTTTAAATGCGTGAATAAAAAAATATCTAATCTTTTTATTTTATTTTCAGCTTTTTTAGAAACGTTCATAGCATACAAAACGTCCATTTCTGGAAGTTATTCTCTTTTCAATAACTTCCAGGAGTGGAAGTTATTGTACAGTTGTGACGTCGTGTAGCTCCACCCTTCGTATGGGTATCAAAAGATATTGTACAACTGAAAACAAAAGAAAAGACCACAAAACATGATACAATAACAATTGTTCAACTGACTGGAGTTTTCCTTTAACAATTGACTTAGTCTAAAAGTATAAAATTAGTACTGGATTTTTCTTGCCAGAATTTAAGCTCTATTCATGCATTTGTCCTCCATACGAACGGGTCAAAAGTTGATGCGGATTATATACCCGAACTAAGTTTTTTCCTCTCCAGATTTTCGGAGCAAATATCATAACCTCTATATAAAGACTCCCTGTCTTATGAGACCTTTTTCAGAATTCCCTTTAATGGTCGCTATAGACAGGTTTGACTGTAATACTGTATTTGGACTATAATTGTTGTATTTAGTTAAAATGTTTCTGAAAACAACTATAAAACTCATTTAAAAAAGTAAGAGCCAACATGAAAATGAAAAATCAAATTATTCATTGGATCTTTTGTATATCAAATTTTATACTACTGTTTAAATTTTAATACTGGAAGCCAATATCTGTAAAGTGTAAGGTTACTTCCTTTATTTCTTTCTTAAGGGACGGACCATTTAACTTGAAGGGGGGAGAGGAGGTTATGGTTTTTTTCTAAAAAAATATTCCGATTCCCAATGTTGCTGAAAAAAATATTCTGATTTTGGTGGAGGGAAAAAAAAATAATCTGATTCAGAGTTTTTGTCATATAACCTAATGTTAAATTCTGGAAGAAAATTTTGCGCTCTGCGCGACAAAAAAAAATATATTCTAACTCGTGTTGTCCGAAAAAAAATGTCTGAGCGAAATAAAAACCATAACCCCACCCTGCAAGTTAAATGGTCGGTCCCTAATATGCTTTGAATAACTTATTCAAACACTTCCTCTTTCTATTAAATAGAGAAATTATATGACTTTCTGATAACTGTTGGGTAGATTTTGTACTTTTGATTTTTAATTCTCTTTTAAATGAATTTATCTTCCTGTTTACTTGTAAAATTAGATCCAATCATTTCTTATTAAATTTGTAAATCCATGGAACCATCATTTAATTGTCTGCAATCAACATGACATGTATTGAACTCAAAGAATTGTATATGTCCTATATATCTCATCATTCTGTAACATTAAATGTTCTTTTTTAAAAGAGTTATAGCTGAAAATGTATACAATACACATGTGCATTTAATCATTTTAAAAATTCACTGGGATTTTTGCCAAATATTTGGTTCCCTTCCCCTTTAAGAATCAAAAATGTACCCCACCTTTTCAGATATGATTTGCCTCTGGTTCTATACATTAACTGAAACTTCATGTCTGTAGTGTCTGATAGTTGATGAAAAACTACATTACTTTATATACAGAATAGTCAAAAGAAAACATTTGTACCGTCCATAAATAAACTCAATTCTATTCTTGATTCTGTAAATTAAAGCTATATTTTGTCATTTCTACAGAGGTTGATTTTATGAATATTGATTGCACAATGTAAGCAGTTTTATAATACACAGAAAACATAATCTTGCATGTTGTTCTGGACTAAATGACATAATCTTTTGAATTTAAGATTACAGCAACATATTTACAGCTAAATATTTTTACATACATATATTCTCTACATATCTGTCCTAGATCTGTGTGCTACATTTGGAATGCACTGTTCAGGGAGTTTTATTTTTAATGTCGGAGAACATAAGAAAAGTCCCCAACTTCCAATCTGAAATATTGCTGAAACTGCTACTGTAACATCTCAACTAACTTTTCATCTAATGCTTACAAAGACCACAATAAGAACCAGAGGCTCAGGTGAGCCTGTATCGCTCACCTGACATAAATAAGCCCTCTTAAGAATGTCTGCATGCCGAATACATCTTAAGTTTTACTATTCAAATCCCATAGGGTTATAGAATGTATGTTAAAACTATGTCTGCTCATGGCAGCCATCTTGGATGGAGGTCGTGGTCACCGCACACAATCTTGAATGTATACTACACAAGGACCATCCATGCCATGTTTGCTTTAAATTGGCTGACTGGTTTCAGAGGAGAAGACTTTTAAACAATTTTCCCATAGGTCCTATGTTAAAACTATGTCCGCTGACGGCAGCCATTTTGGACCGAGATCGGGGTCACTGAATACAATTTTGGCAGTTGACCACCTAAGGACCATCGATGACATGTTTGCTATATTGACTGACTGGTTTCAGAGGAGAAGATTTTAAAACATTTTTCCCCATAGGGTCCTATGTTAAAATTATGTCTGCTGAAGGCGGCCATCTTGGATGGAGGTCAGGGTAACTGGACACAATTTTGAAAATTGACCACTTAAGGACCATCCATGCCATGTTTGCTTTAAATTGGCTTACTGGTTTCAGAGGAGAAGATTTATAAGCATATTTCCCATAGGGTCCTATGTTAAAACTATGTCCGCTGATGGTGGCCATCTTGGATGGAGGTCGGGGTCACAGGATATAATTTTGAAAGTTGACCATTTAAGGACCATTCATGCCATGTTTGCTTTAAATTGGCTTACTGGTTCAGAGGGAAAACAAATTTAAAATATGACCGCTAATGGCGGCCATCTTGGATGGAGGTCGGGGTCACAGGACATAATTTTGAAAGTTGACCACCTAAGGACCATTCATGCCATGTTTGCTTTAAATTGATTTACTGGTTTCAGAGAAGAAGACTTTTAAACATTTTTTCCATAGGGTCCTATGTTAAAACTAAGTCGAGTCATGGCGGCCATCTTGAATCTCCGATCGGCAAACGATTCACAAGTTTAGTACATGACCACCCAATGATCATTCCTGCAAAGTCACAATTCAATTGGTTTAGTGGTTTCTGACAAGAAGATTTTCAAGGTTTCAACCAATCAGAACACGTTATTGGCCCTGGCAGCCATGTTGAATTTCCAATCTACACCAAAAAATCTGGTAGAGGACCATCCAATGAACATATATGGCAAGTTTGATTGAAATCTATTTAGCGGTTTCAGAGAAGAAGAGTTAAATGTGAAAAGCTAACGGACGGACTACGGACGCTTATCCATGACAAAAGCTCACATGGCCTATGGACAGGTGAACTAAAAACAGAATTTCCATCTGTCAGTTTCAAAATCTCGCTTAAAGATATATATGTGTTGTATCATATATTGACACTTGCTATCCAAAGCCTTCTTTACTCCTTCAAATATGGTACCAAAATAATTTAACCAATTTGATAAACTTGTAATATATGTATACATGTATCCATACTTCTAAGAGTAAGAGTATTAGTTGAAACATTTTCACCTTAAAAGATTTGATTGGTAACAATGCCAAATTAGCCTCTACAACTTAATGCCTAGAAAATGTTTCATTCTATGATAATTGTCCTTATATAGTACGGTTTGGTACCCTAAATGTGACAAAAGAGAAATATCAGAAAATGCAATCTTGAGATTATATTCCTCAATGTTTAATTCAACAGATTTAAATAAATAACTGAATACTTACAAATTATAAACTTTATAATGGTCTTTGTGTTTCGTGTCTAAAAACCTGAAAAATATATCAAATTCTACAAATTGTAGACTTTTGAAAAGTAAAATACCTTTCAAGTCAAAACATTTTGTACCTTACATCACAAATCTGGTACATGTACAACTGAGTGCATGAAATGTTACTCAAAAAGAACAGGAATACAGTGGAACCTGTCTAATCCGACACACCAAGGAACCAGAGAAATATGTCGGATTGTATAGGATGTCGGAATACTCTGGGTTTATTTTAGTTAACAGAAATTCTTTGGACCCTAATTTTTTGGCCGATGTCGAAAAACTCAGGTGTCCAATTGCACAATTCCCGTAGTTTGGTTCAACATGTCTATGGTAAATACTAGTTATATTACAATTTAGAGACACCCAAAAACTAAAAAAACTTATTATACAAATGTATTGATAAAGAGCAATTTTGGAAGAGGACCATCCAATGACTATTTTATCAAAGTTTGGTTCCAATTGAGCAATTGGTTCCAGACAAGAAGACGTTTATGTGAATTTCCCATAGGGTCCTATGTTAAGCTAAGTTCGGTCGGACACAATTTTGAAAGAGAACCATCCAATGACTATTTCATCAAAATTTAGTTCTTATTGAGCAAATGGTTTCAGACAAGAAGATTTTTATAAAGAATTTCCCATAGGGTCCTATGTTAAATTAAGTTCGGCTGAGGCGGCCATCTTGGTCAGTAGTTTCAGAGGAGAAGATTTTTAAAAATTTCATCCCCCCTTTTTTCTAATTTGCATAATCGGTCAAAATCGGCAAAAGTTCAAAGTTCATAAAAAATCCTGTAGTAATGTTAAAAAACTCATCATTATGCTTATACAGTTCAAATTTGGGCACATTCTGGTTTAAAATAAAGCAGTTTTGATCATTTGAAGAAATTTCTATTTTCAGTAATGGCAGCCATCTTGGATGGAGGGCGTGACTATTGGACATAATTTTGAAGGGAACCCCCTAAGGATGATTCAGGTCAAGTTTGGATTAAATTGGCCCAGTGGTTTCAGAGGAGAAGATTTTTGAAAAAGTTTCCAGACGGACGCCGGACGCCAATTGATGGTAATAGCTCACAGAGGTCAGCTAAAAATTAATGCCGCTTTCCCCCAACCTACCAATTGATGTCTTTACCAACAAATGATTGTTTACACAATTTTAAAATGATCTATTTTTCAACATTTTTTCCCTATCATTTCCTATATGCTTTCTTGCATGTACATGTACAGGTATGTACATCTTGGTTGAAAAAATAACTTGCCTACATCAGAAGTTGGTCAGGAAAAAGCTAAAACAAATAGTTTGAAGAGTAGCCTTATATATCATGTTGTGCACAAAATAATCAAACTTACGTTACAACATCATCTATATGGTTTCTGTATACACCTTCCAACTTCTCGGCAGGAAATCCCATGGCAATGATATTTGGATAGATGTCTAAATCATAAGTTAAGAAATAATAAATTCTTACTCATAATTACTGACTTTTAGTCCTATTTTCTTATTTGATTCTGATTAGGCTACAGCACCGTTAATGGTTGTACATTTTTTGCATACAGTACACATAACATTCCCTTCTATTGTCACATCGGTGGGGTAATTGTTAGCGTTCACACATCGAGTGCAAAATAGCGGCCTGGGTGGCTCAATGAGTTAGGTAGTTGGATTGCCTAACAATTCATACAAGCCTATAACCAATACGACGAGGGCTCGCGCCTGGCTTTGTATATTACAAAAAGGGTGCACTCGTCTCGCCGCCGCAAGTGATAAAGTTTACCAGTTGCTTGCTCATGGTCGGTGGTTCTCACCGGGTACTCCGGCTTCTTCCACAACTAAAACTGGTCACCATGATATAGCTGAAATATTGCTGAAAGTGGCATTAAACACCAAAAATCAAATACATAGTGGGCTTGAGACCTGGTCAGGTAGATCCAAAAACTATTAAATTGTTATTAGCTGCTTTCTGCTCAGCATTAAGGAGTAACAGTGAAGGTATATTAAACTTGGTCAGGAGGCTCAAAGGTTTTCTTGGGCACAAACTTAAAGATTGTTTGTTCTATGATACCCTAAATATTGGTAACAGTAAATGATGAAAATATGCTTATTTTTTTGTCTGTTATCATATAGAATTTAGGTTCAATAAATGTATATTATACATGCATATCTCAAACTTCAAGCCAAAGTTTTTTTCTTTTGTTTTTTGTAGAAGTGAGACTTCGTTTAATTAATTAATCTTCATAAAGATTGAAAAAGTATCAACAAAATAATGAAGATCTTAATTAGTCGGGGGCCCAGGTGGCTCAATGAGTTAGGTCGTTGGATCTAACAACTCATACAAGCCTATCATCAATACGGCGTGGGTTCGTGCCCGGCTTTGTAAATTACAAAACAGAGTGCACTCGACTCGCATCCGCAAGTGATAAAGTTTACCAGTTGCTTGCCCATGGTCGGTGGTTCTCTCCGGGTACTCCGGCTTCCTCCACCACTAAAACTGGTCGCCATGATATAGCTGAAATATTGTTGAAAGGGGCGTTGAAAACACAAAAAATCAAAAAATATTAATTAGTCCAATTAAATCTGTATGCGATTTCCATGTAAATAGATAAAGCTATCATTCTACAATATTTTGATCAGTAATAGAAGCTTAACTACTTCATAATAATATAGTCTCAATTCAAAGAAACAATATCTTTGCACTCGAAAACACTCAAAAACAACACATACACATACATATTATCATCAGTTCAAACTTAACAAGCAATATTTAACATTATCATAGAGTAATAAGTTATTTTTCTCAAATGATTAAAAGTTCTAGTAATGGTGGAGAGTTCAACCAATCAAAACACATTGGGGCCATACACATGTACTCTTAATAAAAGCAATGACACAAGCTGCTGGAAGTTCTAGCATATGTGTGGGATAGGCACATAGAAGTGGTGGGATTAAACATGTTAATGATATCTAAACGCTCCCCTGTCGCAGGTCTGACAAACTTTATCATACAAAGTTGTATCGAGTACAATGAGCGGAATTCAAACTCACACCTTTAGTGGAGATAGGCGCTGATAGCACAGGTAGTTGTAAATCCAACTACAATATGATCATGACCATGCCAGCCCCTTGTTTATTTATAAATTATGTAAATCAGTGTACATTTGTATATACCTATATATACAATGTAAAAATGTATATATGCATATAACATCAGGTAAGCTACAGGCAAATCATGAAATACTGATAGTTTATCTCATGATATCAAAGTCAATGAAAAGTGTATATACAGTTCATCTATATTACTTTCATGATGAAATGATTCATAAAACTAGAGGCTCACCTGAGCCTAAATCACTCACCTGCACAAACCTTTATCAAAGATGAAAATTGTACATTTCATTATAGATTTTGACAGTTAAAATCTAAGCAGATTCTAACTTGAAATAAGGCAAGTTTGGCCAATTTAAAAATTGTCTAATTTTAGAAACGTTGGCCATTTTAGATGAAGTTCGTATCAAACATTTTAGAGTGAGGACCACCCAAGGACTAATTCTTCCAAGTTTGGTTCCAATTGGTTCAAGGAAGAAGATTTTTTAGCAATTTTTTATTTAACCCTTTCGCCAACAAGTCTCGAATTTTTTAGACTGCCGCTTCGGTCAGCTGACGAGTTCCGAAAAATCGAGATTCGTGATATGCCAAATATTTTACAAAAAAATGGGTAAAACTAATACAAACAAGATATGATTATAATCTAACGATTATGGAGTCTCCTTAACTGGCCACTGACAACAGGTTTAAAAAATAAATCAAAAGCTACCTTTGAAATCGAACAATGTTGAATTTTTGCGGTATTGTGGTAGCCATTTTGAAAATGGAGACCGGTAGAAATTGTTCAATGTCGGGAATCAATTCAGGACGTTGAAATCGAACAATGTTGAATTTGTGCGGTATTGTGGCGACCATTTTGAAAATGGCGACTGGTAGAAATTTTTCGATGTCAGGAATCAATTTGGGACATCATAATCTACCCACATATGAAATGTCGTTGAAATCGGACAATGTTGAATTTGTGCAGTATTGTGGTGGCCATTTTGAAAATGGCGACCGGTAAAAAATTTTCGATGTCAGGAATAAATTCGGGACATTATAATCTACCCACATATGAAATGGCGTTGAAATCGGAGAATGCTGAATTTGTGCGGTATTGTGGTGGCCATTTTGAAAATGGCGACCGGTAGAATTTTTCAATGTCGGGAATCAGTTCGGGACATCATTATCTACCCACATATCAAATTTTTATGATATCAGACAATGTTGAATTTTTGAGGTATTGTGGTGGCCATTTTTATGCCGTGTTTTGACAGCCATTTTGAAAATGGCAGACATCTCGAAAATTTTGAAAACGCAGAATTGCTCCTCTAATGGTGACCTATCACTATGTCAAATTTTATGTCTCTATCATTATCCATTTAGAAGTTATCAACATTAATGAACGAAATTTCAACTTTCACATAGGATTCTATAGTAACCCTCATCCCCTTTGAACCCCTCAAAATATGACTTTGACCCCCTTTACCACAAAGCTGAAAACTTTAGGACCAACTAGAAACATATATCTATAACTCCACCAAGTTTCATGAAATTCTGTCCAGTGGTGCCTGAGACCTGCCGTGGACAAGTTCATGGTCCACGGAAAGAAAGAAAGATAATAATAATAATAATAATAATAATAATAATAATAATAATAAATAATAATAATAATAATAATAATAAGAAACGGAGCAAAAACAATAAGTCTCCAAACGTTGTTTGGGAGACTTAAATATGCGACATTTTATGGACATTTGAATATGGTAAAATAAAATGGTCAAAATTTGAGACAAAATGTTTGATACTGAAGATGAGGAGGCCTCAGAAAGTGAAGAATCTGATGACGAATGTGTTGATGCTCGTCAGTTTCGTGAAGGTGACGCTGCCCTGGATAAAGTTTTAGAACTTTTAAATTGAGGATAGAGTATTCAAAGATGAAGAATTTGAGGTTTTTTGTTTTTTACTGATGACCTTTTTCAGAAAATTTGAGAATGGACCCAGAAAATTGCAGACACAAAAATTCAGTGACCCAGATAAAAATATAGGCTAATGAATGTCCCCAACCTTACTTTTATCTTTTATCTTTTATGGTGTTATTTGTAAAAGAGTTGAAAGACATTTCTGTCAGAAAAGACTGACCTATGGATATTTCAAACTGATCGATTTTCAAAAACAGTTGAATACCAGTAAGGCAGTATGTATGTATTTTTAAGTTGCAATATGTTAAATGCATTTTATGTTACCTGTGCAAGGTGATACCATCAAAATGTAAAGGTAAACATGATGAAATAACATGGTCTTGAGTCATATCATTCAAAAAAAAAATTAATATGATAGCTTGCATAATAAAATTTTTGTGAATTTTTTAAATAGTATGGTCAAATTTCATTAAATTTTGCCTGGAAAGCCATCGTCTGATGTGTACTGTTGTCAAGGAGGTCATCAGTAAAATGGGTTAAATATGCCTTATTTCCATAATCTGCATAAATCAATAAAGAACACCCCCCCCCCCCCCCCCCCCAAAAAAAAAGAATATCCTAATTACTGTATGCTCCTATGGTAAAAAATTTGAGAGATTCTGGTTTCATTAAGACAGCTTTGGCTAATTTAAGATATTTCTTTTTGTAGTAACTGTGGCCATCTTGGATTGTGTTCGGATCAATCAGATATAGTTTAGAATGGGGACCACTTCATGACTATTCTTCCCAGGTTATGTTCAAATTGGCTAAATAGTTTCAGAAGAAAAGATTTGTAATGATGTTTAGCTTCAATATGCCTCATTTCCGTAATCAGCAAAAAACATAGATTTGATGAAGAAAACAGGAATACATGTTAAAGAACTCTCAGTTATGCCAGGGCTCTACAATGCGACCAAAACTACTTTTGTAAAATGCAAGTAAACATTCTGTATTGATAGCCAGACGGCGAGTTGATATTTCCAGAACATTTTCGTTCCCTTTCCGATAATATTTTTCAATTTAAATTCCGACGTTGATTATCCGGTCTTTTAAACCGCTGGGAGCAAAAGCGGATTGAGGGTTACGTTATCGTATCTAAGTGAATTCCCGATGAATAATTGTAATAACGTAAATTTGATTTATATATAACTTAATTCTACCCTCTCAATATTCACGTTGCGGTGCGTAATGGTTAGCACACATGATCTTTAATAAAGATGAAAAATAAAAATAAAAGCACACATGACTGCTGATAACAACATCGTGAGATCGAATCACCGATTTTTTTTTCCGTTTTTATTTTTTTTGTTTTTTTTTTTACCAAAATTATTATGCATCATAAGAAAAAGTTTTTGGTGTGAAGATCTTCATTAGTTGAGTGTGTTAGTGTGCTACTCGGAACGTATTTATAAAGCATCGACATTTTCTTTATTCGTCAATATGTGTAGCCATGTTTGTTAAAAAATCCCAAGTACACATTTTATACCATAAAGAGATCGCTGACGCTCACATAATAATATGAAACCGGCACGGCCATGAATGCTCGAGCATCTGAAAATTATCTGGCAATTTCACGCTCATCCAGTGCATAAAAAAGTGTCGAGATTTTTTGGGCCGAGATATATTGGTGACGACTTTTGTTTAGGGCCGAATCTAGTCTCATTCAATCGAGCTGTCGTTCCTTACGAAATCTCAAAAGTTAACTTACGCGTAGAAACAAAAATTCTTGTCAGTATGTCAGAAGAGATTTAATAAATTAAAAAAATAACAATATAAGTAAAACAAGCAAACAAAATGACTTTTATTACACACGGGTTCCGGGTTTCAGTGGTATCAGACGTACGAGAGAGGGTACGAGACTTCAGGATCACCTTTGCGCTTTATGTTAAGAAGATCTTCATTAGTTGAGTGTGCTAGTGTGCTACACGGAACGTGTTTAGAAAGCGTCGAATTTTTTTTTATTCATCAATATGTCCAGCCATGTTTGTAAAAAAAATCATAAGTACACATGTTATACCACAAAGAGCTCGCTGACGCTCGCATTATATGAAACCGGCACGGCCATGAATGCTCGCGCATCTAAAAATTATCTGGCAATTGCACGCAGTGCATCAAAAAGTGTCGAGATTTTTTGGGCCGAGATATATTGTGGACGACTTTTTTTAGGGCCGAATCTAGTCTCATTCAATCGAGCTGTCGTTCCTTTATTCGAGCTGTCGTTCCTTACGAAATCTCAAAAGTTAACTTCCGTGTAGAAGCAAAAATTCGTGTCAGTATGTCAGAAGAGATTTAATAAATTAAAAAATATCAATATAAGTAAAACAAGCTAACAAAATGACTTTTATTACACACGGGTTCCGGGTTTCAGTGGTATCGGACGTACGAGAAAGGGTACGAGACTTCAGGATCACCTTTGCGCTTTATGTTAAGAAGATCTTCATTAGTTGAGTGTGTTAGTGTGCTACACGGAACCGGTGTTTACAAAGCGTCGATTTTTTTTTCTTCGACAGTATGTTCAGCCATGTTCGTTAAAAAATCCTAGGTACACATTTTATACCATAAAGAGCTCGCTTAAGCTCGCATATTAACGTACTAGGTTTATACCAAGTTTTGAGTATTATAAGTGGATAATAAATCGACAAGAACGTTTTAATATCGGAAGTTTCAGAAAAAATATGTGAATCTTTAACTTTAGTTGCTTATATCTACTCACGGAGAGCGAGTTCCATGATTGTTTTGGTCGATATACCTCCCATAATCTATACTAGACTATTCATTAGAAAATAGGCTTTTGACTAGCGGTTTCTAGCGCAACATTTATCTTTTTATAACAACGGGTGCATGAAATCGGACACAAAGGACCGCGGGTTATGATACAATGGAACGCGGGATCTTGTGTGTCCGTGGATACTAAGAACGCGGATTACATTCATTAATTATAACATTGAAATTGTAGTATTGTTTCAAAAAAGCAACGTAGCAGGCTGAATAGACTAACAACGTAATAAATCTTACAGAAAATAAACTCTATATATATATAATGACACAACTCATAAAACAAAGTTGGACTAGCTATCCAAATATATTTTTTTACATCGAAATCTGTTGCTAATACATTTCAGCATATAAATATTAAAAATACTGCTGGGTCATTATTTTGATATGGAGTTACCTCCCTTGCAATCCGATGGTTTGTTTCTTTAACACTAAAGGATACATGTAAGATCGAGATCGAATCCATCAACCTTGTATCTTCTATTGTTCTTACTAACCAGATTTTTAAGAAAATCCATATTTTTTCCAAGTACGAGATTCTAACAAACTGCAGGAAAAAATTAAATGTCACTCAACAGGTCCCTTAAAACTTCAACAACGGTTCAGTCAAAAGAGAAAATTACGTTAGTAAATTTATCACTGTAAAATATAACATAAATGTCAACAAAAATTAATAATCCTTCTGTATATAAAATTCACAGTTTACATTTCGTCGCTGTTTTGCTATGGCGGCTTCCTGATTGAAATATCCTTCCGGGGTCCTAAACAGAGACAACGAATCAGGTGTTCGGACTTATGGGACGATGGATTACAGTTGTGTAATAGGAACTATCATTTGTTGGGAGATGGAGCATATCCTATTCGAAGATGGCTACTAACTCCATTCAGAGACAATGGGTATTTAACTCCTTAAAGAAAAAATTCAATACACAAATTGCTATCAGTTACTATATTATCTTATTATCAAACTATATATATATATATATATATATACGTCTGAAAATTAAACCAAACAGTGTTAGAATTAGATTTTAGAGCTGTCAAATGTGTGTTCTTCCCTCGACGGGATTTGAACCCACACCATTGATACACTGCAGCACTATTCGCTTAGCCTTACGTCCAGCGCCCTAGACCACTCGACCACATCCACTCCCTAAAAAAGGAGCTTCAATAATCGTAGTGTTACCTTTTCTCGTAAGGCAAATCTAGGGATAGACGTAAGACATGTGTATAAGCGTGTGTAGATGGTACATATATACTTAATATTATAATTTGACAGCAATCTAACTCAGCAATTTTTAATATATTGTATAGGATAATGAAGAATTCATTATACAGTCACAGAAAATAAAGTATATTATACAAACGTCTAGAAGCAAGTGACAACCATACAATATATCTGTCCCACTGGATCTCAAAGTTACTAAGGATACTAGGTTGATACTAAATATTATATACGTCTGAAAATTAAACCAAACAGTGTTAGAATTAGATTTTAGAGCTGTCAAATGTTTGTTCTTCCCTCGACGGGATTTGAACCCACACCATTGATACACTGCAGCACCATTCGCTTAGCCTTACGTCCAGCGCCCTAGACCACTCGACCACATCCACTCCCTAAAAAAGGAGCTTCAATAATCGTAGTGTTACCTTTTCTCGTAAGGCAAATCTAGGGATAGACGTAAGACGTGTGTATAAGCGTGTGTAGATGGTACATATATACTTAATATTATAATTTGACTGCAATCTAACTCAGCAATTTTTCATATATTGTATAGGATAATGAAGAATTCATTATACAGTCACAGGAAATAAAGTATATTATACAAACGTCTAGAAGCAAGTGACAACCATACAATATATCTGTCCCACTGGATCTCAAAGTTACTAAGGATACTAGGTTAATACTAAATATTACATGTATATACGTCTGAAAATTAAACCAAACAGTGTTAGAATTAGATTTTAGAGCTGTCACATGGAGTTGTCTTCCCCCTTGATTCAATCAAAATCTTTAGATCTTTAAATTTAAATTTACATGTTTTTATTGTGCAGTCAATTGTGATGGTTAATTTGAATATTTATTTTGCTTATTTTCATTTTGTCTAAGTCTCACTATGTGTGTTTAATCAAACTAATCAAATCTAATCAAGTTATTATTATTATGTTATATGTGTATAATGTACAAATGTATGTGGTCTATTTTGTTATGTATGATTCTGTATTGATTCTACTGCTCAGCTGTGGGCACCATGATTGGTTTAATAAAGTATTCTTATTCTTATCACTCATCAAATCGAGTTGTGATCGAAATGCGCATGTCTGGTGCAAGGAAGACTTCCTGATTTCAACCGATCCAAATTATCATTTTCTCTTATTTCCAGACCTATTATGGCTAAGTCACACAATTCTCCATCATCATTAACATGAACAGTCTCCACTGATATCCTTGAATTTGACAACCAAATCATATCGACCCACATTTTGAAATTTTTCTCATTCAGTCATTGTGTTATATTAACTGTATCCAATGTAAACAAATATGACATCAACATACTACTTCCTGTTTCTGGTATTAGCATTGATGAGAACTGTATCAGACTCTGAAACAGGCTGTTATATAAAAACACTCCAAATGGAACAGCTGTGGAAATTTGGTATTAGAAGTATATCAGTAAACAGAGGTTATAAAGGCTTAAAAACTTTATGCACTTATCCAAATATAAAACGAGGTACACTACACACATACACTACACATATGAGCTTTATCATCCTCACTTTAGTATCTGATGTTGAGCTAAACCCAGGACCTAGAACACCGAAATACCCGTGCCAAATATGCCACAGGGCTGTAACATGGGGTCAAAAGGGCGTTAGTTGTGATGACTGTAATTTATGGTATCATGCCGAATGCATGCACATGCCATCGCATATCTACAACTGTCTGAACAATATATCATGGAACTGTGTAACATGTGGGATGCCTCAGTTCACTTCGAGTTTCTTTGACAGTCTGGACATACACACGCAAAATTCATTTAGCAGCATAGCAAGCGAAGACTCAATTGGCCCCCCTGATGCCTGCTCATCACCGAAAGCAGCACACCAACGGGGCAAGCAAAGTCATGCAATCATGGAATAAATTCACCATACTTAATTTAAACTTCCATAGTATAAAGAACAAAAAAGCCGAGACACTGAACATCATAGACAGTTACAACCCAGATATAATAATCGACACCGAAACATGGTTAAACGATTCAGTACACAACTCTGAGATATTCCCTCCAAATTACAATATATACAGGAGGGACCGGAGGGATGGTTTTGGAGGGGTACTTGTTGCAGTGGGTTCCGTGGCGTTAGTCCGAAGGTTCATTAGTCCGAAGGTCCATTAGTCCGAAGGTTCGTTAGTCCGAAGGTCTGTTAGTCCGAAGGTCCATTTGTCCTAATGTCGGTCACCCATACGTTTGAACTCTGTTATTTCTGGTTTGTATATATTCAACCCGTATACCCTTCACTGTAAAAAATCGGTGTTATGTTACATCATCTACAGCGTAAATAATTTTAAAAAGAGGTGTTTCCGAAGTAAGTGGTGTAAGTTAAGTTGGACTTTACACATATAACATACATTTAATGTTATATGGTGTCAACTGTCCTAAATAAAAAATCTTTCCGCAAAAATGATACAGATTTTAATCAGTAATGTAAACTAACTCCAAAGTTTATGAACTAAATCATTGTAACAAGATCACTTTGCCTTGTCAGTGTAACGATGCCATCTAGACGTGCGTGTACACACCGCAGGCGCTGAGTTCGCCTTCATACCATATATATAGCTGGTGTATAATTATCAGATCGCTGAGCTGTACATGTTCGTTCGGGAAGTTGACCTTTGTCAGCTTGTTCAGACAGAAAAAGAAAAGAAAAACAGAATTCATTACGCAATAAAAGATCGTTGTTACCGGAGACATATATATATGTTTTATATGTCTCTGTTGTTACCTGAGCTTTTTTTTTGTGGTCGTACACGACCTTGATCTTGATCTTCACGAGAAGATAAACAGAAATGAAAGAACTAGGATGGTAATTATCTTTTTTTCTCATTTACTCTTTTTTTTTTCCGGCAAGCTAAATATGTATATATTCGTCCTTGCTTTGACTAATCCCAGAACCAATTAAATATGTAAATCTAATAAAACATAAAATATTATAAGCATAAAAGTATGAAATAATTGTGTGAGACTTGACAGGTCCAGTGCGAGCCATGGGTCCACATTGCGGCAGAGAAAGGAGAAAAGCGACACCGAAATTGGTGTTAAAATTCTACGATTCGTGATACGGCGGGAAACAGAGTTATCGATCGTTGTTTTTTATCAGAGTTATTGATGCCTTTTATGCTTCATCATTGTTTCCTTTGGAGAAAAGCATACAACAATTTTGACCGCATGTAACACTTCCGAAGCGAACGTACTGCACCTCAAGTTAACACGGCAGTAAGCTACAGTTGTCCCAAAGTGCATTTCACAATGATATGTAGAATTTGTAGTAAAGATTTTAACAGTGTCAATTCTTACATCAAGCATATACAATGTATCTTTAATCCACAGAGGGGATCCAAATTTTAACATAGCATGTGGAATAGAAGGATGCTATAGCACCTTCAGGAGGTTTTCCTCTTTCACAAGCCACATTTCAAGAAAACACGTGTTCAACAAAATACAGAATGTCAGCATACACAATTTTTTTTTGTCCACACTGTCAAAAATCACAACCCTGCAAAACTGAGTGATTTGGTTGGACATTTAGGAACACGCATACGAAATGATGAATCTTTAATATGTCCACATGAAAACTGCAATAGGACATACCAATGTGTATTCATCTTACGGTTGGTTGATTCTTGCCAGAGTTATGGTCCTTTATGTGCCTAATGGGCATGGTTCATTTTTGTGTCTTGTGTATGCAACTAGTCATTTATTATTTGGCGGATTTTGTTCATATTTGGTATAGCGGTTGGGTATGATCTGAGCATGTGCATATTATACCGATTTTTACTGTCCTTTTACTGAAGAAAAATATGGGAAAATGTTAAATATGTTTTATTTTCAGCAATATAAGTTGGTTTACACTCCCAAAACAGCCAGTTAGGCTGGTGTGGGGAACCTCTGCCCAAATTTTGAAAAATTAAGGCTCCAAAAGGTGTTTTTATTGATTTTTTAGGATAAAAAGGGATAAAAATATTATAGATAATCATATTGAAGTTGTGTATACATTTTTAGTATTTATTTCGCAATAGTATTAGACTAATGCCCTCAGACCAGCCTGGTTAGGTTTGGAACCCCTTCCAATTTTTATTTTTAAGTGGGGTTCAAGAAGGGGCTTTTTATTGATTTTGCACTGAGACAAGGGTTAAAGCAACCCCTACCCAATTGTTTTTTATGATAGGGATCCAGACATGGTTTGAATTATCTATAAATTATTTTGAAGATTTTTGGGTCGAGTGGAAAAAAGGGGTTTCTTATTTTTTTCAGGGGTTTAAATATGAATCCATAAGTACACCAAAAATCACTGACAAAGTGGGAGCGAGTGGGGGTATTATATTTAGCATGACAACGTGTGCAGTTTCATTTAATATAGGGGTCCAAAATTATAACAAAGGCTTTATTCGGGAAAAAGCTTTTAAAATCTTCTTTAGAACCAGCAATGGTCAGATTTTGAATGAAGCACAAGAAGATCATGAATGTTCAAGTTTATACATCTACAAATGAAAGTCTAGGGATCCTGGCAGTGGGAGTCTAAATTTTGATATGGGTTTCAATAGAGTAAACTAAATATTTTTGAGAACTATCGATGGAAGTGCAATAATTGACAGGAATCATTAATGGTACGTGATTATTCAAGTTGGTACAAAACATGTTCCAGGGGTCTATGGATAGCTTATTTAGGTCAGGTCATCTTCGCTAGCCAAGGGTTACGATCCGCTCTACTCATCTAGCGGATCGTAACCCTTGGCTAGCGAAGATGAGGTCAGGTGAGCGATACAGGATCCCTTGAGCCTCGAGTTGTATAAAAAAAACTTTAAGAATTTTTCAGTGGTTAATTTTCGGATTAATCCTAGTCAATGGCATTTCTTGGCAATTTTTATTTTTATTTTAGATAATGTTTTGACATGATGAAGTTTCTGGTGAAATATGGAATTCATGCAAAAGGCATAAGTGTAGCTGAGACTGAACTGACAAAAGTGAAAGATATAATAAAGGAATCATTTAATATTGAGGATGACATAATCATACAAAGATTTGATAAAACTTGGGAAGAATTTATTGATATCAATTGTAATGAGGAGTTACAGGATTGTGATAAATTAAAGATACAAATTTTGCCTGGAACCCACTGAAAATCCAACATTGCATAAAAGCTTGTCTGCACCTAAAGAATCTGACATTACCATTGCATCAGCTAACTTGCAGATTGATGAAGTTAGTGATTCAGTCTACCTGGCCAAAAATATTTACAATATGTTCTGAAAAATTTTCATAACGGTTGATTGAAATGCTTACAAAGGAAACTTATGCTGGATTGGAATTGTAAACATGAATTTCTAAACCACATTACAGAGCAGATTACAACTTATACATATTATCCGTCATGTCATCAAGTATACGACGTTGCAAAGGCTATTATTCAAAAGTTTCCCTATCTTTGTGAAAAAATAGGCAGTGGGTATGATGGGTGGTACATTTGTATAAAGGACAAGCTTAAAAATGTGCGTAGGAAGTCTGACGAACCATCATCGACTTGTAGAAAGAAACTCAAAATGTCAGACAAGATTCTAACAAGTGTTGCTAGAAAAAGATCCTTTCCAAAAGCAAGCTCAAATATTACAAAACATCTGAAGGAAATGGAAGATGCAATAAATGACCTTGAAGAACAAACACCAAAGGCGGTTGCATATGAAAGATGTGTAACAGCTATCATGTTAATCCCAGAGATGCTAGGAGAGAAAAGTGATGGTATGATCAGAGTATATGATGTAAGTTTCAAAACAATTTAAATCTTATCATATTATACCCATGCTCCGAAGGAGTTGATAAGGTATACTGGTTTTCTTCAATATGCATTTGCTTATATCACTTATTGCAATTGGAGGATCTCAGAACACATTTTAAGGAAGTAATTCACTTCATTATTCAACTTTATAATTACCAGTGTATGGAAAGTGCAAACTGGTAAATAGTTGATTGATGTTTGCGAACCGATAAAATTGTTGATTAGTGTTCTTACTTGGAGCACCAGTCAACCATTTTATCGGTTCACAAATAACACCATTCAATAGTTTTATCGGTTTGCATACACCAATCAACCATGTATTGGTTCACACTTTCCATACATTGATTACACATATAGGTAATTTGTAACATTGTCTTAATTTTAGTTACTGTAAATCCAGAATTTATTGCATGCATTTATTATTGCAAATCTTTTGACAGATGATGGTTATTTGATTTCTCTTATCATGATTGTTGTGATTGTTGCTCATTTTAAAACAGAATACAAATGTAACACTAGAAAATGTAGACACATGCAAGTTTTGATGATTGCAATGGTCATCTAGTATCATTTTTCACATTAATAAAACATCATAATAATTTCTGAATTTACAGCAATTTTACATTTTATTTTAAACATTCACTGTTTGTAAAAGAACCTAAAAAAATAAAAGGAAGTTCAGTGATAGAAAGGTTAAAGTCTTCACTCTGCAAATTATTATTTGCTTAACTTCTTTGGCAAATTCCTTAGATAGATTACAGTCAGGATAATGTGTCAAAGTTTAGTAACTAACAAACAGATGATAGTGCAGAGCTAGCTTAATGAAAGAAAATATCAATCATGTGGACATGATAGAGATGAAAACATCAGCTGAAAAGTTGCCTTCTTATAAGCTTTTAACATTCTTTATTTGTTCTCTTAAAATTTTAATGAGCTAATACCCTGCCACACACAGTGGTTGGTTGTTATGTGATGTCCTTCCATCTGTCTATATGTACATCTTTTCCCCAATTGTACATGTATTTAGCTTCTTGTCACAAAACTGAGATCAAGTACTATTTTTTGTGTGCTTATGGTTGTGAAGATTAGGCCATGAAATTATATAGCATGAAATTGTGTGATTGTTATTGTTTTTAGCTGACCTGACCCTGGGACAAAAGGTCATGTAAGCTTTTGTCTTCACTGGGTGTCTGTCATCTTCCGTCCGTTGTTGTTTGCTTTTCACATTTTAATCATTTCCTCTGAAACCACTGGGACGATTTGAACCAAGATTTGCATGGATGGTGCATCAATGGTCTCCTTTCAGAATTGTATCTGACTACTCTAAAACTAGAAGGCAGAACACTGAATAGGTCACAAAAAATACAAGAGTATTGTTAAATAGAAAATGTTTTATAAAATAAAACTGCAGTGTAGGCTATTTGGAATTGGTGATTTAAGTGTCTGTGGTTATATTTTGGTTAAGTTAACATTTAATCCCAGAAAAACAAGAAGAATTTTGTAGTTCTTAAGTAACAAAATTAATCTGAAGAGTTTTGAAAAATTTTCAGATGATACATAAACATTTAAAAAATCATTTAAATACAGCGCCTTCTAGTACATGTAATTACTAAAGCTGCAGTGGGCCAGTTTACATTCAGGTGAGCAATATAGGCTCACATGAGCATCTAGTTCGAATATGATTATAAAATATGACAGGGTATCTTTTAGCATCTGTTTAAGAACTGCAGTTTTTTTTCAGGAAAATATCACAAAAGAAGACATACTGAAAGGAGATATACCAAGGACACCATTTCTTGCTTTCATTGTGCCTTTTGGTAAAACCATACATGATGCAGAAACCTTTTATGTTGTTGTTGAAGGTCAGGTGGTAATAAATGGAGTGGAAATTATAGAGGCATTATTTCTGACTTACAGCCAATTTTACATTTTTAACATAGAATACTACCAGGACAATATAGCTTCTTGGCAATTTATACAGCATGTCATTGCAGAAAATAAAGGTGGCAAGGTGCTGAAAAAAGTTATCACTCTTACTCAAATTTATGTATGCATTGTATGTTTCTTTTTTTGAGGGGATGTCAGTCACTTGATATTCAAAATGATCCAACTATAAAAATTGCATTGTGTCCAAATGTACTTCTATTGTCCATATATTTTCCACATGCATGTATTCATTTTTGCAAGATAATTATAATACTTTAGAGCTTTGGTATTTTATTAGAAATAAAGATGAGTGAATTGCTGAATTTGCCAGATTTAGCATTGGAACGAGTATTGTTATATGTTGGAGTTGAATCTTTATTGAGGAATGTTGTTCGAGTAAATAAATATATGTATAACTTCATACATAGTCATCCACATGTATTGCAACATTATTTTTTTCTAGGAGTAAATGAAGTACCAATTTTCCAGGATCCTGCTCAAATAGAAAAGATATTGAAACATGCTAGGATTTTTCATTGTTTTGAATTACCGTACATGACATGTACATTTGACAAAAGCACTGAATTTATGGACCATTGTATGAACAAATATTTTGTTCAGTCTGCTATATATAATAATAATCTAGAATGGTTAGATCTTTCAGGTACACAGATTTCAAAGTTATCATTTTTGAAACATTTATATAATTTGGATACTTTGGTTCTTGATTCTTGTCAAAAAATTGATGTCAAAGAATTTGAAAATCTAAAATTCTGTAATCAGTTAAGTAACTTAAATGCTGGATTTACAAACTTGGATGGAGAAACATTGGTCAAGGTTATTAAACCTCCAATTGTTCACATTGATATTTCTGGTATCATGCTAGATTTAGATCATGTAAAAGGCTTGTTGAAAGTCTGTCATTCAACTTTGATAACTGTTCATTGTGGAATAAACAATTCTGTAAGCAAAGAACAATTTGAAGATGTAAATAGACAATATAGAGATGTCTGTTTTAGTTTTTCCCCACCTCGTTATGATTTTTATTGGTAAAACTGTAGTTGGTCAGACTTTGACGAAGAAGTTGGATAAAGTTGTATGTGTATTTCATTTATAATGTACTTCACTAGAAAGACTGTTTGATTCATTTTCTCATCCAACACCATATTTAACTTAGAAAAAAATCCTAATTTTGCAGCCACTTAAGGCAGGTCAAGTTGAAAATTCCACTTTTGTAACCCCTGGTTAATGCTCCTTTATAAAGTACAAAAGGTTAAAATTTGAGGCTTCCTTTTGATTACTTGTATTTGGATCAACCATTTGATTGAAATTTGGATATGATGTAAGGAACCAGGTCAAGTTCTAGTTTGACAAATTTCACTTTTGTTGTTCCCCAATTATGGCTTACACTAAAAATTATGGTTTCCATTCAATAAATTGTGTCTGACTCAATCATTTTGTTTGTTATAATGAATCATGTGTTCAATTTCAAAGCACAACTTACATGTAGTAGCTGACAAACTTTCAAATTCTGCCATTTTAACTCATCACTGTAATACAAATGGGAGGTTTGGTGCACGGTAAAACCAGGTTTAACCCACCATTTTCTTCAGGAAATACATGTGCAAAGTCAGGAATATGACAATTGTTTTCAAATTGTTCCGCTGGTTGATATGGTTAAGCTTCTCTTCGGTTTTTGTAGACTTTCCCTCTTGAATACACCTTGGAGTACGGTACATTTGTTATAACCTTTATTAACTTATTTATAGTAGATGTTCAAGTGCCTCGGGCGGGTTTTGAAGGTAGGGTTATTAATATTTACATAAACATACAGTAAAAAGTAATTAAATTTTGAAGAAAAAGGGGGGAAAATATGGTTTTGGTCAGATTTTAATATGGTGTTTATGGCTATAAAATCAAGGTCAAGGTTGATTTTGATAATTTTACCTTTTGTGGTTCAAGAGTTATGGTTCTTCATTATTTGAAAAACATAATGTTTTCCTTTTCTCTTCCATAAAGTAACATTTAACCAAATCTTTTCAGATTTTAATATGGTGTTAATGGTTTTAAAATCAAGGTCAAGTTGATGTGATGATTTTACCCTTTGCGGTAAAAGAGTTGTGGTTCTTTTTTATTCGAAAAAATGTCATTGTTTTTCATTTTTAGTTCAATAACTTGAGTATCCTTTAACCAGGTCTTTTCAAATTTCAATATGGTGTTTATAGCTATAAAATCAAGAATTATGGTTCTTTAATATTTCCACAAAATATGGAAAACCCAGTTTGCTGTCTATAAGACAGCTTTTCCATTTGTTTGAAATTTAATTAGGTGTTGGATAAGGAAATTAGTTCAATGGTCTTAACAGTGACAAACACTATGTCATAAAGAATTATGACTATATATGAATGGTGCAAGTTATATTTTTTTCTGTTGTTAGCATATTTTTCTGAATATGAAACTTTCAAAAGAGTAATTATAGTTGATAGATATGTGTGTTTTAGCTAAACAATATTTTAAAGATATTAATTTGGAAAAACATTGTAAAACAATGAGTAAATGAATGGTGATTGTAAAACTGTGAGAAAATGGTGACAAACTTGGAAAAATAAAATATTTGTGAAGCAATGAAGAAATGATTGATGACATTAACTTAGACATAGGTTGTTTGTAAAACAAGGAGTAAATGAATGGTGACAAATATAGAAAAACTTATAAAGTATGTGAGTCAATGAGTAAATGAATGGTGATTGTAAAACTATGAGTAAATAGTGACAAACATAGAAAAATAGAATGTCTGTGAAGCAATGAAGAAATGATTGATGATATTAACTTAGACATAGGTTGTTGGTAAAACAAGGAGTAAATGAATGGTGACAAATATTGAAAAACTTATAAAGTATGTGAGTCAATGAGTAAACGAATGGTGATTGTAAAACTATGAGTAAATGAATGGAGACAAGGAGACAAGCATAGCAAAAATTAAACAGGCTGGGCACAATGACTGAAAGGGCATATAATGGGTCATTTGGCAGATAATAGGTGAACAAATGACTTATAATTTTACAGTGCAAAATTTTCAATTTTTGGATTTCAAAGTTTCTTATTCAAAAGTGCATTTATTTACTAGTATGTGAAAATCAGCAACTTTTGTTTAGTAACTTTTTGTTTAACTTAACTGTTAAGGAGATCATAGCCTCAAAAATCGTTACAGAAAAAGTTTCAAAACAAAAGTTGCTGCTTTTTACCTAGATAAATGCGCTTTTCAATAAAAACTTTGAAATCCAAAATTGAAAAAAATGACACTGTAAATATATAGACTATTTGTCCAATAATATGCAAAATTACCTATTATATGCCGTTTCAGCCATTGTACCCAACCTGTTAAAATGTTTGTGAAGCAATGAGTAAATGAATGTTGATTGTAAAACAATGAATAAATGATAGATGGCATAAACCTTTGATGAAATGTTACACATACATGTATTCAGATACAACATTTTTGTATTGCTTCTGTACATAGAATATAAGATGCAACATGATGCTATAATATTGATTTATGCTAATCTGGCCCAAAGACCATTGGAGCCTTGATTTGTTTTTCTTTTTTATACAACCTTAAAAAATTGTGGTAGCTTATTGGTTAATGGGCTATTGTGGCCTTTGGCATCGATTTTGTCTGTAGACACTCATTTCCATGCAAAAACTTTAGTTGTAGTTGGCAGATCCTTGTGAAATTTTATACAAGATAGGTTCCTTGGCACTAAAGGCAGATTGGTATTGATTTTGGGAGGTTGTGGGCCCTTCTGGTAATTAAAAGTGCATGGATATATTGTAGATGTGCACCATTCATGTATATTTTCTTATCTTTCTTTTGTCATTTTTAACGTTTTTTTTATCTTGCCATTTAGTAGGTCAGTAGATGTTATATTGTTAATCTGCAATTCATCCTAGACTACTTTACAGAAACAAACAAAATTTGAAGAAATGCTTCTGTGGGGAGTGAAGTTGTGCACCTATTACAATTTTTGGTCACTTCTATTTTTGAGGTTTCTCGGAAGCAAAAACATAGGCGACGACATGTCTTTTATGGAAGACTGACGTCAAAGTTTTTCTCCTTACAGAATGTAATAATTGATTTGTCCAATCAGAATTGAGGTAGCTGTCGGGGTTTTCTAACTATAAGGGGCCGAAGGGGCCAAACATCACCCTTTAATATGGTACCTGAATTTTTTTCATCCAGTTTGAATGGGATTTTTTATTTGGTTCTTCTTGATGAGGGCTTTCAGTTGTATGTTTAACAGACTTTAAGTATCTCTTACAGTTTCAGAGTTTTCACACTATTACATACTGCTTAGAATTTTTATTTTCCATCCAATTTGGTGGGATTTTTTAAATTTGGTTCCTCTTGACGACAGCTTTCAACATATACAGTTTTTGAACACATTAGGAAACAAATCAGAATGTAAGTCAAATGATTAAACACTGCAACTAATGAATAAGTTCACAAAAGCATGAAGATTGTTACTTTTTGGTAAAGTTTTTAAACATTAAGCATGTATCTTTGATTTACAGAGGGAATTACAGCTTTGGAGATAAGAGGGTCTAAAAGGAGCCATATTTATAACTGGAGATCCACCTTAAAATAAAAAATTGGGATGGGTTTAGGATCGCTAATGCCATTTCACCACTCTTCAGATCAAATCCGTTTTTATACCTTCTATTTTATTTTGCTGTAAGTCTTGAAGTTTCACTGTTCTTACAAGATACTATTGTAATAGAGTATGACCACATGACTTCTATGAAGGGACTTGATCATAACTTGATGTAATATTTATGTGATTGTACATGTATGCTACCGTATTTGTCCGATTAAGCACCCAGGGCGTTAAAAAAAAATTGAAAACGGGGGCACTTATTGAGATCAGCAAAATCTAGACTTTTTACCTGTCCGAAACTGTTTCCAATACAGAATTACCTTTAAAGTTGTGTTTCCGGTTTGAAAATCATGGCGAAGATAGCAAATATTGATGTCTTTCTGCCAAAAAAAAGTGGTAATTTATGATGATCTTAGAGGGCACTTATTCATGTTTTGTTGGTAAATTAGGTAGGGGCGCTTATAGGAGCAGGGGTGCTTAATAGGATGAATACGGTATTTAAAGTATGTTTTTTTAAGTTAATTTGTACTTGCAGTCGGGGAACAATGCAGACTTGTTATATTAAATATTGATACACATAACCTGTTATTTTAATGTTTCAAGCCTCTTTGCTAGTTGGCTCCTTACTCAGAAAATTTGGGAACTGGTTTAGAGCCATTGTCTAGAACATGTGTCTCTTTTTCGACAATGCTAAAGTAGATGAAAGGGGCCGAACAAATCATAATATCAACAACCTATAAAGGAACGAAAAGTTCTCTTATGAGCAAAATCAATATTCAGAACACAAGAAAAACATTAACTTGAATTTAGAAATCTTGAGAAAGTCCATCAATTTAATCATATTCATTTTTATAGATTTGACACAATTTCCTCTTTTTGACATTTTACTCATTTACTTACTGTAGTGTTTATTTTTTGTAACCTGTGAAAGAAAATTGATACACTGCAAACAAAAAATGCATGTTGGTTTGAAGTTACACTATATTTGGTGGCATCTCTGCTGCCACTCATATACTTGTGTAAGGTTACTCTATGAGGTTTGGTGTAAGGTTACTCTAAGAGGGGTGGTGTAAGGTTACTCCAGGAAGGGTGGTGTAAGGTTACTATGAGTTTTGGTGAAAGGTTACCCTAGATATGGTGATAAGTAATGTGACTAACACATACTTTGGTGTTAGTTGTCTTATGAAAGGGTGTAAAGTTTCCTGTCATACAGATGATATTTTACACCACATAGGAGTTAAATTACATTACTTAGGAGTTATGTTACACCACTTAAGAGTAATGTTACACTAGTGCAGAGTTATGTCACACCTCATATAGAGGGTAAACGTTACACCAATATTGGTGGCAGCTGAACTGCCACCATTTTTAGTGTAAAGTTCCACTTTTTTTTTTACAGTGTTTTTCTTCTCGCCGCGAAGCGACGGAGTGACATAGTAATGGTCTGCGTTCGTCCGTCCGTCCTTCCGTCCTTGTGCAAACATGTATCTTAAAGTAGTGTTACTAGAAATTAAGGTATAAAAACAACAAAGTACCGAAACTGCAGGAAATAATGATTTTTTTTCCTACATGTAATATGCATAACACATTTGTTAGATGATCTTTCATGATATTATACTATTTTTTGTTTCTGATGCGTGTATGCCTACATTGTGTAAGTACCAATCTTTGGAATTTCTACACTAACAACAGACTGTTTATTCCTCTACAGTATTCCACTTGGTTAAAATATCTAAGTAGATCCCCCACCCCCATCTGGTACACGTATCTGGTAAAGGGTACTTGTATATGTCGAGCCACGGAACACGGTATTCTGGAATTACATAGATGTAGAATTTGGTACGCATATATGCTTAAGTTGTTGCGGTAGTTGATTGGAGTTTTCAATATTCCATAATAATTGGTATATATTTGAGGCTACACTCCGTATTTTGCGACCATCAGTGTACATTAGAACGTCCGTTTAATGATTTTATGTATTCTCTTTTCAATGGAATGTACTTGTCCCTCACAAAACTTAATGTCAGATGTGCTTTTATGTTTTCTAATATTTTTCTCAGAGATCGTCTCTTTTGTGTCGTACCAAAAGGGACTCTTTAAGTATAGACCTTTTTATTCTTAAAAACATGGGCGCGGCCATTATCGACTTCCGAGTGTGTCCGCCATCAGTAAAGTGTCAAAATATTATGTTCTCGGGGTTTATCGATACGCTAATGGATGGTTTCTCTAGTACAGGTGTCACAATATACTGTTATTTCGGCTTGAAATTCAATGATAACACCTACTGTGAAGTGATTTGTAAACGGAGATATAATGACAACAAATAAATTACCTGGTATGTATTTTTTTTTTTTTTTTAATTACCGTTATATTCCCCATACAAAATCAGTATAAATCCTACTTGATAAAAAAAACTGCATGCACTTTTTTTCCTTTTTTGTTGCTTTTCAAGCATAAGCAAAAAGGGGTAATCAAATTAATATTTTGTATGAAATTAAAAAGTAAATATATAAATTATAATATACGCTTTTTGAAATTATTACTATACGATTTAAAAGTGAAGTAATAATGATAAAAAGTGTGCCTAGCTTATAAGAAGGAACTTAACTTTGAATGTGACATCTTAAGGTGCATTTTTCAATTCTGTTTTATTTTATTTATTTTTTGTTTTTTAAATTGTAAAACAAATTAAAACTTTTTGTCGGCCAATTTCTTTATAGGGATCTGTAGTGAAGATGAAAAGGAATTTAGGTTTTATCAAATTAAAACATCTGAATATCTGAATTTCTTTATCTGAAAAAAAAGTTTCATAAGGAACCTAATATAACTATTTGCTCCCAGGTTTCAGATACGTGAACCGGACGCCATTTTTCACCCCATTTGTCTTCTTTTTTAAATTTGTTT
This sequence comes from Bathymodiolus septemdierum, assembly GCA_963383655.1. Lineage (NCBI taxonomy): Eukaryota > Metazoa > Mollusca > Bivalvia > Mytilida > Modiolidae > Bathymodiolus > Bathymodiolus septemdierum. The sequence goes on along the minus strand of OY726522.1, from coordinate 87,899,268 downwards.
GCTAGGATTTCAGTTTTATATTGATTTATTCTTTAATTTTATATGTTTTTGAAGATTAATTCAAATTTAATATTGACGTGTTAAGGAAGTGGTAGCGCTTTCTAGACTTGTGGTGTGCTGAAGATCGACCGTGTCAACAGCGATGCGATGCTTCCCGGGTTTGGCACTTAGGGGAATAGACAGTCGTGTCATTGTGCAACAAAGATGTTAAATTCATATTGTAGAAAGATAACTATCATTATAACTGATAGTTAACTGTATTGCAAAACAAGTTATAGCAAAGACATCACTAAAACACAAAAATTTAATTTATGTATTGGGTTGATTCTTAAATGTATTTGATTTGCAATATGACAGTTAAACTCTACCCCCTTCCCACAAAAGGGTTAACAATGATAAACATATATATAACTGAATTATAATGACAAAAAACTAAAAGAAAACAAAATCGCCGAATTTTGTTGCATGGCATCATGTCGTTCATTTTTACTTCTTACAGAATCAAGATTTATTTCAAGATTTATCTACAGAAATGTGATACCTCTTTGTAAATTGTTAATTATTTTATGCGGCTTCTACATGAAAAACAATAATTCCTACACTGCTTTGTTCCCGTTTCCTTTGTAGTATTTAAACTTTCATTTAAGACAACATTTAACTCAGTTTGTTTTCCCTTTCTATGTTATCCTCTACCGCATACGGAAGGAACATTATTCCTCCACATATTTGCTACTCTATCATTGTGCAAATGATTGATTTTTTGGTCATTTGCATAAGTGCTCCCTACATCATAAAAATATGCGACTTTGTGAAGTGAAGACAATATTCGAAGGGAACTTAGTTCTTTTGTACAAAATATATACCGTTAGTAAAAAGTAAATGACAAGTCTGATTTTTTTTTCATTTTGTTTGTATGTTGTTACTATGTCTTTGGATATTTGACTTGTGTACGTTGTTTAATTTGTATATGCCTTCAACCCTTCGGGGTAAAATTGTGCATTGAATGAAGTTATTATTATTCTGAAGTGTTTGTTAAGCAAAAAAATCCTAGTTGTTAATTGTTGATTAAAAATAATCTTTTAAGTTTTAATATATAAATATCTTTTAAGTTTTAAGCTTAAACATATTTGGTTAAGATCAGAGTTTTCGTGGAAGGTTTACTGCATTGGAATGATTTCCATATATTTCAGAGACGACGCGTTTTCTCTCTCTCGTTTTTTAGACTTAGCACGCTTGGATCCACAATTACAAAATAGGGGTTTGGTGCAATTTTTGGCGTGTTTTCTACAAAATGTTTTAAGTTTTACCTATATTTGCCGATTACACATTTATTTTTTGCTAGCAAAAGTCGGGCGTACAGCCTACGACCCACCTGGATAGGCCTATCCTTTGGTCGAAAAACAAGACTAACGGACCTTAAAAAGTTCGGACTAATGGACCTTCGGACAAAGGAACCTTCGGACTAACAGACCTTCGGACTAATGAACCTTCGGAGTAATGGACCTTCGGACTATCGAGCGGTCACCGTTGCAGTGAAGGCAGACATAGTGAGTGACCACCTCGATGTTGAGATCAATACAGAATCGGTCTACACGTCAATCACACTAGAAAAGGGGAAACAACTAATAGTAGGAGCACTATATAGACCACCAAGGTCATCGATAGAATACATGGACAACATGTGTACAACAATAGAACCCCTCACAACAAGACACAGGAAAGTTATTTTCTGGGTATGAGGGGATCTCAACCTTCCTGACATCAACTGGACCACTCAAGCAATTGAAGGAAACTCTAATGCAGTAGCAATTAATCATAGACTACTCGATTGTACTCAGAACTGTGGCCTTGAACAAATGGTCAATTTTCCAACTAGACAGAGGGCTACACTAGACTTATTCTTCACAAACCGACCATCACTTGTAGATAAATGCTGAAGTTGCAGACCATGACATGGTATACATCATAACCAGTGCAACTGCCAGGAGAATCAAGCCTATAAGTCGTAAAATTCACTTGTGGAAGAGGGCAGATATGGATACATTGAGGAGAGGTTCAACAGAACTAGCCACCACATTCTGGCAAACTTTCAATGCAACTAGTCCAATTCAAGATATGTGGACCTTCATTAAGACTCGTCTACTTAAACTCCAAGACCAACACGTACCATCTAAGCAGTCCTTGACAAGATATTCCCAGTCATGGATAAACATGGAAGTAAAAAGTTTATCTCGGAAGAAAAAGCGTAGCTACGATAAAGCAAGGCGAACAGGCAATGCAAAAGACTTAAGATGTTATAAACATTTGAAACAGCTATCCACCGAGGCCTGTAGAAGAGCATACAACAGCTACATCACAAACATTATTAGCCCAGATTCTACAGAAAACCCTAAAAGATTCTGGGGTTTTATCAAGGGACTACGAACTGAAAATACTGGAATTGCTCACCTGAAGGACAGCACAGGAATGACACAATCAGACGGTAGTAAGAAGGCGGACATCTTGAATTGCCAATTTTCATCAGTATTTAACAAGGACGAGCAATGCGACTCAATTCCAAACAAGGGTCCCAGTCCATTTAATGATATGCCAGCTATCAAGATTGGATTGGAGGGAATCTATAAGATACTCAACCGACTTCAAATTCACAAGGCCACAGGGCCATACAAAATATCTTGCCGTATTTTAAAGGAGATGGCCGCAGAAGTAGCACCCATCCTTCATCTCTTTTTCCAAGCCTCAATCAACCAAGGCATACTACCGACAGATTGGAAAACTGCCAATGTGGTGCCAATATTCAAAAAGGGAGACAAAAGCCAAGCAGAGAACTATCGCCCCGTAAGCCTGACATCAGTGGTCTGTAAAATGATGGAACACATCATCTGCAGCAGCATTATGGAACATCTTGACAGACATAAAGTCCTACACGATGCTCAACATGGCTTTCGGAAGCGACGTTCTTGTGAAAGTCAGCTTATCCTTACCATCCAGGATTTAGCCAAGAACATCGACAACCGAGGCCAAACTGACTTGATATTATTAGACTTCTCCATGGCTTTCGACAAGGTTCCTCACAAGCGTCTGCTATACAAGATTAACTACTATGGTATCAGGCATTGCACTAACCAGTGGATAGCCAATTTCCTTGAAGGCGCACACAGCAAGTTCTTGTGAAAGGAGTGAAATCCACCACTGCTCCTGTCCATTCTGGTGTGCCCCAAAGGCAGTGTTCTGGGTCCGTTGTTGTTCCTGCTCTATATTAATGACTTACCTGATGCAGTTTCAGAGGGATCAACAACGCGACTATTCGCTGATGACTGTGCCTTGTATAGGGATATTAAGACCACCGACGATGCCAGAAAGCTCCAAGATGACCTGGAATAACTACAAAAGTGGGAAAGAGACTGGCTCATGGAGTTCTATCCCAAGAAGTGCCAAGTAGTAACTAACATCACAAGCAAAAGAAACATCATCAGCCATAAGTATATAACATCCATGGCCATACCCTCGAAGTAGTAGACTCGGCAAAGTATTTAGGACTAAACATACACAAGAGTCTGAAGTGGAATGACCATATCAATCAGGTGACTATAAAGGCAAACAGTACCTTAGCCTTTTTGCGGCGCAATCTCCATCATTGCCAGACCAACCAAGTCAGTGCTATCTGACACTGATACGATCAATAACAGAGTATGCAGCAGTCATATGGGATCCTCATACAGCAGAGAACATCAGAAAACTGGAGATGATTCAACGTAGAGCTGCCCGGATGGTCTACGCTGACTACCAAACACCCAGCAGTGTTTCAACTATGCTGAATCAACTCCAATGAACAACTCTACAAGAACACAGGGCCCAAGCGAAAGCGTGTATGGTGTACCGTGTTGTGAACCAGCTGATCGATATTCCATCTCAGATCCTGGTACCTACCATCTCGCCCAGAGGCAATAACATAACTTTCCTGGTGCCATACGCAAGGACCCTCATCTATCAGAAATCCTTTTTCCCGGATGACATTCGTATCTGGAACTCTTTACCATCACAAGCAGTCATAGCTCCCTCTATCGACTGCTTCAAGTCTCAGATCCAGGCCACCACCATCAGACACTAGATACTGGATGTTTTTAATCGCACCTTGTATATAAAATTACTTCACCTGGAAATAGTTTTCCTTGCACCACATGCGCCAGTACGATAATCCACAACAGTGGTCTGTACTTTATTGGAAGAAGAAGAAGAAAGATCATTTGCTCTGCTGAAAGGCAGATTTTGTCGCTTACAATTCATTAATGTCAGCTGAGGACACATTTATATATAGCCAATTGTATCAATTATTAAATAAATTGAATAACTTAGACATGAAATTTTATCTAATAATAATTCGAAAATATATATATATTTATGTTTTCGTATAATATGTAAATGTGTTTCATGACATGTGATGCTCTGCCTCTTGGATTATTAACCTGTCATCCTTGTGATTGTTGTATTCATACACCAATAGCCTGTTCCCCATATATATATATACCAGCACCAATTGTAGGGCATGAGGCTGAGGGAATCATTAAGAGAAACCTTATTGCTAGAAATCTTTATTAAATAAACGAGATATGTAACAATAAATGTTTTACTTTTCTCAGTAAAAAAAAAACGTAAAATAAACATTTCAAGTAAAAAACAAAACATAATAAAATAAACATTTCAAGTAAAAAACAAAACATAATAAAATAAACATGAGAAGTAAAAAAACAAACCATAAAATTTTAAGTAAAAAACAAAACATTTAAAGTAAAAAGCAAAACATAAAATAAACATTTAAAGTAAAAAGCAAAACATAAAATAAACATTTAAAGTAAAAAGCAAAACATAAAATAAACATTTAAAGTAAAAAGCAAAACATAAAATAAACATTTCAAGTAAAACACAAAACACAAAATAAACATTTCAAGTAAAAAAAAACAACAAAAAAATAAACATTCTAAGTACCAAAAAAAAACTTAAAAAAATTGCACAAGTCTTTCATACTTTGAGGTTCAATAAGATTAAAAAATACAAAAATAAAACCATTATTGTGAACCAATTGAAGTCCATGTAACTAAAATGTTATACAACTAGAGGTTCCCAGGAGTCTGATATACCCGAAGCACTACAATCACAGTGTGGGAGCGGAAGTATATAATTGTCGATAATTGTGGGATCAATTCTGGAATGTAAGCAAATACCTATACAGGTGTGAAACCACTAATTAATTTTTTAAGGTTTTCTACTAAATTTGTGTTTTTTCGAGCCTGCCTGGCCATTTTATCTTAAGTATAACCTTTCCAAGACCATATATTTCTACGTTCTGTCAAAACACCAGGGCATGTTTAAAGTCTTGCAGTGAAATGCCATGCTACGGAAAACACCTACTCCAAAGATAGCTTCTAAGCTCTGATTGGTGAATTAGTGGTTTGACACCTAAAGAGGAAAACAACTTGTTTCTTTAACCATTTTTTGGCCTAATTTCTATTCCTTAGGCAATATCAACCCCAAAAAACCTCATAAGGTATGTGGGTGTCTGATATTTGCAAGTATAAGTTCAAATGTTCAAATGCAAAGGTACCCCCTTGAAGATTTTTGATGAAAATATCTGCATTTACAGCTGTTGAGTGCAGATTGTGTAATATACCAAAACTTACCTATTCTCTTATATATTACATTTATTAAGCTAATTTCTAACATAATAAGCAATTTTAACACATATATATGCCTCAGTTGTATATTTAATAGTTAAATACTATGAAATGTTTGCATTTAGCCTCCCCTTTTTTCGTCCCATAAAATGAGTTCATGTCATTCTTAATTTTGTTAATTCATGCTTTTACCCCATAAATTATGTAGTTTAAGACATAAAATAAGTTTTTGTATTAGATCTTTAGTTGAAATTTCTTCTAATTCCATCAAATTTGCAAAAATATGATTTATTGACATTCAAGTCTTGGAATTTCTGATGGTGTACAACTATAATTTCCCTCAACACTCAATAAATATACGCTTCCACATCATTTTTTTCACTGTTTAAGTAAGCTGGATGCTCAAATGTACTGTTACAGCCAAATAATACTCTAAAACATGAAATCCAAATTGACAATTCATGTCATTCTTAATTTGGTTAATTCATGTTTTATGTAGTTTAAGACATAAAATAAGTTTTTGTATATAGATCTTTAGTTGAAATTCCTTCTAATTCCATCAAAGGAGTGAGTATGATAAGGGTAGATTTTGGCCCAATCTCAGAAACTGTTTATATAGATATAATATTAAACACAATCATTGAAAGGTAAGAAAAAAAATTTCTTTGATGATTTCACTTTGTCCTTTGTTGCTTAGCAACGTAAATGGAGGAGAGTCCAATTAATCATTGGAATTTCAAACATGGTGGTTTTATTTTACATATCTTGCATAGTCTTTTCGACAAAATGTTATATTCTGTGTATGTACACTCTAAAAATAGTATTCCAATTCTCTATGGTAGCATATAGTATTTTTGTGTAGTTTTGTCACCCTAGTAACGGTTTTGTAAACATTAAATTAGCCTATATTATTGCAATTAATGGTTGAATTTTGACATCTACGATCTTTTGACTTGATGTTTGATTAAGCGGTACATTTTTGTCAAGCTATACACACTACAAATGTCATTTCATATTTCAAAAATACATTTTGATATTTTTATTCATAGCTACATGTATGCCCCGTCCATAGCAACAGGTTTCCCTATGCCCAGTATTTTCCTGTAGATCTCATGAACCTTTTATTTAATCAAGAAAAAATTCTACAACAGCACCTTATCAGATCTAGAGACATCTTATCATTTACTAACAAGAATATATTATAAGAATTCCCTAAACCTTATAATGTCCCTAGTAACCAAATAGTATCCCTAGCAACCGCAGAAACTCGTCAATGCTGAGCTCTGTAAATTGCTTTTTTAAAATCTTTTTATAACCGAATGTTGATCTTTTTATTTTTTAAATCACGAGAGGAAATTATTCTCAGTAATTAGAATGTCAAAGGAACCAAGTCAACTGTATAACATGGTAAAGCAGCGCTACAGCGGCAGGAGAGGATATAATCCATGTTGAATAATTAAGAAATAAATCATGGAAGTCAGAATGTGTTGGGAGTTTTAACATGGATTGGCGGATATTATACGTTATTAGTCTCGAGATGTTATATATCCCGTTTTAAAGGGCAGTGGTTTTGTTAAAAGGTTCGGCTTTTAACAAAACCACTGCCCTTTAAAACGGGATATAAAACATCTAGAGACTGATAACATTTTTATCTGAATGTTTCAACATTAATAAGTGTGTCCTTATTATAGGAAAAACATAAATACGTGTATCAACGTATATTATCCCGAGCCAGAAGCGAGGGTTAAAATTTACTAATATCCGCCAATCCAAGTTAAAACTCAAAACCCATTTTGGCTTCCATGATTTATTTCGATTCTGATATGTCTAAGAGTACAAATACGGTAGTATACTTTGATTGAAAGACGGTAATTTATATTTACGGTATCTTCAAATTTTTTTGTTGAGAAAAGTAAAACGTGATAGATTATATAAATAGAATGCTTGGTAATACTGTATTATCGGTCATGGCCCATTAAAGGGATATTGTCTACCACAATCGTAATTTTTTCAAACCCAAAATTATTGTCGTTTTCCGTACTGACCTTCATAAAATGAAGACTAAGCACCGAATTATTGACGAATACGCTACGAAACGTTGTTTTTTCGATATAAAAAAGCTGACTATCGTTACTGGAAACTAATTAATTATTCACTGACCTGAGCAAGGCCAAATCTATTTTTATCTATTTTTATGCCAGTAGCCCGGATGCTGCAGCATGGATGTTAAAATTCGTGTTTGTTTACCTCGCAAATACGGCTGTTTTATGCTATTCATTGACAATAATTTGCTGTTGCCAGGTGCAAGATTACATATATTGAATAATATCTACCGAAAATGATCATAGGCATCATCATAAATTCATAAAATATGAAAAACGATTGAGAAAAAAAGGAAAAAACATGTTCGGCTTACCTATCAAACAAAATATTTGCAAATTCAGCGCGAGTTTGGACGCGTAGCACTTCCTTGAGTTCGTTCCAACGGTCCAACTGATCCCCTACATATATCCTGCATTTGTTCCATTTGGAAGATACTTCACTTCTATTCATCTTTCTCTCTGAATCCGTCAAAGTCCGCTTGCTTGCACGCGTTGACACTTTCTCTTTTGCACAAGAACCACATGTTGTTTATTGTTTCTAAACAGTGCGCATGCTCAAGACGGGCTCACATAGAAGGCCATATGAATAGATTTGAATATTGTCATCCAGTACAATAATTCTGATAACGATAGTTTTGGGTCTTTTTTGTCAGCATAACTCGGTGCATCTTCGCTAGCCAAGGGTTACGATTCGGGTCCCCCTTCTCTCCACCCTTGGCGGATCTAGAATATATTTTGAAATTCGCGCGCAATGCCACCTGGTGGTTTATTGAAGTTGCTCCCCTTAGATAGTCGTCATCGCCAGCCAATCAGAATCGTTTTGTTATACGTATGTTGGAGAGTTGAAAATGGCAGCGCCCAGTGAAGAAAAACTTATTTGTGATAAATTTAATTTGGAAGCACTACTGTCAACCAAGTGAAAAGTTTCAAAGCTTTGACAGACGGGAAAGATGTTTTCATTGGAACCAAAACGGGAAGTGGCATCTTTGCTTACATTTCGTCGATAACATGTGCTCCGTGTAAAACGTCTTCTGATTGGATACGTGTACTGGTAGCCGTAACCAATGAAATATTAAAGCGCGAATCCTCAAAATGTATTCTAGATCCGCCAAGGGTGGAGGGAAGAGGGACCCGAACCGTAACCCTTGGCTAGCGAAGATGAACTCGGTGTTAATCTTCATTTTATAAAGGTCAGTACGGAAAACGACAATAATTTTGGGTATGAAAAAATTACGATTTTAGTAGACAATATCCCTTTAAGTTAACTTTAATTTCATGGAAAATTCGTTGTAGACAAATAGACAAGACAAATACTTTATTAAAGTCTCACCTCTCTTATTATAAAACAATTATATACATACATATTATATATAAAACAACTAAGAGCCACCCTTAAAAGAGTTATGAGAGACTATATATATGTACAATCAACAATGTATGTCATAGACGTACATTTCTTATTTCTAATGACATAAGAAATATTGTATGTTGTACGTCACGGAATACGTAACTACTAAAAATAACTAGCGTGCTCGCCTCGAGTGCAGTAGATCATGGGTTCGAGCCCCGATCGGATCAAACCAAAGACCATAAAATTGGTATTTGTTTCTTCTGCGCTATGCACGCAGCATTAAGGAGAAAGAGCCAAGACTGGTTGTCTCGGAATCAGGATAATGTGGGGCGACATGTCTATCAACAGACTGTTGTTTCAGTGATCTAGCACTATAAAAAATACAAATAAGCGAAACTTTTAGCTTTTTGAGGTATAAAATATACATATTGGAATATAATAGCTGTAGTAAAATCTACCATGTTAAATAAAAAAAATATTTTTACGGTCGTTCAATACAAAATTATGTTTATTTCATATCACAGTAATTAATATGAGCGAGAAACAGGATAGATTTTTTTCCTTTCTTTTCTTTTATCATTTTACGAATTTTATCTAGAATTTAGATATTTGAATTTAACAAAATTCATCATTTAAACATTGAACAAAAAATTTTCTATACAACGAGTGGAAATTTGAGAAAAGGAAGTGAAATTTGATATTGTCTTATGATCGAGGTAAAAGTCCACGTTTTAGTGACTACAACCAAATCGAATTTTTTCCTAAGAATATCTCCTATTTTATTTATTACTTAAGAGTGTAATATTTTTAAAGAGTGATGCCATCATGGTCAACAATTCCATCATTAACAACAAAGCGAACAGCCACCTCTAATTATTGAACACGAAAAAAGACTGCGACAAATATCGTTGGAAATCCATGTCGTGGTTTGGGACAGGCACAAAAATGGGGTGGGGTTAAACGGGTTAACGGGATCTCAACCCTCCCATCTTGATAATTGGATCTCCAACGGCAATACAGGTATAAACAAACGATAAAACTTGCACGGATTCGGTTCCAGTTAATAAGATTACAACTATAGTAGTTAAATCACAACCTTTAAGAAGATTTTAGCTACTCGTGTTTGTTAATTATACGTCGCCATAAAATCATGAATGGAAAATACCCTTTTTTGGTCAAATCTTTGATTGTAGAATTCACCATTGTGCTTATACACAAGATCTTTATAGCGGTAATACAATTTCGTGAAAGTTTTCAATAATATATGAAAACGAAACCTTTTTAATATCGCGAGATTACGGGTCATTGACGACAGAAACATGATGACAAAAATGTGCAAAACGAACCAAATGAAACTTGACGACGGAAAGAAAGATCGTCTCTTTTGTAGTGTGTTAAATTTACCTTGAAAAGGGTATTAAATTAAGCTCAAAATTGACACGAGTCACTTATAATGTTAGTTTTGGATAAATTTAAATTAGGATTAGTTATGATATCGTCCAAGTAATTGCAATTATTGTTGAGTAATCTAATCAGTGAGTGCCTATAGCAGTATAAAACAAATCAGCAATGAGAGCAGCACTTTTCGTTCCCATTGGAATTCCAATAAGTCGAAGAAACATCATACTGCCAAAACGAACAAAAATGTCTGCAACAAACAATTGATAGCATAAATCATGTCCTCGCAAGTCCAATTGCGGTATTTATCTCTTTTATCACCACTAATAATGATTCAGCACGTGTGGTCGCGTGTCTGATTCACAGGGATAACCATTTAATTAAACATAGCCAGAAATGATAGGTGATTTGCTCATTTGCATATTCAAAATGGCGGCTCAAAGAGAATTTGGATTTTAACATATAGTTGAACGGGAAACTTTCTGTTAGCTTGGGCCGGACAATTTGCCGGCATAAAAAATCAAACTATGCACCGGTTTGAACAATATCTCAAAATATTACAGCTGTACCATGAAAACTCAAGGTTCCCACCCAGTTTCAAATTTTGAAGCGTAAGCGCCATTCAATAGCATTGAGAAGAAGTGAAAAAATGCATCCTGCACGGTTTTCAAGACCTAAAAACACTTTTCTTACAATCCCCATTCTAGTTGCCGGGACAAATTCGGTCAGTTCCGGTAACATTGTTGAGGAATCTTTCTTCGATAAATATTTTGCTGAAAAAATAAAGGTTCCCACGATAATTTAAAAGAGGGCTTCACAAGTTTTTTTACCTTTCTAGTAGAGATTCAATAGGGGCTCACGCAAAAAAATCTACTATTTCGTAAAACTGCTTCTGCTAGACATAGCATTATTTGAGTAAGCACCGCATTCCATTGTAAATGTAAATAAACAATTAAAAAAAGGCTCCACAAGGGCATTTTTTATTTAGACAAAACAACAGAATAAGTAACTAGATTTATATAATACAATTGGTAACAATACTGCTGATATATACAGTGCATTAACTATATTTTCGATCTTTTACACACATCATCGGATTCCTAATAAACATATGATGACAATTAATTTTGATACGATCACAAATAATTATGTGATCAAAACTGTGATGAAATATTATTTAAAAAAAAATAGATACGAGTTTTCATCAGCGTCTTCCAAATATGGTTCAACGTTTATTTGCTGACGTCATACATGACGCGATTTGGTTTATGAATATTCATGAGCAAAATCACCCATGATTTCTGGCTATGATATGGAAACTTGTCCTTGATAAGTTTATTTGGTAAGGTGTATGTATTCTAAAGAACCAGTGCAGCAAGTCCTCGGTTTTCTGGCTTGGAAAATGCATGAACGTGTCGCATATCATTTTAATAGCATAAAACATAAAAATCCTACAGATAAAAGTCAGTTTTCACATCTCTCAATCCTGTTAATATGGGACGAAGTCCCAACTATGGTGGAAATAGCAATATTTTGATTCCAGATCCATATCCTTAATGGATTTAGTTCCTTGCACCGGAAATGACACACCGGAAACCGATACATGGTTAAATCTGCAGAAAATCGGATGCGCAGTAATCTGGAACTATTTCCGGTTATGAATGTTAAAAAATGATTCAAAATCGCAGTGTCTTCTAGTCCATTAAACATACACCATGGGACTGACAATATCGTTAAACAGAGTTTCATTTATTCCTCCTCCTGTTCGAAATAATATTTTCTATGAAATTGAGACATCGAGAACCGGATTATACAACACCGGACTGGGTGCACAATCTACAGGAGGGGGCAGGTCCCCGTTTCGGCGAAAAATCTTTAAAAACGACGGAAAATTTGGGCTTGGGTCCCCCTATTTGCCCCCTCTTTTGAGAAAATCTGGATCCGCCCCCGGTCTACTTTGAACAAAAAATATAGATCCATATATCTGAGTTAATATTGTTTTAAAAAAATTATTGGACTTCTTCCCAAGTTAGGTAACACCTACTGGTAGAAATAGCAATATTTTGATTCCAGATCCGGATTATACAACACCGGACTGGGTGCACAGTCTATATATAGCTACAGGAGGGGAAAGGTCCCCGCTTTGGCGAGAAACCTTTAAAAATGACGGAAAATTTGGGTTTGGATCCCTCTATTTGCCCCCTCTTTTAAGAAAGTGTGCATCCGTCCCCGGTCTACTTTGAAAAGAAATTATAGGTCCATATATCTGAGTTAACATTGTTTTAAAAAAATTATTGGATTTCGTCTCAAGTTAGGTAACACCTATTATCATATTATGAGACGAAGTCCCAACTATGGTAGAAATAGCAATATTTTCCATCTCACTAATGGCTGAAATTTCTTGCACCGGAAATGATACACCGGAAACCAATGCATGGTTAGATGGTCGTTTCGTACCAGGTCGTTTCGTACCTAGATCGGGACGTTTCGTACCGGAGTAAAAATGTATAGCGAGACGTTTCGTACCTTCTTTTCAACTCATAGATTTGTAATAAAATCGTTAATCAAAACTTCCGGTTATGAATGTTAAAAAATGACTCAAAATCGCAGTGTGTTCTAGCCCATTAAGCATATACCATGGGACTGACAATATCATTAAACAGAGTTTCATTTCTTCCTCCTCCTGTCCGAAATAATATTTTCTATGAAATTGAAACGTTGGGTTTGAGTCCCCCTATTTGCCCCCTCTTTTAAGAAAGTCTGGATCCGCGCCCGGTCTACTTTGAAAAATTTGTTTAGGTCCATATATCCAGGCTGAGTTAATATATATATTTTTTTAAATATTGAACTTCGTCCCAAGTTAGGTAACACCTATTATCATATTATGGGACAAAGTCCCAGCTATGGTAGAAATAGCAATATTTTCCATATCACTAATGGCTTAAATTCCTTGCACCGGAAATGATACACCGGAAACCAATGCATGGTTAAATCTAACCCGAATAATCCAGTCGTTATATTACGCTTTGCTATATTAACGCCTGAATAACCCGAATAATCCAGTCGTTATATTACGCTCCCGCTGATCGCTACTTTAACGCCTGGATGCATTCATTGAAAAAATCCGTCAAACCGGAAATAGTAAATCACTATGACTTATGGGTATTACGACATAAAATAGGAGGAGCTAAAGTGTTTGTAAATAATGTCCAATGGAGCGATCAGATGATGTAATGTTGTATGCAATACACATATCCGGATAAATACAACCAAACATGAAATAAAACTTAAATGAATAATTACTATTTTTTTAAATATTAAAACATAATGATTTTTATTTCAAAGTTGGAAAGTAAATAAAAGCTTGAATTTAATTCACTCTTATAATGATTTTTTAATTTAATTAAAAATAAAGATTTAAAAAAAATGTATTTTATGATACTGATGGCTGATTAAAATTGTTTGTCATGCATTAGCTGTCAGTTGTAATATACAGGATGTAACCAATATACAGGAAGAGCTCCTACTGTGAAGTCATCTATTTTGAGATGCCATTCAATGAAAATAACAACCTGACCATATTGTTACATAATAAGAATAAGAATTAGATAAGAAATTAAAATTGATAGAAGGCAAGGATTTATATAATTAACACATTAAGTCACATTTCATTTATTTAGGTTAACTTGGGTCAGTTATCAATTAAAGACAAAAATGGATTTAAAAAAAATCAGTCTAATAAGTATTTACCTAAATAACGATATTGTGATGGGTATTTCTTTATAAATTGTATTAAGAATCATTTTAATTTATGAAATAATCAACTTTCTGTTTACATATTTATTTTCAATAAAATTTCTTTATTATTTCACCCCATTTTCCTTAATTTAAATTGTGCATATCCATATTTATGCAATCTTATGTTAACGGCAAGTTACGTGTGTCGACCCTATTATCCACAATAAATTCACTTTTATTGTCCCACATACATTACAAAAATACATGTTAGATGTGTATTGTGACATTTTACCAAATTTACATTAAAACATAAAAACTTCAAAAAATGATTACACGGTGTTTTATTTTTTTTAAATCTTTAAAGATTTGTGAATCTATGGCAATTTAAACCATAATTATGAGAATAAAGGTGTATTTGTTTTCTAAATATGCAAAGGCACGTGCCCAATCATTCTCCGTGTTTGCTTTGTCAATATTTACAAACGGAAGTAAAGGGAGTCACTAATGCGCATACGCGCTAATATCTGACATTTGATTGGTCGGCTGAACCAGCCAGCAGCTGACGGATTTTTACCACTAAGAGCGTTCAAGCCCTCATCCAGCGATAGTGCCGATAGAGGGCGCAGTATTATTCGAGTTAACGCCTGAACTACTTTCTCGATAAAACGCGTCAATCGGAATCTTCAAATTAGCAATGCATTATGGGTATAAACTGCGCGTGGTGACTTTTGGCACTAAAAGAAGGAGGAGCTTAGGAAATGTTTGTAAACATTGGTCAATGGAGCGTTCAGGTGTCAAATGTTTTCATTGTACCCACGTGTTTGACCTTACTAATCTAAAAGGTGAAAAGAGAAGAAATGTAGGAAAACTAAATAATGAATTAAGCATCGTTAATCAACTTGTCGATCTCCATTTCTTGTTGTTTGTAAACATTACCGGAAATTGAAAGAACCGCCTTGCGCATACTCGGCAAATAATCATCGCTGATTGGCTCTCTCTTTCAGAGAGCAGCTGACGCGTTTTTATCACAAGGAGAGTTCAAGCCCTCATCCAGCGATAGTGCCGATAGAGGGCGCAGTATTATTCGAGTTAGGTTAAATCTGCAGAAAATTGGATGCACAATAATCTGGAAGGGTGCAGGACGTTTCGTAACTTGGTCGTTTCGTACCTATATCGGGACGTTTCGTACCGGGGTAAAAATGTATAGTGAGACGCTTCGTACCTTCTTTTCAACTCATAGATTTGTAATAAACTCGTTAATCAAAATGTTGTATGCATAGTTGAAACTCTGGAACTACTTCCGGTTATGAATGTTAAAAAATGACTCAAAATCGCAATCTGTGTTCTAGCCCATTAAACATAAAACCATGGGACTGACAATATCATTAAACAGAGTTTCATTTCTTCCTCCTCCTGTCCGAAATAATATGTTCTATGAAATTGAGACGTTGGGTTTGGGTCCCCATATTTGCCCCCTCTTTTAAGAAAGTCTGGATCCGCGCCCGGTCTACTTTGGAAAAAAATTATAGGTCCATATATCTGAGTTAATATATATATTTTTTTAATATTGGACTTCGTCCCAAGTTAGGTAACAACTATAATCATATTAAAGGGCAGAGCCTTTTTAACTATAGGCTATACGATTTTTGGTAATTAGTCATACTCCCCTATTGATAGCTAAATATTTTTTCACCGGAAGTATGAAATTATAGAACAAAGTGGTATTTAAAAACAAATAAAAATTATTTCAATATTTCAAGGGGGAGGGGGGGGGGGGGGCAAAACTGCCAAAACACACATACACCAGACCAGAAGAAGCTGATGTAACTTCTTTGTTGAATTCCATTTGCAACTTTGATTTTATCGTAACCATTGCAATTGCTCAAATGTGCCTGGCTTTTAAGAAAGGGCTCAGTAGATCACTAGATTTAGATTAAACTTATTTTATTGTTAACTATATAACATTTGGATCGGACACAAGTTATTCCAACTTACAAAGGTCCTCTACAAGATCACTACAAGAGAGATCACTTGACATAGGCAGACTCTTAAAAAGCGTAAATTTAATTCAGAGCTCACTAGACTGCAGAGCAAATGTTGAACAATTCAACCACCAGTGTTTTGAGAGGAGTGCTAAAATATGTGAACCGCTAGACATAGAGGTTAAAAAACCTAGAATATGCGGGAGACAAATAATGAGAAATAATGTTGAAGCAGAGTCCGGAAGACTACTTTAGGAAGTCAATAACTGTACCTTTTCTCTACTGTACGCTAAATGAAATGAAAACAAGGTTTACCGACCTACACGCCAGAACCGATGAGTAATTTATGTAAAGGTGTTTGTTACAAGCACTTGTGAGGACAGCCACAATGTACACCATGACATGCATCTAAACTGAATTTCTGAATAAACCAGAGGCTCCCAATGAGCCTGTAATCGCTCACCTGGATCAAAGCTGCTTTCAATAACAACGCAACTGCACTGTGGTGGCCATCTTGGTAGGAGAGCGCGACTGCCGGACACACTTTTGGAAGAGGATCATCCAATGACTACTGGTTCCAGACAAGATGGTTTTTATGTGAATTTCCCATAGGGTCCTATGTTAAACTAAGTTCAGCTGTGCAGCCATCTTGGTGAGAGGGTGGGACCACCAGACACAATTTTGGAAGAGGACCATCCAATGACTATTTTACACAGGCACTTGTTTCATTCAAAAGATATATGCCGCCTCCTCTTACTTACTTCAAGGTAAAAATCTGCCCTTTTCCCCTTCCCCATTTCGGCTCAATATGTTTCGCTTATTTGTGATCCTTTCGTTGACCCAATTATATCGTTACACCCCCGAAATATTTCTCTTTTCGACTGCCACATTTAAATATACCTACCGGGCCCCCTCATACGAATTGGACAAGAATATTCAGCAAACGTCGCATTTTCTACTTTTAAGTCATTGAAACAGATACAGCCACTTCCGGTCCGGTCTAAATTGATTTAGAAAATTAAAAAAAGGTGCTTTAAAAATCAAATGTCAGTAATTTGGAGTTGAACATATTTTTATAATCTACATTTGAGAGGAGATGATCATGACGGCATTGTTACACATGGACGGTCTAGAGAATTCCGAATGCATATGAAAAATCGAGCGCAAACCGGAAGTGGTTGTATCCGTTTCAATGACTTAAAAGTAGAAAATGCGACGTTTGCTGAATATTCTTGTCCAATTCGTCTGAGGGGGCCCCGGTAGGTATATTTAAATGTGGCAGTCGAAAAGAGAAATATCTCGGGAGTGTAACGATATAGGGTCCTATGTTAAATTAAGTTCGGCTGTGGTGGCCATCTTGGTCGGAGGTCTGAAATGCCGGACACAATTTTGGAAGGGGACCACCCAAGGATCATTTCAGCAAAGTTTGGTTGAGATTGGCTTAGTAGTTTCAGAGGAGAAGATTTTTTTTTTAATTTCATCCCCCTTTTTTTTATCTTAACCTGGCTGCCATCTTGGTTGGAAGTCGGGATCACCGGACACAATCTTGGAAGGGGGCCATCCAAGGACCATTCCACCAAAGTTTGGTTGCAATTGCCGAAGTGGTTTCTGAGGAGAAGATCTTTATGTGAATTTCCCATAGGGTCCTATGTTAAGATATGTTCGGCTTTGGGGGCCATCTTGGTCGAAAGGCCGAACCACCGGACACATTTTTGGAAGAAAACCATCCAATGACTATTTCATCAAAATTTAGTTCTTATTGAGCAAATGGTTTCAGACAAGAAGAATTTTATGGGAATTTCCCATAGGGTCCTATGTTAAATTAAGTTCGGCTGTGGTGGCCATCTTGGTCGGAGGTCTGAAATGCCGGACACAATTTTGGAAGGGGACAACCCAAGAATCATTTCAGCAAAGTTTGGTTGAGAAAGGCTCAGAAGTTTCAGAGGAAAATTTTTTTTTAATTTCATCCCCCTTTTTTTCTAATTTGCATAATCGGTCAAAATCGGCAAAAGTTCAAAGTTCATAAAAAATCCCGTAATATACGTTAAAAAGCTCATCATTATGCTTATTCAGTTAAAATTTGGGCACATTCTGGCTTAAAATAGAGCAGTTTTATCCATTTGAAGAACTTTCTATTTTTAGTAATGGCGGCCATCTTGGATACAGGACGGCGCTGACCGACACAATTTTAAAAGGAGACCACCGAAGGATCATTCAGACAAAGTTTGGTTGAAATTGACCCAGTGGTTTCTGACAAGAAGATTTTTAAATGATTTTTTTGCTTATTTATGCCTAATTTGCATAATCGGTCAAAATCGACAAAAGTTCCAAGTTCATAAAAAAAACCATGATATATGTTAAAAAGCTCATCATTATGCTTATACAGTTCAAATTTGGGCACATTCTGTTTAAAATAGAGCAGTTTTGGCCATTTGAAGAAATTTCTATTTTTAGTAACGGTGGTCATCTTGGATGGAGGGCGTAGCTATCGGACACAATTTTGAAAGGGGGCCATGCAAGGACCATTCCAACAAAGTTTGGTCTAAATTGGCTCTGGTTTCTGAATAGAAGATTAAAATGTGAAAAGTTTACGAGACGACGACGACATACGACGGACGAAACCTGATGGCAAAAATAAAAATCATTATTTACCAATTCACACTCTTAAAAATAAACAATCAAGCAAATTTAGTTTTTGTATTCTCACATTAGTATGACCAGGTAAGACCCACACAAATTTGGGCACATTCTGTTTAAAATAGAGCAGTTTTGGCCATTTGAAGAAATTTCTGATTCTGATTCTGTTTACTAGTAACATCAAGGGACATCATAGGGACTGCACCCTTAGCTTGTGCTTAGGACACACACTGGACATGTTGAGAAGAATAAAGAACCAGCAAGAAAATGTGTGTTAGCCAAAAAAGCTTTGATAACTTACATATTTGTCAAATTGTCAGGTGGCCGCCCGCGTTGTCTCTTGTACATCATTATTTGAATGAAGGCTACTGTCAGTACATCTGGATTCAGGATTAGAAGCTGAAATTGAGGGTGTTCCGTAATGCATTCTAATTCGTCAATGTTTGGTTGGACATATTCCGACGAACGACAGCACATACATTCTTCCGAAGTAGGCATTTCCTCGCACTCATTACAACTACACCATTCTTCCAAACTCACAGGTTCATCATTTACCGGTGTTTCGGTTGTTATATTTTGCATTTCCTCTTCCGTCAATTCAGGTTCATAATTATAGGCCACTAGTCCTAAGCTTTCACGTTCTTCTGACATTATTAGAACACTTTTACAATATTTTGTCTCGCTCGATGAACTTCTTTCTCGCTTATAAACAAAGCGACTTTGTGACGTCGTGTGTCAGCTGGTCATGGCCGCTTCCACAGGCTTTGGAAATTCAAATTTGCTTTTATTTCAAACACGATTTTTGGCGTTTAAAAATGGAAATTAATTTTCTTTATTAAATGTTTACTTTCATATAACATATTAGTTTTGAAATTTGTGAATTTTATATGAACATGGTCTTTTCCTTTAATTTCACTTTCCACAGTCACTATATAGATGATGTCCTTTCACTAAATAATTCTAGGTTTGGTGATTTGGTTGATCGTATCTATCCCATTGAGCTTGAAATAAAAGATACCACAGATACAGATAGGTCTGCTTCATACCTTGAACTATACCTCGAAATCGACAGTCAGGGTCGGTTAAGAACGAAACTTTATGACAAAAGAGAAGATTTCAATTTTCCCATTGTGAACTTTCCATTTATATGTAGCAACATTCCAGCAGCACCTGCATATGGAGTATATATCTCTCAAATGATACGATATTCCCGAGCTTGTGGTTCCTATCAGGATTTCCTTGATAGAGGGTTGCTGCTAACAAGGAAACTACTGAACCACAGGTTCCTTTTGGTAAAGTTGAAGTCATCACTTTGAAAATTTTACGGTCGTCACCATGACTTTGTTGACAGCTATGGAATATCTGTGTCACAAATGACCACGGATATGTGCCACTTGTCGTAAACACTTCCCTGTCCTTTCTTCATTCACGACTTATTACCGGGTTTGTAACTAGATTAACACGACGGGTGCCATTAGTGGGGTAGGAACTGTTACCCTTCCGGAGCACTTGAGTTCACCCCCGGTTTTTAGTGGGGTTCATGTTACTCGATCTTTAGTTTTATATGTATGTTTTGTTGATCGTTGTTTGTCCTTTTGTACTTCTTCTTTTGGCCATTGTATTGTCTGTTCTTCTTCGATATACAGTTTCTGATTGCCCCTTTGGTATCTTCAAACTCTTCTTGCACATTAATTCATTCTTATTCAACTATTATTGGTTTTAATTTATGCTGCGTCACTGTTATCATGATTGTATGATAGTTGATTTTTATATCATATACATATAGATGTACAATCTGTTTATATTTTGTCACTGTGATATCTGGTCAGGTATACTGGATACAAGTTTGTCAGTTAATAGTAGGTTGATGATCCTTGTATTTTCTGAATAGTCAACAAATACAGAATGGTGATATGTACAAGCATAATGACACTACAAAAGTCAGAGTTGTCACCCCTTTCTCTTTGCAAATATAATTATCAGCCCTTAGCATGAAAATTCAATTTTTTTTAGCCACCTTTTTCTCTTATATGTAACTAGAACTGTGAGTGACCTCACTGAGTGATACCCCCCGCTTGCAATACTATGATGTTCAAACTTTGGAATACAGGTATATTAGCAAGTTAATTATCTCCCCTTCTAAATTTTAGACAGCAACGGTATTCCTTCATGCACATCTGCAGGTTGTGTACTACAACTGTGTAAAGTTTCATAAAAAATCAATAAGCAGTTTAGTAGGAGTTGCGCTTACAAGGAACGGGGAGGGTCCGATAGTCCGACGGCCCATTTGTCCGACAACCCACTAGTCCGACGACCCATTAGTCCGACAACCCATTAGTCCGACAACCCATTAGTCCAACATGTCAGTTCGTCACGGTGAGGGACTAAATTCTACATCGCATTACCATTTTTACTATTAGTTTCCTTTTCTGGTTTAGTTTCTTTCCTTGTAATAGTAGTCCCCATCTTTATGGAAGTCTTCGGGATGTCAGTTAGTTGGGAAATAGAAAAATCGTAAGCTCAGGTGGTACATACATGTGTACATGCATGTTTAATTACGTGAGTAGGCGAGGGGTTTGGGACCGCTTAAGGTCCTCAGCGGGTCCAAGGCAGAGCCCTGGTAGGGGGCCCAGGGAGCTAAGCCCCCCGGAAGTCCTGGGGGTTTGAGGAATTACAGATATTTATTTGAACGACAATTTTGAATCAACCACATCATTTTTATCAGACCAAAAAAACTTGACTTTGAGTCTTAATTTTGTCGGATAATTGTTAACAGTATGTTTTTGTCAGACTGATTATAAGAACCTAAAGTAAAACTTTTCTTTAACAACCGTGATGCGAATTGTTCAACGCATGACTGCTCGATCACGATATGTTAACCCTTCAAATAACTATTGGTTTAGTTTTAACGCATTCCTCATTTCACTAATTGGTCTGTACTTTCGATGCTTGTCCTTTCGGGTGGTTCTAGTTAATACTGCCCGTCCGGATGGAGCTTTTCTTTTCGTCGTTTGATTCATTCATTGAAAACGCATGATTCGACCGTTCTTGTTTATAGACAAACAACAGCGGAAATTGTCAATACATGAACTTGTTATTGATTTCTGATAAGCTAACGTAATTAAATTAGATGATCAGAATCGTTTCATGCAGCATTAATGTTAACATATTCGCCTTTGTTTGTCTATAAACAAGAACGAATCATACGTTTTCAATGAATGAACCAACGGTGAAACGAAAAGCTTCATCCGGACGGACAATATATTGATCATTTATCAATGGGTAGAGCTTTTTAGAATGATATCCCAATTTTACTCCTAGTATCATTACTATTCATTTTGACTTACAGGTCACGAGTTAACCATTCATGAAAAAGTTGTTTTTTGAACTGCTCAATTAACGTTGAATAACATATGCTTTGCGAATTTTAGGGGGGTGGGGGGGCCGCACGCCCCGCATACCCCTTCTAAATCCGCCTCTGCTATATACATGTAATAAGAGAGCTCTAATTTGATCAGTTTCGCATATTTTTAGTTGAAAAAGGGAGAAAATTAAGATAATGATAAAATCCATGGTGTCGCTTTAAGCAAAAAGGAGAGGTGTTGACCCCAAGTACCTGTGTCGTGAACAAATGAGCTAATGGCAGTTAGGTTAATATATATATCCGTGTCAAAACGATATCGATGTTCGTGTCGTCATTTTACACGACGGGTGTTGTTAACAAGGCAGGACTTGCTCACTCTTCCGGAGCACCTGAAATCACTCCCGGTTTTTAGTGGAGTTCGTGTTGTCTGTTCTTTTTAGTTTTATGTGTAACGGATTTGTCATATGTGTCCCTTGATTTTCGATTTCCTGTTTAACGGATTGGTTGCGTTTGTCTCATAGCCAAACCGGTTAATCAACTTGCATTATTAAGAAATTGTTTCAATATATTTCCATTCTAAAAACTGGATACAATCCATGACAAGAAGACGAGTGAAAACGGGTCATTTACCGAATTCCCGGGACCCGTCGGGTGATTTAAAAATCTCGTGTGAGAGGACACATTTCGGCAAATTCATGACCGGTGTGACCCGCAAAAAAACGCGTGAGTTGACATGTATGGACGACCTTCAGTTAGATAGGGTACATGTATATAGGAACCACCCTCATGGTCTGTCGGAATGCCTTGAAGGATATTAATGAGACTTGGTATGCCTCTTGCATTTATAGGTTGTCGGACTAATGGGCCGTCGGACTATTGAGAGGACGCCACAAGGTGCATGCCCTCCTCTCTGTGTGAAAGTATAAGTTGAATTATCTCCCCTTTTAAATTTTGGACAGCAACCATATTCCTTCATGCACATCTGCATGTAGTGTACTACAACTGTGTAAAGTTTCACAAAACTCCAATAAGCCGTTTAGGAGGAGTTGCACTTACAAGGTACACGACCCCCCTTTTCGTTAAAGTATAAGTTGAATTATCTCCCCTTCTAAATTTTAGACAGCAACGGTATTCCTTCATGCACATCTGCAGGTTGTATACTACAACTGTGCAAAGTTTCATAAAAATTCAATAAGCAGTTTAGTAGGAGTTGTGCTTACAAGATACATGCCCCCCTTTTAGTGAAAGTATAAGTTGAATTATCTCCCCTTTTAAATTTTGGACAGCAACCATATTCCTTCATGCACATCTGCAGGTAGTGTATTACAAAAGTGGAAAGTTTCATAAAAATTCAATAAGCCGTTTAGGAGGAGTTGCGCTTACAAGGTACATGGACGGACAGACAGGGTGATTCCTATATACCCCCCAAACTTTGTTTGCAGGGAGTATAATAATGTGAAGTAAATTGAGAAGACAATGAGATAAAAACATCTAACATAAGTGACATCCTGCTAAGAACAGGCAACAAAAACTCTGTCTAGTAGGAGTAGACATTCAAATACTTGTACGCACCAACAATGTGACTTGCTCTTGCCATGATATGTCTGAAAATTGCTGTATTACCAGTAACAATATTGACTTTCATCAATAGCAATTTCAAACTTCTATAGATAGTACAAGACCTAACAGTTGTACATTGGGTTATTATCTGATTTGAGATGACAAAAATAAAATGAAATGTTTGATCATTTAAGACAGTATTTATGTGGAAATTATAACAAACATCCATACAAGTACATGTAAAAACTCATTCATAAAAATACACCATTCAATTTCACCAAAATATATCTCTATTGATCAACAGATGGCTAAACATTTTAGGTTAAAATCATTGTTTCTATATGTACACAACCATACATCAATGTACAATTTATAACATTATATATATTATCTCCCTTTAATGAACTTTTTTTCTTTTTTTTCTTTAAATGATGTTTCTTTTTGTGGACCTTTCAAGAACAGAACAGAACCCTTTTAGAAGTTTATAAATTATTCCCCCTTATCTAAATCTTATATTATTGCATTATCAAAAAATGAAAAAATAGGTTGGCAGTGGGAATTCACAGATGTTGAGATACAAATAAAAGCTAACTTTAAACTGAGGTAACATCATTTTCATGAGATTTAAAAAAAACCTCCATTTTTGGTATGCAATACTTAATAATCAGAAAGAATAAACCTGAAACAAAGCTAAAGCCACAACATACTAACAATATCATTTAAATCAATGTGTAATGATGAAACTAAAATGTTTTTTGTTCCCCATGATATATATTAGTTGTTGCTATGCAATTATAGTATATATAATATTTAGGCATGACACTGTGACATACAAATCCTTTGTGACATAATAATGAAATAAATGCTGCACAAATTATGTACTAGTAACAAAAATATCGATCTCATAGCTAACATTTGGACAAGAAACTTTAAAACAGAAATGGACATTATGTTACTATGTATATATTGTTTATTTATTTTTATTTCTATCAATCAATACTTCAGATAAAAATTTAACTCTAACATAATTTGTAAAATATATATCTGTCTAAGTTGTTGATATTTTTCAATTAAAATTTGTTGACATCACTTCATGGATTTCTATCTAACACTTAAATTTTGTTTTTAACCTTAAATTTAGCATTCAGCTACACTATAAAAGAGAAATCCAAATTATAAATAGTAATGTCTTATGAAGCTGAGAATGTCAGTAAATACCACAGTATCATTAAATAACCAATAAAACATTCTCAGAAAAAAACTTGAGCACATCTTGTGGTGAGCTGGTTAAAAACTTATACATGTACCTTCCTGGTGAAAAGATAGGAAGCTATTATAAAACTAGAGGCTCAACACTGAGCTGAGCCTGTGTCGCTCACCTTTCATTCTGCTTTGAGGAAACTTAATACAGAACCTTCGATAGGTGCTTCCCACCAAATATCGGTTCATTTTGGCAAAGCAGTTTCAGAGAAGAAAATGTTTAGAAATCGACCAATCTAAAAAAAGAATTAACTGGCAGCCATGTTTGTTAATGGATCAAAACGAAATGAGCAATCTCTATCGAGGACCTTCCATAGATGCTTCTTACCAAGTTTCATATCATTTGGCCAAGCGGTTTCAGAGGAAAAGCTGTTTTAGAAATCGGCCAATAAGAAACAAGTATTGCCTATGACGGCCATGTTTGTTAACAGATCAAAACGGAATGAGCAATTCCCATAGAGAACCTTCCATAGATGCTTCCTACCACGTTTCGGTCCATTTGGCCAAGCTGTTTCAGAGTAGAAGATTTTTGGATATCGACCAATCAGAAACAAGAATTGCCTGTGGTGGCCATATTTGTTAACGGATCGGGACAAAATGAGCACTCTTTATAGAGAACCTTCCATAGATGCTTCCTACCAAGTTTCGGTTCATTTGGCCAAGCGGTTTCAGAGGAGAAGATTTTTAGAAACCAACCAATTAGAAACAAGAATTGCCTATGGCAGTCATATTTGTTAATGGATCAGGACGAAATGAGCAATCTTTATAGAGGACCTCCCATAGATGCATCCTACCAAGTTTCGGTTCATTTGGCAAAGTGGTTTCAGTGGAGAAGATTTTTTAGAAATCAACCAATCAGAAACAAGAATTCTCTGTGGTGGCCATGCTTGTTAACGGATCGGGACGGAATGAGTAATCTTTATAAAAGACCTTCCATAGATGCTTCCTACAAAGTTTCGGATCATTTGGCCAAGCGGTTTCAGAGAAGATTTTTAGAAATCGACCAATCAGAAACAAGAATTGCCTGTGGTCGCCATGTTTGTGAATAGATCGGGACAAAATGAGCACTCTTTATAGAGGACAGCCCATAGATGTTTCCTACCAAGTTTCGGTTCATTTGGCTGAGCAGTTTCAGAGGAGAAGAATTTTAAAATCAGCCAATCAGAAACAAGAGTCGCCTGTGGTGGCCTTGTTTGTTAACGGATTGGGACGAAATGAGCAATCTTTACAGAGGACCTTCCATAGATGCTTCCTACCAAGTTTCGGTTCATTTGGCCAAGCAGTTTCAGAGGAGAAGATTTTAAAAAATCAGCAATATCTGTATAGAGATAACTGCATTTTGAATACAGATACATTGTATCTATATTTAAACAATAGTTATCTTTCTTTTAACAGAGGAGAAGATTTTTTAGAAATCAACCAATCAAAAACAAGAATTGCCTGTGGTGGCCATGTTTGTCAACCGATCAGGACAAAATGAGCATTCTTTATAGAGGATCTTCAATATCTGCTTTCTACCAAATTTCGGTTCATTTGGCCAAGCGGTTTCAGAGGAGAACATTTTTAGAAATCGACCAATCAGAAACAAGAATTGCCTGTGACAGCCATGTTTGTTGATGAATTGGGATGAACTGAGCAATCTTTATAGAGGACCTTTCAAGGATGCTCCCTACCAAGTTTCAATTCATTTGGCCAAGCGGTTTCAGATGAGAAGATTTTTTTAGAAATCAACCAATCAGAAACAAGAATAGCCTGTGGCGGCCATGTTTGTTAAAGAATTGGAACGAAATGAGCAATCTTTATAGAGGACCTGCCATCAATAGATGCTTCCTATCAAGTTTCGGTTCATTTGGCCAAGCGGTTTCAGAGGAGAGGATTTGTTTGGTGATGGATCGAGACAAAATGAGCAAACTTTAGAGAGGACCTTCCATAGATGCGTCCTACCAAGTTTCATTTCATTTGGCTGAGTGGTTTCAGAGGAAAAGATTAAAATGTGAAAAGTTAACAGACGACACGCCAAGTGATGGCAAAAGCTCACATTGCCTTTGGCAAGGTGAGCTAAAAAAGTGACTGCCTGAACAACTAGACAAACATGTTCATACTGAAATGAAATGAATCCATAATTTCTAAATTTTAATCAATCAATACCTAAATTTTGACTGTACATGTCAGTGTTGTACTACACAATTAATCAGGAAAGAAGCAACAATATAACAATACATTTTATCATCAAATCTGTTTAATTTCTATAAACCTTTATTGGCAGATATCCAAAAAGGACCAAGGTACTATATGGCCACTTTCAAATTGTTCTCAAACGCATCAGTGGTGTAATGGTTAGCATGCTCGCCTCGAGTGCGGTAGATCGTGGGTTTTATCAACAACAGAAAATTAACAACACTAGTTTATCAAAACTAAGTACAAACAGTCTATTATTAGGTTTACAGAAGACAAGCAGATTTATTACAAGAAATTTCACAGAGGTTACTAGCCACAGCCCTGAGATATATAATAACATTAACAGTGGCCCTATATTATAATCATTTCTGTTTTCATGAAATTAAACAAATTTTAACAAATACATAAACTCATTAAAATCTGGCATTACTTTGTAAATAATATGAAGTTTTTGTTGACAAATTCTTGTCAATTTTTGATCAGTCGTACAAACAAGAATTAATTTCTAGGTACATATTTTTTTATACTTTTAATGTTTACATGCAGCCTTAATTTTTTTCACCTACTTGCCCGAAAGCCAATTTTTTTTCTTTTTTCTATTTATTCAAACAAATTCTTTCATAATTTTCACTTGTCCGAATCCAGTTTTACTAGTCCCGGGCTTCGGGCAAGTGGGTTAGCGCGAAGACTGTACATGATTTCCATAGTCTTTAAATACGAGCACAGATCTGAATCAACATGAAAATTTGGTTCCAAAAATAAGAATTGAAAAACTTAATCTTGTATTAAACACATAAAAATTTGAATTGAGCTGTCATGTCAAGTTCATGTTTATTTCCCTGTGAAATTTAACATGAATATAACATTAAATACATATTTTTTTTGTTTTTTTTTCAATTTGAATACTAGAACAGCATAATTAAATAAAATGTGAAAACATTGGACATTTTCAATGAAGTTTAATTTTATGATTGTACACTGCCCTATTTTCTTCCCTTTCATACCACATGTTAATGAGCAAAAACAGAAAAATATATCTATATCTGTACAGTATCTTGCCATTTCATGTCACTTAACTTTATATAACAACACATTTCAATTTCTAACAATTTCAAAAAACATTTTACACTTTCTAACAGATAGAAACACATATAAATGCTACATTATAGTAAAATTCTGTGGATATAACTATGCTAATGGAAATATACCTGTGATGCTTTCCATTTTGCTGTCTGAACCATAAAAAATGAGCCCATTCATGGTTTCCTGTCTATGATACCATGTTCTGATTCATTAGGTTTAAACCATAAAATGATGAGGGTCTCATTTCTCAGGTGGATTCCAGTTATGTTACTATGTTACTCTAACATTGGTCTAAAACAAATATTTCATTGAGATCTGACAACAATTACATATATTCATCAAAAGAATTGTGCTGGTTTCAGCTATGTTCCAGTGCCATTTTTTTGGTTGCATAAAATGAAATAAAGTGTATATTTGTTGTCATGGCAACTCACCATTTTACTGCCTATTATTTCTACTTGAATGAAAATACCTCACCTCCTTTTCAAAACAATTCATAATAGAGTTCATAAACCTCATGAAGAAAATGGAGGTTAAACATGGTGATCACAGTCTATTTTTCCTACTATATCAATAATCTTAGAACTTTGAGAAAGCAGTAATTTACACCATGATTGCATTCAACCTTTGCATTGTTTATTTTCTGGTTAAAAAATGTCCCTTACAACACTGCAAATCAAAACCTTGTGATAACAAAAACAGTCTGTATTCTCCTTCGTAAGAAAAAAAATCTGGAAATAATGACATTGCATTTTTAAACCATTATAGGAACAACAGCTTTATTCATTTTAAGCTATTTTCCAACAGTCTGATAACTGTAGAATGAATAGAACGTTAAAATCCTAACTCTATGTATGTGGCTTGAAAAGACCTACAAACTTTTGTGTTTATTTCTTGGTATAGCATATGCCACATGTTTAGTAGTATTCATTCAGTTCTTACATGAAGTAATATTGCTAACCTATATTTTAGTAGGAACATAGGAATCCTCACACTTACTAATCCATGTGATAGAAGACTGTACAAGGAATGTTTAGTTTTCCCCATATGATAGGATTATCTGCCTTCGTTGGACCGACGACATGTGCTTAAATGTGTGAATCATTAACGGTTGACCTAATAGCATGTACACTCCTGTATGAATGTGTGAATCATGTAAGATTGACCTAATATCATCTACACTCCAATATGAATGTGTGAATCATGCAAGGTTGACCTAATAACACATACACTCCAGTATGAATGTGTGAATCATGTAAGGTTGACCTAACAACATGTACACTCCAGTATGAATGTGTGAATCATGTAAGGTTGACCTAATAACACATACACTCCAGTATGAATGTGTGAATCATGTAAGGTTGACCTAATAACACGTACACTCCAGTATGAATGTGTGAATCATGTAAGGTTGACCTAATAACACATACACTCCAGCATGAATGTGTGAATCATGTAAGATTGACATAATAACATGTACACTCCAGTATGAATGTGTCAATCATGTAAGGTTGACCTAATAACACATACACTCCAGTATGAATGTGTGAATCATGTAAGGTTGACCTAATAACACATACACTCCATTATGAATGTGTGAATCATGTAAGGTTGACAAAATAACATGTACACTCCAGTATGAATGTGTGAATCATGCAAGGTTGACCTAATAACATGTACACTCCAGTATGAATGTGTGAATCATGTAAGGTTGACCTAATAACACATACACTCCAGTATGAATGTGTGAATCATGTAAGGTTGACAAAATAACATGTACACTCCAGTATGAATGTGTGAATCATGTAAGGTTGACCTAATAACATGTACACTCCTGTATGAATGTGTGAATCAGGTAAGGTTGACCTAATAACATGTACACTCCAGTATGAATGTGTGAATCATGTAAGATTGACCTAATATCATCTACACTCCAATATGAATGTGTGAATCATGTAAGGTTGACCTAATAACACATACACTCCAGTATGAATGTGTGAATCATGTAAGGTTGACCTAATAACACGTACACTCCAGCATGAATGTGTGAATCATATAAGGTTGACCTAATAACACATACACTCAAGTATGAATGTGTGAATCATGTAAGGTTGACCTAATAACATGTACACTCCAGTATGAATGTGTGAATCATGTAAGGTTGACCTAATAACATGTACACTCCAGTATGAATGTGTGAATCATGTAAAGTTGACCTAATAACACCAGAAATAGGAATTGTACAGGGTCTCGTAGTCATTCATACACACAAAAATACATTACAATACAAATGACAAGGGAGTACAGTACATGGTGAACCAGTTTTCTTATTTATGTATGTCATACAGATATGTGTGTTTCTACATGTTATATCCAGTAGAAATTATTTCATGCTATATATTCAGAGGTATGGTAATTGGATTTACAACTACCTATGCAAAGTGTCTATCACCACTAATGTTGTGAGTTCGAATAGTGAGGTGTACTTGATACATCAATATGTGATAAAGTTTGTCAGTGACTTGCGGTTTGTCTGGTTTTCACCGAGCACTCCAGTTTCCTCCATCAATAAAACTGACAATCATGATATAACCGAAATATTGTTGAAAGTGGTATTAAACACCATAACCCTAATGTTATGTTATTCCACTATAAGTCTTCGGTGATGAAGGAAGGGAAATAATAAATTAATAAATACTTATGTAATATCCAACCTGATAATCACCATTATCAACTGAATTTAAAACTAATAATGGAATGGATTAGTTCTTGCAAATAGCTTGATTAGTTCTTGCAAATAGCTTGAATACTCTGGTTAATTTATAATAATTCAATTTGATTTGAATACTGCAATCTGATTAGCTGATCCACTTGGATAAAATTTTGGTTATACTTGATAACCTGGGTTGGTATTGCGATGTCACCAACCAATTCATTCGCCAACGACAAATTCAAATAGTCAATCGTAAGTAAACTCGAAGAATCATTAAATTTTGTTGTAAAAATTAAATTATAAGGAATATTTGAAATTTTTGAACAGGTTATATATACTTGTATAACCTGGTTTGGTACAGTTTATGCTTTTCATAAACCGCTTTGCGGTTTATTAAGCATAAACTGCTCCAAACCAGGTTATATCGTATAACCTGTTAAAAAATTTCAAATATTCCTTAAATATAAGATTGTTTACTTCATGTTGGCTGAAGGTATGAAGCACAAGATACAATGTAAGCTAAGGTGGGAAATAGACTTCAACTATACTGAAGTGATATGACGAGATCACAGAGAAAACAATATATTGCTTACACAACAATATTGCATTTTGGCAGAGTATTTAACATGTAATGGAAGGTCTTAAGATCTACTTAAATAGTATTCTTCCAGCTAATGTGGAAGTAAATATTTTGCTTTAGAACAGGTTGTTACAGAAATGATTGTAGATGGGTATGGACGGGAGAGGGAGTTGTTGGTAGGGACTTCAATGATTGTAGATGGGTATGGACGGGAGAGGGAGTTGTTGGTAGGGACTTCAATGACATAATGATGGATGATGGTTTATCCTTCTTTGATGTCATCCAAAAATAGCATACAACACTTCATTTCAAAATCAAAATAAGTAACAGGCTAAAAAAGGAGCAATAAAGAATTTTTTATAGTTAGAAAAAGATAAAAATCTGCATTTTAACACAAAATCTAATTTAAGACAATTTATTTGAGAAGGTAGTAATTTTAGTGGTGTAATATTTCCTATTATTGTACGAAATTGGAAGAAAATCATCTGATCAAAAAAAGTTATATAATATAATTTAGTTTATTTGGCTTTTTTGATAAGTAAATCTGATCACTGGATGTAAAATCGTTATTTTTCCAAACACATACATGTGAACCTTCCGGCGGGAGCATTTTTCTCCCGATTTTGATGGGGCCTTCCGTCCTGCCCGTCAACTTTCAAAATCTTCCGCCAGTGAAAAAATTAAAGTACAAAAAAATCTTGACCTACATTTTGCGATCAATATTTCTGAAAATTCCCCATTTGAAACTCCCGCGCTGACGAAAAACGCCGAGAGATACGAATGGTAAAGGTGAATGTCATATTTAATGATATCCGGTTATTGATCTGTTTGACACTTTTACAGGTAAATTGGGTCATGGTGATTAATTAAGGTGTCGATGATTATATAATAATTATTCACTGATTGACAGTTAATTGGGGATAAGGAAGTGTGTTTGTGGCACACGCTTAAATGATTAGAAGTGTGATAGCGGCAATTAAAAATAGTTATAAACCGTTGTGCACACGAGTCAGACCACAGGGGCTTGTTACGATTTTATTTTTTTCACTACTTTTTTAGAGTAGAGTAAGAAAAAAAAATCGTAACAAGGCCCTGTTGTCAGACATCCAGTACAAATCTGATACCGATGTGGTGAAAGCAGCAAAGAAGGCATGTACCTCCTACTTGAACCAGTGTGCCAGTGCCAAGCAGACTGATGCTTAAAGACTTTTATATATGTTCAATTTTGTGACTTCTCTATGTTTACTTTCTTTCACTTACTGGGATTATATCTGTGACTTTTTAAGAGTAAATTCTGTGACTACATAGTGATGAATAGTGACTTTTTAATTTTAGTGCTCTATGACTTTATTGTTCAGAACATTCTGTCTTCATTGTTATTGCTTTGTTATAACCTTATGATTATGAATGATTATGAATATATTATAAATACAGTTTTTATCCTTCATTCCTCAAATGAAACACTACTTAAGACAGAAATGTAAACAATACATACTGAAATGGGATGCAGTTGGTTCATTACTGAAACAAACAAAAGGAATAAACAATAAAAACATGCATCAAATACTCGATAAAAACGTCAATAAAAAATCGCCAGTTATAAGACCAAATCTCCAGCCAAAAATTTGCAAATCTCCAGTTGTAGCATAGCAACTCTATCACATGTATGCAAACATACAAATATTCTGCAATCCAGTCATGAGAAAATGGATGGATGAACTTTTGAACCTTGAAGACATAATTTAATTGGTCAACAGAAAAAGAAAATGCAATCAACATTAAAAATGTAAAATTTAAATATGTAGGATGTAAATGAACGATTTTTTTTTGTAATGACAATTGAAAATAACAAATTAACATTAACACACAATGTCTAATATAGACCCAGCATGCTACAAAAATAGTCATTTATAAAAATATATAAATTATCATACAGCAGTTGTCTGTAAATCGTCCCACTCGCGATCACTATCAGAATCTGATAAATCATCTTCACCCAAGTCTGTGTCACTAACTACTTCACTAGAAAATTGGTCATCTTCCCCGTTAGTAGGCAACATAAGTTGTTCTTGTGGTACGTAACTAGGACAGTGTCGGTGTTCTATCACAGCTGATCGATTTGTTTGCAATTTATCTATTGTCATTGCCTTCATGGAGTGTGGCATGTCAGCACCATTTTCCATGTGATTAGAGGAGATTTTGTCAAAAGTTTTTGAACGGGTTATCATTCCTTGGTTAGGGACTTCTAACGATGAATTATTTGATCCACAATTATCAGGGTTTCTAAAATGCAGCTTGACCTAAAGAAATACAGAAAAATAATTAAAACACATATACACAATGCATAATTAAAACTGCCAAGTGGCTATACAAATAATAAAATACACTGTAGATGTTTCATGTTTACCGTAGTATTTATGGTTGACTCAAATTTGATCACCATATTTTATTCCACTTTTTACCTAGTTTTGATACTTGGCTCCATGTCAAATGCAACAAGACGTTGCACGCTACGTCGTGCTAAGAATACCCCCACTCGTTCATTTGTAAGTCGCACGGTAAACAGGAAGTAGATGTGCGGTAAACCTGGAAAGGGGAGACACGGTACAAGTCACCATGCCAAAGCCATATATCAAATATAAAATCATTTCTTCCAGTAGAAGCTGAGATAACTGTTACGAAAGTTTTCATTACAGCAAACATGAAAAATTCTAAGTCGCACTGTAAACAGGAAGTAGATGTGCGGTAAACCTGGAAAGGGGAGACACGGTACAAGTCACCATGCCAAAGCCATATATCAAATATAAAATCATTTCTTCCAGTAGAAGCCGAGATATCTGTTACGAAAGTGTGAACGGACGGACGGACAAGGTGATTGCAATATAGCCCCCACTCTATGAGTAGGTATAATTTGTCATTTAAAGCCTTGAAATCTCAGGTTTGAAATGTGAAAAAACAAAATTAGCTGAGTTTGTGTGATATTATCCAACATGAAACAATGCTGATGACATCTATTTACAAAAAGACAGACAATACATACTAATCAACTAGCATTCAGAAGTACCGTCCACTTCAGACGGACAATAAATACTAATCAACTAGCATTAAGAAGTACCATCCACTTCAGATGGACAATAAATACTAATCAACTAGCATTAAGAAGTACCGTCCACTTCAGATGGACAATAAATACTAATCAACTAGCATTCAGAAGTACTGTCCACTTCAGACAGACAATAAATACTAATCAACTAGCATTCAGAAGTACCGTCCACTTCAGACGGACAATAAATACTAATCAACTAGCATTCAGAAGTACCGTCCACTTCAGACGGACAATAAATACTAATCAACTAGCATTCAGAAGTACCGTCCACTTCAGACGGACAATAAATACTAATCAACTAGCATTAAGAAGTACTGTCCATTTCAGACGGACAATACATACTAATCAACAAGCATTAAGAAGTACCGTCCACTTCAGACGGACAATACATACTAATCAACTAGCATTAAGAAGTACCGTCCACCTCAGACGGACAATAAATACTAATCAACTAGCATTAAGAAGTACCGTCCACTTCAGACGGACAATAAATACTAATCAACTAGCATCCACTTCAGACAGAACTGTCACATACGTTATCAATTCATAGGTACAACTATAAGTTTTGTTCATCCATGAAGAACTCACGTAAATCAAATAAAAAAAAAAAAGTTTTTAGTGGGGTTTGTGTTACTCGAACTTTAGTTTTGTATGTTTTGTAGATTGTTGTTTGTCCTTTTGTACTTTTCCTTTTGGCCATTGTGTTGTCAGTTCTTCAATTTACACATTTTGATTACCCCTTTGGTATCTTCAAGCTCTTCTTTTAAGTGCTGTCCCTATACTATATATTTTTTTTCACTTCTGGCCCAGTTGACTATATTACCATGACAATAATAATCCAATTAAAATTACCGGTAGAAATTTGTTTGGCTTTCAAATATTTTGGCTTTGAGCATGCCTGATGAAGGTTATTACAGAAACACATCGTGCGCACTAAATTTGATATCTATTTGATATTTATTGTACATGTTTCTTTTTAGAAATTGTTTCTTTAGTGATACACTAACTAATTTTACTTTTTATAATTTAGAACATTTCCTATAGTTTGCCAATAAGTACTGAATATCAACATATTTTGATTTGAATTTACTCATAGAAAATGTATCAAACATTAAAAAAAAAGAAAAAATTGTAGACAAACAGAAAGTAGATAAGCTACGCATTGGTAAACATGTCACAATGTATGATAATTTTTTTTTTAAAAACCTTTGTATAACATATAAATCAAGTAATGGTACATGTACTGAACAAACATGACAGATGTGAGACTAAATTGTATCATGCCACATGACATCTAAATGAGGGGAAATTATTTTACAATGTTAATCTTATATTGGTCAGGAACAAAGTTTTTCATTTCCCAACCAAGCAACCAAATTGGTGGTGCAATGATTAGCGTGCTCGCCTCAAGTGTGGTATATCGTGGGTTCGAGCCCTGGTCGAGTCAAACGAAACACTATAAACAAGATGAACTGTGAGCTAATGCTCACTTATGATACCCCCGCTCTTCGGCAAACAGGAAGTAGGAATCTGACGGGTCAAAAAACACTTCCCACAATATGGGGTACATATATGAAGCTTGTGACCAAATATCAGATTTCTGCCATCAATAGTTGCTGAGAAAAATGCGACTAAAAATGGGCATATACAAAATGTATGTTCAATGTGTATAAAAATCAACAAAGTCGGCAAACAGGAAGTAAAAATCTGATGGGTCCAAAAACGCTTCCCACGATATGGGGTACCTATATGAAGCTTGTGATCAAATATCAGATCTCTGCCATCAATAGTTGCTGAGAAAAATGTGACGAAAAATGTGCATATACAAGTATGTTCAATGTGCATAAAAACCAACTAAGTCGGCAAACAGGAAGTAGGAATCTGACGGGTCCAAAAACGCTTCCCACAATATGGCATACCTATATGAAGCTTGTGACCAAATATCAGATTCCTGTCATCAATAGTTGCTTAGAAAAATGCGACGAAAAATGTGCATATACAAATGTATGTTAAATGTGTATAAAAATCAACAAAGTCGGCAAACAGGAAGTAGGAATCTGATGGGTCCAAAAACACTTCCCACAATATGGGGTACCAATATGAAGCTTGTGACCAAATATCAGATTTCTGCCATCAATAGTTGCCGAGAAAAATGTGACGAAAAATGTGCATATATGTTCAATGTGTATAAAAACCAACTAAGTCGGCAAACAGGAAGTAGGAATCTGATGGGTCCAAAAGCGCTACCCACAATATGGTATACCTATACAGGGGTTGACTTAAGAAAAAAAATTAATTGGCCCAAAGGGCCAGTAAAATTATTGAACAACTGACCCCTTCTAAACTCCACTGGCCCGATATAAAAGGGGGATTTGGAGCGTACTTGTACGCTGTTGACGATAATACATCGTGTACATAAACAATACATTTTTGACTTTGAGAAAGTCCCCGTAATTACTTCTCTTTATACTTTTCGAAAGAGAAAGTGAATACATCCGAGGGGTACCGAATGCTTGCCTCTCTAAGCATCGATGTCAAAAGAGATCTGATTGGATGTTTAGGATAAATCATCCAATCGCGGTCAATATTACAAATAAATGCGGTTTAGTTAAGAACTAAAACGAAAGTGAATTTGGGAACACGTTGTTCGTTGAAAATGAGCAAGAACATGAATAAGCGCGCTACGGAAAATTATATACTTTTTTGAAAGTTCCTGACAGTTTCATCTGTGTCTAGTGAGAGTATAGTTAAAGGAATCATTGATGACATTATCAACACGGCTGTGAAAACTGCCGAAGTCGACGAGCAAAAAACAAAATATTTACAACATTTTATTAATAAACACGACACAATCGTGTCAAATTAAACAGAGATATACATTTCACTTGCATCCTGTGTTTATTGAATAACAGTTGTGTTAAACATAATTTTAAAAGTGTACATGTAAGCAATCTAATAATTTTAAAAGTGTACATGTAAGCAATCTTTTCTGAAGTAAAGAGTACAACAGTGCAAAGGAAATATGCAAATACCCATCATTTTCAAAAGTAGGGGTAATTACCCTTTGGACTTGAAAATTATCTGGAGCTCTGAATCTACATATACCGTAGATTGTCAAACTTGTCTCAGCGACCCCCTCTGTATAACGGCTTCCTTTTTTAGCCAATCTTATTTATTCCTCTCCAGCGTTTTCCCGTGCATTCGACCTTTATATAACGACCCACTGTCTAACGCGACTAATGACCATGTTCTTTGGGTAAAAATCCTTCATATAACGACTATTAGAAGATTATTATCAAACCGGAAGTTAGATAATAAATAAACAAACACAGTCCCGACTTTGGAAAATTTTCCGTTTTGCCCAGCTGAAGCAGCGATTGTTGCCAATATCCCTCTTGCTGATATCGGCATGATCTACTGACTGAGTCCATACCTGTTGCTAGTTCATAATAATAGATTTTTTATATTAAATGAAGTCACGATTAGCGTTATTGTGTATCCGCCATTTTTTTTTTACAGGTAAGATGTTCACGTGATGATTTATTATTGTTGTTTGGTTTATTTGGGTTTATTTCTTATTTATATTAAATATTTAAAATTGCTTACTATAGAAAATACCGTTTTAATCTTTCAGTTTTATAAATAAATAATCGTGAGTTTGAAAATTATTGAATTATGAAGTACTGGTTCCCAGCATATATTTCTGTCAATATTCGTTTAACGTGCGGTAACAGATTAAGGTAAACACATGCTGATTGTGTGATTAGGCTATTTATAGCTTTCGGCGAGTGATCGAAGTTGAATTTTAACGTTTTGTCAGGAAATTTCATTAGTCTGTTATCAGTCAATATTGAATGACACGGAAGAAACGAAAGTGGCTCGAGAATATCAACTGGCCCAGCGGGCCGATCTTTGCGATTTCCAGTCAAATCGGCCCCAATTCAAATCGGCCTCAAGTCAAATCGGCCCCATGTCAAATCGGCCTAAAAATGAAAGTCATATCGGCCCAAAAAAATAAAAATAAAAAAAGAATAATAAATAAAAATTATATATTAATATAAATTAATATTTTTAGTTAAAAGATGTAAAGTTTAAATCTTATAGGTGAGCGGATTCTTTTGTAAGGATCAAAGAAATTAATTAATGATTAATTTCATACCTGTTAACCCTCCCCCCTTTTCGCGGGAATCTCCCGCGTAAGAGCCTTATCTCCCGCATGGACTGGGTCTCATGCGCGGGAGACATTAATCTCTCGCACACACCTTTTCCTCCCGCACGATATCCCTCCAACAAGAAAATCAAGTACAATAAAATCTTGACCTACATTTTGCGATCAAAATTTCTGGAAATACCCCATTTGGAACTCCCGCGCTGATGAAAAACGCCGAGAGATACGAATGTAAATGATATCCGGTTATTGATCTGTTTGACACCTTTACAGGTAAATTGGGTCATGGAGATTAATTAAGGTGTTGATGATTATACAACAATTATCCACTGATTGACAGTTAATTGGGGATAAGGAAGTGGGTTTGTGGCAGACGCTTAGATGATTAGAAGTGTGATAGCGGCAATTAAAAATAGTTATAAACCGTTGTGCAAACCGATGCCGAGGAAAACTTCTTATTTCGTTCAAACGTGCAATGAATTCATCTTCGATTGAGTTGTTATGGCTTGTTTGGGACCAAAGCCGATCAAAGTATTATTTAAGGACTAAGTTCCAGGATGGAATTGATAAACCACAAAAATGCCAAAACGTATGCTATCACCCAACGCACCAGCAGCAAAGTGACTTTTTAATTTTAGTGCTCTATGACTTTATCGTTCAGAGCATTCTGTCTTCATTGTTATTGCTTTGTTATAACCTTATGATTATGAATAAATTATAAATACATTTTTATCCTTCATTCATCATATGAAACACTACTAATAAGACAGAAATGTAAACAATATATATTGAAATGGGATGCAGTTGGTTCAATACTGAAACAAACAAAAAGAAAACATCAATTAACAATTAACAACAATGATGAATTTATTTGGAGGATCTTGCATTCATTATTTGTACAAAGTTACAAATCATTTGGACTTACAGTTTCAAAGGATAAAATGCTTTAAGTTTAAACCAATTATAACAAAGAGAGGCCAATGGAAGCGTTTTATTTTGCCAGATCAAGACAAAATCAGGAATCTCCGTATCACATACGTCGATAAAAAATCTCCAGTTATGAGACCAAATCTCCAGCCAAAAATTTACAAATCTCCAGTTGTAGCATAGCAACTCTATCACATGTATGCAACTACAAGGTACAATTTTGTGCGTTTAAAGGCGTCACACAAAATCTCCCCCTTAGAAGAGTTGGTAGGGGGGAAATCTCCCCCCTAGCAGTTGCCAGAGGTTAACAGGTATGTTAATTTATGGCATAATTAAGTGATTAGCAATTTACATAAAACGTGATTGGCAGCAATTATATAATGATCTTTATGTTGATTAGGAACATTCTTTGATGATTTTTTCTATTGTCTATAAATTGGCCTTTTAATAAAAAGAGGGCATCTAAATAACCAAGCCAAGAAAAACAACTCGAATTGAGAAATTCTTTAGTTTATAAAAGAGAGTCAACTTCAATCGCGATCATTCTTTTTGAATACTTCATTATGTCTTTTCCTTGTGTAATATGTCATAATGATGTTAGACCAAGACAGCATGCCTTAGAATGTGACTCCTGTCAAAGCTGGCAACATCAGACTTGTGGATCTGGTGTCACAGTACTAGAATACAGGAACTGGACAGATGACCAGGAATACATATGTTCCGTGTGTAGAGATGTAGAGACGTTTATATTTAGTTTATTTTCGTATCAATGGTAAACATTTACTGGTACAAAACACAACTGTACTTACTAGACAGTTTTAATTCTTCAATAATTAAAACGTATTGGATATATTTAAATATTTTGCTGAATAGTGTTGACAATAGTAAACAACAAAAATGGGGTCGATTTGACTTGGGGCCGATTTATTTTGGGGCCGATTTGACTAGGGCCGATTTGACTTGGGGCCGATTTGACTTTGGGCCGATTTGGTTTGGGGCCGATTTGACCTGCTTCCGATCTTTGCTCAGTTTGACTGGCCCGACCGTAAATATACTGACCACGGGCCAGCGGTTACGTCGACCCCTGCTATATGACGCTTGTGACCAAATATCAGATTTCTGCCATCAACAGTTACTGAGAAAAATGCGACGAAAATTATCTTGGATGGACGGAAGGACAGACAGAGGTAAAACAGTATACCCCTCTCCTCCTTCGGGGAGTGGGGGTATAAATAGGTATTTGTTGCTTCTCCTCTAAGCATGTATTATAAAGCAGAAAGAGTAAAGACTGCTTGGCTTGAAATCACGATAATGTGTCCGAGTGCCAGTGTTATCTAGTATGTACATTTGTTGCCATGATAACTCACCCTTGTACCACCTCTTTCAATTAAAAGAAATGTATGAAAATACCCAACCTACTTCGTTCCATCTGAGGAATATTTTTGACAGTCCATAAACCTCTTCAATAAAATGAAGGTTAAACATGGTGATCACAGTCTATTTTTCCTACTATATCAATAATCTTGGAACTTTGAGAAAGCAGTAATTTTCATCATGTTTGTATTTGACCCTAGCATTGTTTATTTTCTGGTTCAAAACAATGTCCCTTACATCACTGCAAATCAAAAACTTGTGATAACAAAAACAGTCAGTATTCTGCTTTGTAAGAAATAAATCTGGAAATAACAACATTGCATTCTTAAATCACCATAACAACCACTTTATTTATTTTAATCTATTTTCCAAAACAATCCAATTTAATCATACTCGATAACTCTAGAATGCTATAGCTAAAGTTTAGCATCAAAAATCTACAAGCCATGACGTGAATTGACTTGGAAAAGTGTAAAACAAGACACGAAAGACTGTTAGTAGATGCAAACCAGTAGAGATATAAAAATGTAGTTAAATGCACCTGAGAAAGAATTTTGTTTTTACCATGTTTTTTGTTCGTTTGTTGTTTTAATTTTTTTTTACTTTAAAAAAGATTTTAGGACTTTTATTTATAATACATATGTATATTGACTTGGAAATTTATATTTAGTGCCTTAATATCTATTGATGACAGAGATTACATTTAAGACCTGTAAAGGCCATATCAAACAAGATGAACTGTGAGCTAATGCTCACTTATGATACCCTCCCTCTTCGGTAAACAGGAAATAGGAATCTGACAGGTCAAAAAACGCTTCCCACAATATGGGGTACCTATATGAAGCTTGTGACCAAATATCAGATTTCTGCCATCAATAGTTGCTGAGAAAAATGCGACTAAAAATGGGCATATACAAAATGTATGTTCAATGTGTATAAAAATCAACAAAGTCGGCAAACGGGAAGTAGGAATCTGATGGGTCCAAAAACGTTTCCCACGATATGGGGTACCTATATGAAGCTTGTGACCAAATATCAGATTTCTGCCATCAATAGTTGCTGAGAAAAATGCGAAGAAAAATGAGCATATATGTTCAATGTGTATAAAAATCAACAAAGTCGGCAAACAGGAAGTAGGAATCTGATGGGTCCAAAAGCGCTACCCACGATATGGTATACCTATATGACGCTTGTGACCAAATATCAGATTTCTGCCATCAAAAGCTACTGAGAAAAATGCGATGAAAAATATCTTGGACGGACGGACAGACGTAAAACAGTATACCCCCTCCCCCTTCGGGAAGCAGGGGTATAATTATAAATCAGCATACAAACATAACTTTGGTACTTGCCCTTTGTCATGAATAGTTTGCATTTAATCAGTTGTTTCAAAGAAGATTATTTTTGCACTTTTGTAATATTCAATGTCATGTCTTGCAATTTTAACCATCTTGGATTCATTATTTGTTTGTTTTGTTTGTTTGAAGGTGTTTAATGCCACTTTCAACAATATTTCAGTTATATCGTGGCGGTCAGTTTTATTGGTGGAGGAAACCGGAGGACCCGGATAAAACCATCAACCTGTTGCAAGTCAATGACAAACTTTATCACATAATGTTGTGCACCTCGCCCTGATCGAGATTCGAACTAACAACATCATCATCTTGGATTCAATTCAACAGAAGTCACAACTTTTTAAAGGACTATAAAAAAAAAAACTTTCATGGTAAATTTGTTTTTAAAATGATTAAGTGGTGAAAGAAGGTATTTAAAACATTTTGTCCAATAGTCGTGTGATAAACTAAGAATGTATTTAAAACATTTTGTCCAATAGAATCGTGTGATAAACTAGGAAAGAATGTATTTAAAACATTTTGTCCAATAGAGTCGTGTGATAAACTAAGAATGTATTTAAAACATTTTGTCCAATAGAATCGTGTGATAAACTAGGAAAGAATGTATTTAAAACATGTTGTCCAATAGAATCGTGTGATAAACTAGGAAAGAATGTATTTAAAACATTTTGTCCAATAGAATCGTGTGATAAACTAGCAAAGAAGGTATTTAAAACATTTTGTCCAATAGAATCGTGTGATAAACTAGGAAAGAATGTATTTAAAACATTTTGTCCAATAGAATCGTGTGATAAACTAGGAAAGAATGTATTTAAAACATTTTGTCCAATAGAATCGTGTGATAAACTAGGAAAGAATGTATTTAAAACATTTTGTCCAATAGAGTCGTGTGATAAACTAGGAAAGAATGTATTTAAAACATTTTGTCCAATAGAATCGTGTGATAAACTAGGAAAGAATGTATTTAAAACATTTTGTCCAATAGAGTCGTGTGATAAACTAGGAAAGAATGTATTTAAAACATTTTGTCCAATAGAATCGTGTGATTAACTAAGAAGGTATTTAAAACATTTTGCCAAATAGAATTGTGTGATAAACGATGTCTTGTAGTGCTAACTATCTAGAACTTCCAATCAAGATACTGGTACATTCTAACCTGCTTTAGTGACCACCTCTATTACGCAACAACATGTATTTAGTGACCTGAATTTGAATTTCTCTTCACAGTGCATTTCATATTAATTAAACCTGTATTTAGTGACCACCTGTCTTACGTGATCCTATTTCAATGTTTCCATGGCGTCACATAAGACAGGTTTGACTGTATAAAACACAAACTTTGTAATGGAAATTTTCAACTAATCATAATATTTTTTGTTTGTTTGATTTATATAGTGATGAGATTCTTTTTTCAGCTTTTTTGATTAAGTACAAAATGTCAGGAGCAATCAAATATTTTAGAAAAACAAAATGGTAAGATAGTGTGTGTAAAAGATGAATGAAAGTGTTTATTACTATTATATATTATTATTTCTTTATTTTGTCTATCATAATGTAAAACCAATGTAGTCACAAAACTTATTGATTTGAAAACCCCTGTCACACCCTAGTCAGGTGGTGATGTAAGGGAATTTATAAAATCCTGACTATATGAAAAAAAAGTTTATTCGTAGGCTGAAAAGTTTATTCG
Organism: Bathymodiolus septemdierum; assembly: GCA_963383655.1. Taxonomy (NCBI): domain Eukaryota; kingdom Metazoa; phylum Mollusca; class Bivalvia; order Mytilida; family Modiolidae; genus Bathymodiolus; species Bathymodiolus septemdierum. The sequence goes on along the minus strand of OY726522.1, from coordinate 87,855,030 downwards.
TCTAGAACGAATAAAGCAAAAATTTATTCGTATAGCATATTTGTACAGCAAATGTACTGATTGCAGGATAAAACACAAACTTTGTAATGGAACAGCCCCTAATTAATGTACAGTTCAATCATTTTGTTCTTTCTGAAGACATGAACAGCCACTAATTAATGTACAGTTCAAACATTTTGTTCTTTCTGAAGACATGAACAGCCACTAATTAATGTACTGTTCAATCATTTTGTTCTTTCTGAAGAGATGAACAGCCACTAATTAATGTACAGTTCAATCATTTTGTTCTTTCTGAAGACATGAACAGCCACTAATTAATGTACAGTTCAATCATTTTGTTCTTTCTGAAGACATGACATGTATTATAATATTCTACAGTAGTTGAATGTAAAATTATGTCATGCAGTGGTGGTCCACCTTGAATTTCTGATATTAAAGAAAATTATTTTGTAGAGAACCAACTCACGAATGGTTCAGTGGTTGCAGAAAAGACAAAGGTGTAAAAAGGTAACGGAAGTATACTATTATGATGGATGCTGAGTGGGAACAAATGCCCTCATGCAGTCTTTGTGCTAACCCACTTGCCCGAAGCCTGGGAAAAGTAAAACTGGTTTTGGACAAGTGAAAATTATGACAGAATTTGCTTGAATAAATATCATTTTTTTTTCTAAATTTCGCTTTTGGGCAAGTAGGTGAAAAAAATTAGGGTAGAGATTACTCATGCTTCTTTGTAACAGTCTTAACTAAAGAAACACTGTTTGTAAGGAAGCAACAGCAGTGTGGGAAACGTTTTTTTCTTTTATTTCGCCATAGTTGCTTCAAAATTGTACTCGCCAAATTAGAATTGCACTTGCCAAGTTTGGCCAATGGGTAGATATTTCTACTCGCCAATGATCTAATGCAAATATTTTACATGAGAAATAAGATGAACTGTGAGCTAATGCTCACTTATGATACCGCCGCTCTTCGGCAAACAGGAAGTAGGAATCTGACGGGTCAAAAAACGCTTCCCACGATATGGGGTACCTATATGAAGCTTGTGACCAAATATCAGATCTCTGCCATCAATAGTTGCTGAGAAAAATGTGACGAAAAATGTGCATATATGTTCAATGTGTATAGAAACCAACTAAGTCGGCAAACAGGAAGTAGGAATCTGACGGGTCCAAAAACGCTACCCACAATATGGTATACCTATATGATGCTTGTGACCAAATATTAGATTTCTGCCATCAACAGTTACTGAGAAAAATGCGACGAAAAATATCTTGGACGGACAGAGGTAAAACAGTATACCCCCCTCCCCCTTCGGGGAGCAGGGGTATAATAACAAAGATTTATAACATCTTTATTCATTCTGCATACAAATCAGTTAAACTAGAGGCTCAGTGGGCTGAGCCTGTGTCGCTCACCTTTCATTCTGCTTTGAGGAAACTTAATCAATGTTCTAGCTAGGATTTCAAAAGGACAGGGTGCTACTTCTGAAAAGGACACTTTTATGTGTAAACGTTGGCTTAAAAAGGGCACTTTAATGCACAAAGATTGACTGGAAAAGGGCACTTCCCTTCAGTAAATAGAAGTCAATAAGTAATGTTTTTTATTATTTAATTATGTATTTTCTACCTCTACTTCTTACAATTGCATATTTCCACAACTGTAATATAGTTATACTTCAAACTCTTTTTTTCTTATATTAGTATAACTATAGGTAACTTTATTCAAAGACATTCATATTAATATAATCTCCATCCAAACACTGTGGAAATGCATACTGCAAATTATTTTTGGATTGTTTTTACAATTAAATTGAAAAGAAACAACCTTCGTCACCAGTTGAAAAAATATATGTCAAATAAGGGTAATAACAAAATTACCGAACTCCGAACAATCTTACAAAGGGAAAGTCAAAACTCATAAGTATATAAACAGACAAAGTCAGTCAACAACCGGAAAACTGTGAAAACCGCAATGACCCTGACTTGGTACAGGAATTTCTAAAGAGCTTTAATATCCCTTTAAATATTTCCGTCCTTTGTGTGTGGAAAAAAAAAAAAAAAAAAAAAAATTATATTAAATGATCGAGTTTTTTACTTTCTTTCAACAGCTATTGTTATCTTAATTGTCATCGTAATTAGAATTAATCATTATGATTAGAAGAATGAAATTTCCTGACAAAATTTTAAAATTCAACTTCAATCACTTGCCGAAAGCTATAAATAGCCTAATTACACAATCAGCATGTGTTTACCTTGATCTGTTACCGCATGTTAAACGAATGTTGACAGAAATATATGCTGGGAACCAGTACTTCATAATTCAATAATTTTCAAAATCACGATTATTTATTTATAATACTGAAAGATTAAAACGGTATTTCTATAGTAAGCAATTTTAAATATTTAATATAAATAAGAAATAAACCCAAATAAACCAAAACAACAATAATAAATCATCACGTGAACAACTTACCTGTAAAAAAAATGGCGGTCTTAAACAATAACGCTAATCGTGACTTTATGCATTTAATATGAAAAATCTATTATTATGAACTAGTAACAGGTATGGAAAAAAACATCCACGTTAGTCACAAAGGGCAGGGCGCTGCTACAAATAGAGAAAAAGGGCAGGGCGTCACTCGGACAAGGGCGGGCACTGCGCCCTGTAAAAACAGGCTAGCGAGAACACTGTTAATACAGAACCTTCAATAGGTGCTTCCCACCAAATTTCGGTTCATTTGGCAAAGCAGTTTCAGAGAAGATTTTTAGAAATCGACCAATCTGAAACAAGAATTGCCTGTGGTGGCCATGTTTGTTAATGGATCAAAACGAAATGAGCAATCTCTATATAGGATCATCCATAGATGCTTCCTACCAAGTTTCACATCATTTGGCCAAGCGGTTTCAGAGGAAAAGCTGTTTTAGAAATCGATCAATCAGAAACAAAAATTGCCTATGACGGCCATGTTTGTTAATGGATCAAAACGGAATGAGCATTTCCTATAGAGGACCTTCCATAGATGCTTCTTACCACGTTTCGGTCCATTTGGCCAAGCTGTTTCAGAGTAGAAGATTTTTAGAAATCGACCAATCAGAAACAAGAATTGCCTATGGCAGCCATGTTTGTTAATGGATCGGGACAAAATGAGCAATCTTTATAAAAACCTTCCATAGATGCTTCCTACCAAGTTTCGATTCATTTGGCAAAGCAGTTTCAGAGGAGAAGATTTTTAGAAATCGACCAATCAAAAACAAGAATTGCCTGTGATGGCCATGTTTGTTAATGCATCGGGACGAAATGAGCAGTCTTTATAGAGGACCTTCCATAGATGCTTCCTACCAAGATTCAGTTCATTTGGCTGAGGGGCTTCAGAGGAGAAGAATAAAATGTGAAAAGTTAACGGACACCAAGTGATGGCAAAAGCTCCCATTGCCTTTGGCAAGGTGAGCTAAAAATTAATTGCTGCAAAATCCGACCCTGTCTCGAAAATTACGATTTTTTAACACTTTTCTTTTTACCATATATAAAGTTCACCCAAACCCAATTTTATTTGATATCATCAAGTTTTACTCTACCGAATCCATATTTAAGATAATCTGAATCGTTTGCATTGAACTTTGGGAGGTATATATTAATTTTATTTTATCCCGGTTCGGAATAGGATGCCATTTTTTAGCATTTTCTATCAATAAGAGGCAGACATGAAACATTGCACAGCTAGTCCTATCAACGATTTTGAAGGATTTCTTCACATCTTTTATTGTCGAATCAAAAATTTTACGGAATCATTGACTGAGAAACTACTTCGTCAAGTTGGTTGACAGGGGCAAGTGCAAAATAATCGGAACTCGCCTTACACAAACATACTCGCCGAATTTGTTCTCTTCTCGCTTTTGGCGAGCAGCGGTTTCTTTCACTGTAACAGTGTCTGGAAATCGTTTCAGACAACTTTTATTTACCCACCTTGAAATTTGGACTGAACAACTTATGTGCTTTATCTTTATTGGCTTTGTCTAACTCTAACTTAGGAATAAGCATCGTATAATCACTTCTGTTACTTGGACTTGGAGCTTCCCCCGCCCATGACTTCCTTCCATTCTCTGATTTAGGTTTATCATCTGCCTCAACAAAAAAAGTGTTAAACCAAAACTGGAACATTTTGTCCTAAAATAAAAACATTTTAAATTTAATTCAATTCAATAGACAAATAAAAATATAGAATGTTTATTGATCTCCTGTGAATTGTAAACTTTCTCATATCTAATATCATCAACATACATTAGTATTACTATTATATCATCTACATTTTCTGTATATGTAGTTTAAGATATCTTACAAAACATGGAATCAAAATCAGAGGTATTAAGAAATAAAAATACACAAATAATATTAACACAACATATATTTGTACTTAATACATATACAATTATATAGCAGTACTTTGACTCATTTGTCACGATTCACCCATGCAGCAGTGATGTCGTTAAAAGCCGGCGATTGATTTTTGCCGGTTATTGTCCTTTCCTTGCCGGCTATTTTTCAAGGTCAGAGTAAAAAAAAATGTGACAGAGAAATCCATATTCCAATATTATATCAATTATTACATCGTATAATTAATTAATTATGGATTTTGACAGCGGATTAATCAACGTTATCTAATAGATTAAATCTATTATATCAGCTCCAATTTGGAAATCCCCTTTAGTATATATTAAGTCGCCATTTATAAAAATGTGCCCGTTTTCGACCTTTTTTTTTAATAATGATCACCCGGATTCGTAAAATTGAGGAGTTTCTGCAATTTTAAGTCATATATGAATTATTGGTTTGCAGATTTATTTTTGAAAATGAGTCTGAGCTCTCTCATTGGTCACATAAATCAACATCTTGAACATGGCATCCGATTTTCTCTAAACCACTTTACTTCGGACACTCAGTAGTGGTACCAAATCACATTTTTATTGCTTTAACTACCAAATTTATAAAATTCTAGTTTTAAACTTTTATCTGATATTTTTTTCACATGAAATAATAATTTTTAGGTGTTTTTCACTGAGAGAAAATAATAACGTTTCCTTGACTACGATCAACCTCCTTACCTATGAATGTCCGATCAGACTGAAACAGGCACTAACAAGAACATACATGAAAGTGTTAACAAAAGAAATGTAATTTTCAGTCTGTACAAGGAATAAACCCATAAAAATAATTCGGGTAAAAAACAAATAAATCCAAATGCAAGTTAAAACAAGATAAAAATGTTATGTTTCAAATCAAACATTATTGTACCTGTAAGTCTTTTCTGGTACATAATTTCTGTTACTAAAGATACATTGCTATAACTAAAAATTGTGAATCTCTCAATTGATGCCAAAAATATAATGACTCATGCTGATGATAGTGACAGTGAATTTGAATGTGAAATTTATTAATAAAATTCATTGCGTATTGAAATATTTTCTGGAATTTAATGAACAAATATGGTTTTTTTTGTTATGAAATAATACCTATTTTAGTTAAGTACAGTCCCTTTTAATCTTTTTTTTACTAAATATTTGCTCAATCAATCTCAATGGACATTAGCAAAAATAATTGAAGATTATGCAGTAAAAAACAGGACAAGAAATATAGTAATTTTAGCCCCATGAAATGCCCAGAATGCAGGATTTTACACCATTTAAGCGTCAGGGGACCTAGACGGCCCCCAGACACTCACCTGATTTTTCTGCCGCCTATTCTGAAAATTTTGCCACCCATTCAAAATTCTACTGACAACACTGTGCAGATCGTTGAACAATAGCCATGTGTGGTAATCAGAACACACCGGTCACAGTTTATATACAATATTGCATGTATTACTTATTAGTTCAAGAGAGGTTCAACTTTTTTGATAAAGATAGACAAGTAAGTCAACACTCTTGTATTACAATAAGTTAACATTTGGTGCAGTTTGCTGACATGAGTACCTAGGAATATATTTCTGCCTTAAAAGTTTCACTTCATCACAAATCTTCAATATGTATTTAAGAAGAACACTGTCAAACTATCCTTGTCGTGAAAGGAAAGATTTTAAAAAAAATTATAATTTATTACAAAAATTTATTGAAAATATATTTGTGATAAACATTTAATATCAATGGAATAGATGATGATGTCATATCCTTTCCTTTTTTCTTTCTTTCTTTTTTTTTTTTTAAAGAAAACCTTTCCAAATTGCCATAATTTTTTTACAAGTTGTATTTATGTAAATGGAACAATTTTCCCAAAAAAAATCAAAGCATAGAAATGTCTATTATTACCCAGTGATTAGAAATCTGGTGGAAAAATATCGTAGGTAGAATAATAGTGACATGTTATTTACAAACTACGAGTGTTAATTAATTGCACATTAAATTTGTACTGTCAATAATGCCAGTTATAATCACAAGTATTCTGGTCACACTCAATGTCAAATTTTCTTTCAGTGATCGTGACGTTAAATGTCGAACGTGAACAGCAAAATATTATTTTTGTAACAATAGTTACATATAGTGTTGTATATAGTTGTTAATTACTAAAGATACAAGAACTTTCATGATTTTATAAATAGTTCATTAGAAAACTATACTCTGTGTCACCGAGTTTATAATCTGTTGAAACAGTGGGAAATTAGAACTACTTACTGCGTCAGTTTTCGAGCTAACCCACTTGCCCAAGCCCGCGACAAGTAAAGCTGGATTCGGACAAGTGGAAATTATGAAAGACTTTGTTCAAACATATAATAGCAAATTTTTCCAAATTTGGCTTTCGGGCAAGTAGACAAAAAAAATTAAGTCAAAGACTGTTGTATCCCGTTATGGCAAACTAAGTTGTATCTGAGAGATAATTCTTTGTGAAACTTAAAATTCCACTGACATATCCTTCATTGCAATCGTTTTGAATGTACAGGCTTTATTTGAGTATCATAGATCATTTAACATGTAGTTTTTAGTAATTGTTTATACCGGAAGTGCATTTGATTGGACATTCTTCGAATTCCTCTTAATTGTCATCGTTGAGTAAAAGAAATACGAAATATTGGCAGACTATGTAAGACAATACTTTTGTCATATTTAATGCAGATATTGCTGAACATAAAGTTTTATTGAAGAAATAGTGGCAAAATTAATGAGGCGCGGCAAATATTAACTCAGCATCTCATTAGAAACAAAGAAGGAAACCATGTAATGTTAAATCTCCGTAGAGAAAGTTAACGACATATTCATTCATTCAAATTGTCAAGGAAGAATATAAAGCATAGACCATTAACTTTGTGATGGAGAATAGCATTAGATTTTCAATGCAAAAGGGTAAGAAATAGGCATATAAAAATAGTAAGTACCATATTTTGGAAACATGGATCATGTGACACAGAGTATAGTCACATGACAAAAGGTGTAGAAACAGGATTGGTTGTTACATATTGTATTAATCCTGAATTATATAAATCATTTCTTTTTAGAGGATATCCCCTTCTTAAAGGTATATCCTGACAGGGCTGCTCTTTTGTATGTCAAAACTAGTCAATTTTATGATTCATGGGGAGGGGGTTCATTTCTTTCAATATGCTTTCTTGAAAGAAGATTTTTATATTCCCTAAAAGAAATGTCGCCTTGTAATGCTATGCTATGCTCTGCAGTCTTTCTTGACTCATAACCAATTTTCTACAGTGTCAATCCTTGACAGTCTATTATAATCTATATAGTAAAATAATTTGTGTACAGGTTGGATCACTGTATGCCAACTACCGTAAATTCATTATCTTAGATACATTGGCAATTTATTATAATACACTCTAAAATCAGTGCAATTAACACAAATTGATATAATTACCCCCACGGAATCTGTCCAAATCAATAACTAAAAACAAGAAAAGACTAATAAAAGGATGATATACTTCCTAAATGAGCCCCTCGTGGGAATGATGTGTTAAAATTACGAATGAAATGAAAATCAGATTAAAAATGTTGAAGACCATCAAGGTAATATTTCTACCAAGCTTGTCTTTATTTGCTCTATTGATTCCAGAGAATAGAATTGAAATATGAAAAGATATTGGATACACAGGATGGCAATGCCAAAAACAACAGCAGATGCAAAGTGGTGGCAATACCTCCAATATTAAAAGTCTGGAGGTGTTATTCTGATTTCAGGATGAATACATTTAAAAAATAATGATCTAACCTTTGTATGAAAAGTAAAAGTCTAATAGGTTCTTACACGAGTCTCTATTGAAGATCTGGGATTTCTTTCACGAGAAATTCCGTCTTTTCACGAGTGGAGCGTAGCGGAACGAATGAAAAGATGTAGAATTTCTCACACGAGTGGAAGAAATCCCAGATCTTCAATAGAGACGAGTGTAAGAACCTATTTCTTCCGTTTTTAACAATGTTTACATTTCGGCCCCGAAACTAGATCACCACGTGCTAGGAGAGAAGGATGCTTATTTAAAGTTTGTGAGTGCATCGACCCTGTGTACACATGCATGAACTCCTGAAAACAACCGTTTAATCATTATAATTCTTCAATGCAATACTGAACATAAAAATGTATTCTTGCAATTGCATATCCCTGGTCTAAAAATCACACAAATTAAAATTCCGCGAAATGTTGTTGACGTCTTTGGTACATTAACAACATGACGTCATATGAAGACTTCCAGTTTAAAACGTAAAGATCAGACGTCATTTGATTTCGTGTACGCTTCAATTTTGATAAAACATAACTAAAATACGTTTGCAATGTAGGCGTTTTAATTATTTTTGTGTATTGTTGTAAATATGGCTTTCAATCTGACACTATCGTAGTTTCCCCTTGATTATACTCTACCGATTTGATTGGTTGACAATGCCATGTAAGACAAGGTCACTCGCAGCTGTCTTTATGGCTTGTCTTACATAGAAAACGCATCAAAACGGAAGAAAGTGTGATCTGTTCTTAACTGCATAACATTACAATGCCTTCAGGATATAACTGTGTAAAATGTTTAATGAAACCAATCTTAAAAGACGACTAGAACTAGAATCTCAATGGAGTCTGTAGGGAAAGGGTTATGGTGTTTAACACCACTTTCAACAATATTTCAGTTATATCATGGCGGTCAGTTTTATTGGTGGAGGTATACAGGAGTATCCGGAGAAAACCACCAACCTGTCATAAATCACTGACAAACTTTATCACATAATGCTGTATCAATTACACCTCGCCTGAGTGGGGTTTGACCTCGCAACGTTAGTGGTGATAGGCACCGGTTGCATAGGTAGTTATAAATCCAACTACCATATGATCATGACAGCCCCCTTGGAGTCTGTAACATGTATAATTGTTTACAATGATAAAATATCTGTCTTCCCTGTAATAAGACCAACCCTTTATATGATCAGAATTTACAATAGTACAAGAGAGAGAAGAATATAGTCATCAACGGCAATCTAATTTCATTAATCTGGAATCAGGTGAAATTATTTATATCAATTTTACTGTTTTGTTTAATGAAATTTTCTGTAAATCGAGAAAAATAGAAAAAACAAATCCCAATGATTTGAAAACCGCCATCTTGTGATCATCGTAACTTGGGTTACGATTATTTGTTTAAGACCAGTGAAAATTATTTTATATCTCTATGCATTTCAACATCAATTTCCAACAGTTTACAGACTACCATATAACAGAGAACTAACTTTACAAAAAAATTAGATACAGCAAGCATTCATATAACAGTAACTTAATAATTCTTATTTCTACTTTAATAAATGCAGATGTATATTTGGAGTTTCTACAAGATAAGGATAATGACACTCAGACTGCAGTACATTCTCTTCAATATAACTTGTATGATATGGAACGAACATTAGATGTATAACAGAATGCAACAACAATACCTTGGCAAATATACTGGTTATGTCCCTTAGTATATGCTAAGGTCTATTAAGTAAGTACTCCCGAAAAAAGTTTAAATTTATTTTGAAAAAGTAAGCTATGTCTACAAATAGTCAATACTTGAATGGACAATTCATTGAATTCAGTGAGGCTCAAATTGAGCAATTGATCTCGAGTCTACATGGCATGAAACCAGTTGAAAATGACATTTTAAACGAAGAAAAAAGTGTAAACAAAGAAAACATATCCAGGCAGTGGATGAAGATTCAAGATAGGTAACAGGTAATAGGAAAACATGGCAGAGATCGTAAAAGACGATGGTAAAGGAAATGAATATACAAACACAAACACAAAAAGTAATGCATCCAGTGAAAAGGTCAAACCAGTCTTTCTTAAAGACAAGGATGTTCTTGGTTCATCTATGAAACCCGCACGATCCTTGTGGCTGACTAATGTAGAGATATACAAGGCTATAGGAGTAAGGGTACCCTCACAGTGTATAAAGGGTATACAGCGTATCAGGGAAATGTGGCATATTTATATGGACAATGAGGAAGACAGACTGTCATTGTTAGTGCAGGGTTTAGCTTTGCGTGGCAGGCAAATTCCCCTTCATTCACAAAATCCATATAATCCTGGCAGAACACAACCAGACACCATAAGGATAAAGGTAAAAAACGTGCCACTTTCCGCTGATGATGGACAGATCCATCGTGCCCTAACATTAGAGGGCTGTGAAATTCAAGGGTTATTCAGAAAGTTGACCAATTGTGAAACAGGTGACAGATTGATTATAAGTAAAACCTTACAAAACTCAATCCCAAGAAAGCTTCAAATTGGCAAATATTGGGCTCTTGTATTCCATAGTGGTCAACCAGAATTTTCTACACATAACCAACAAAATAACAATGCAAATAGAACAGACAAAGTACCTATGTGTTACAAATGCCTATCTCACATTTTATGTATGATTGTCCAAATGACTGGGTGTGCAAAGCATGTCACAAACCAGGACACAAAATGATGGACTGCCCAAATGCGTTCACAGAGGCTGAGTGTGAAACACAAAATCACAATACAGAGGACAGTAATACAGATGTTCAGACAGACACTGTACAGAATACAACTACTGTAGAAATACACAATACAACACAAGAAGGTGAAAGTACAACAGAGGATATTGAACAATTTCAAAGTATACAGAAAGTAGCATTTTCTAAGACAAATTCAACCAAAAATTCAAAAGCAAGTGTAAAAAAAATTACAATGAAATATGGACAAAAAACAATGGAAACATTTATGAAAACACCAGTCTCATATGGACATAAACAGACAGTAAAAAGTCATACACCTCCAAATCCACCTGATAGGCAAGATGACCAGACTAGCAAAAACAATGGCTCAAAAAAATCCTGTTGTAATGACAAAGTCCATAAACCGTGAAATCCAATTATTAACTAGGATGAACTATTTTAGATACCTAAAACTTAATGCTCCCCTTAATGCGGCCATTTGTACAACAACCTATCTCGAAAGACAAAAATGTTATGGCCCGGGTAAGAAAATAATATTTAAAAAACAATTATTTTACCTTGAGGTCAAAGGTCAAGGTCCCACGAAGTTCATTACGGTATGCGACACACTGCCTTATGGTCATGCAATCACATACCAAATAAATACTTTTAAAAAAACAATTATTTGACCTTGAGGTCAACGGTCAAGGTCCCACAAAGGTCATTATGTTACGCGACACACCGCCTTATGGTCATGCACCCACATACCAAATATCATTGACCTATCTCGAAAGAAAAAAAAGTTATGGTCCGGACAAGCTTCGCTGAGAAGAAGCAGAAGAAAAAATCACACTAAAACAATATGTCTCCCTTTGTTCGAAGGGGAGACATAATTATTGACAAATGATAGACTATTAGTGTCAGGATGTCTTGTCAACATAATATGGGGCAAGGTCACAATAGGTCAACAAAATTTTTTAACAGAAGTTGGGAACCATCAGTTAGAATTTACGGGTATGATTTATTTTTTGAATAAAGTTTATATTTGTGTATATTTTTTCTTATATGAATATGATATATATATTGTATATTTATTGCGTAATTGATAGTATTTGATATGGTAAATTTATTATTAATCATAAATTGTATATATTGAATATATATGGGCTAGAATAACTTGATAAATTTGTGTAGCCTAAATGTAAATAGCATGCACTTGAAGGAGAAAAGAAATAGAGTTATTGAATGGGTGAAAACACATGTATGTTCAATAGCATTTTTACAAGAAACACATATAGACGAGAACATAGAAAAAGAAATTTGAAACAATTTTCAATTTGAAATAGTAAGTAGTCATGGCACATCTGCTAGCAGGGAGGTTTCTATACTTTTAAATAAATCATTGAATTTTGCTATACTAGATAAATGGAAGGATCAAGATGGAAGATTACTGTTGATAAATATTCAAATCGATGATACAATTTTTTACATTAGTCTGTATTTATGCACCTAATTGTAAAACTGTCAGAAATACATTTTTCAAAAAGGTAAGCTCAATTTTGAAAGACTTACGGGACTGGGATACCAATATTAGGGAGGGACTTCAATGAAACAATGAACCAAACTGATAGAAAAAGTGCAAGTCGCAAAAATACCAAACCGCAACAGGTAAGTAGTTCTAAAACTCTAATAAAAAGTAACAAATTAACAGATATTTGGAGAGATTTAAATGAAAATGTACAGCAGTTTACATGGCGAAGAAAAGATAAATCTCAAGCCAGTAGAATAGATATGATATTCATAGGGATGGACTTTCGTATGCTTGTTGAATCATGTAAAATTAAACCTGCATTTATACAATCAACAGACCATCAGAGTGTGTTTCTAAAATTGCGATCTGGGGTACAAGAAAAGGGTTGTAGCTTTTGGAAAATAAACAATTTTATTTTACAGGAACTAGAATATCAAACTTTAATTAACCACTTAATTGATAAACATATTGAAAATAGTGAGAACAACCAAATTGATAGTAGACTTGTGTGGGATGTTTTAAAAATAGAAATACATGATCATCTTATTATGTACTGTAAAAATAAATCAAAGCTTAATAAACAAGTGCGACGGTCTTTAGAAAAGGAGCTTAATGTTAAGCTAGCGAAACGAGATAGTATGAATGCTGAAGACAAAAATTTAAACAACCATATAAATCTTTTAGAATTAAAATTAGAAAAAATCTATCAGGAAAAAGCAAAGAGGGAACAGTGGGTTGAATTAGGTGAAAAAAATTATTTATACTTTCTGGGACTGGAAAAGAAAAGACAAGTTAAAAAGTCAATAAATAAGATAAACTAGAGGCTCAGCACTGAGCTGAGGATGTGTCGCTCACCTTTCATTCTGCTGTGAGGAAACTTAATACAGAACCTTCCATAGGTGCTTCCCACCAAATTTCAGCTCATTTTGGCCAAGCAGTTTCAGAGAAGAAGATTTTTAGAAATTGACCAATCTAAAAAAAGAATTGCCTGTGGCAGCCATATTTGTTAATGGATCAAAACGAAATTACCAATCTCTATAGAGGACCTTCTATAGATGCTTCCTACCACGTTTCATATCATTTGGCCAAGCGGTTTCAGAGGAAAAGCTGTTTTAGAAATCGACCAATAAGAAACAAGAATTGCCTATGATGGCCATATTTGCTAACGGAACAAAATGGAATGAGCACTTCCCATAGAGGACCTTCCATAGATGCTTCCTACCACGTTTCGTTTCAATTAGCCAAGCTGTTTCAGAGTAGAAGATTTTTAGAAATCGACCAATCAGAAACAAGAGTCGCCTGTGGCAGCCATGTCTGTTAACGGATCGGGACGAAATGAGCAATCTTTACAGAGGACCTTCCATATGATGCTTCCTACCAAGTTTCAGAGGAGAAGATTTGAATACAGATATCTATATTTAAACAAGAGTTATCTTTCTTTTAACAGAAGATATTTTAGAAATCGACCAATCTGAAACAAGAATTGCCTGTGGTGGCCATTTTTGTTAACTAATTGAGACAAAATGAGCAATCTTTATAGAGGACCTTCCATAGATGCTTTCTACCAAGTTTCGGTTCATTTGGACAAGCAGTTTCAGAGGAGAAGATTTTAGAAATCAACCAATCAGACACAAGAATGGCCTGTGGTGGCCATGTTTGTTAACGGATCGGAACTAAATGAGCAATCTTGATAGAGAACCTTCCAAGGCTGCTTCCTACCAAGTTTTGATTCATTTGGCCAGGTCGTTTCAGAGGAGAAGATTTATTTAGAAATCAACCAATCAGAAACAAGAATGGCCTGTGGCGGCCATGTTTGTTAACGGATCGGGACGAAATTGAGCAATCTTTATAGAGGACCTTCCATAGATGCTTCCTACCAAGCTTCGGTTCATTTCGCCAATCAGTTTCAGAGAAAAAGATTTTTTTAAATCGACCAATCAGAAACAAGAATTGCCTGTGGCGGCCATGTTTGTTGATGGATCAGGACAAAATGAGCAATCTTTATAAAGGACTTTCCATAGATGCTTCCTACCAAGTTTCAGTTCATTTGGCTGAGGGGTTTCAGAGGAGAAGATTAAAATGTGAAAAGTTAACGGACGACGGACGCCAAGTGATGGCAAAAGCAAGGTGAGCTAAAAACGAAAATAATGCAGCATGCCCACAGGTTTTTTCATCTGGGGGTACATGTACCCTTTTACCTTCATTTTTGGGGGTGCAATGTACCCTCTAATGCTAATTTGGGGGTACAAATGTGAAAAGTTTACAGACAACAGACGACGGACGCCAAGTGATGGCAATAGTTCACATGGACCTTTGGTCCAGGTGAACTAATAAAAGGGTTTCAAGTTAAGATAGATGAGATAAACCATAGCATTAAAATTCCTCAATTGGCAGACGACACAACATTATTTTTCAATTCTAAAACTGAGATATCATTGGCATTAAATGAAATTGAAATTTTTGGTGTTTTTTCGGGACTTATTATGAATCAAGATAAAACAGAAGGCTTATGGATAGGGAAACTTTAGCATTGCAAAAAACAAAGTGGGGGGAATTAAATAGACAGCCAAACCATTTACAACTCTAGGGATATATTTTGGATATGATAAAGAAGAATGTGAAAAATCAAATTGGGAAAATAAAATAGAAAAAATGAATAATTTATTACTTTGTTTTATGGTCAAAAAGAAATTTAACAATCTTAGGGAAAATTTTGATAATCAAATCTTTAATTGTTCCAATATTTACATATATAGCTAGTGCTTGTATTGTTTCAGAAAAATATAGGAAAGAAATAGATAGCAAATGCTACAAATCTATTTGGAATAATAAACCTGATAAAGTAAAATGAAACACTGTAGTAGGGAAACTTGGAAATGGGGGTCTTAAAATGATCGATATTCAAAGTTACTTTATGTCTCTCAAAGCATCTTGGGTAAGTAGACTTGTTAGTAATCAATTAGTTCATCTTGGGTAAGTAGACTTGTTAGTAATCAATTAGTTGATTGAAAAATTATACCATGTAAGTATTTTGCAAAATTAGGAAAACAATGGTTAGTATTCTCACAGAATTTAGATAATATTACAGTCAACAAATAAACTAAACAGATTCCTGAATTTTATGGAGAAGTACTTCGAAGTTGGAACAAAATATGAGGTGGTCAAACTAGAACACCCTTAAATTTTGTAGACGTCAGAAAACAAATTATATGGGGAACAGAGCTCACGTTGGAGGGTGAAGAAGTCGCCTTGTAAAGGTTGACTTTTGCTTTCTCGTTGGTCAAAAGCGAAGTTCAAGTCGCCTTGTTATTATGAAGAGTCGCCCTATGTCGCCGCCCGCGTATTTTCTCCACTTGTCATTTATGAAAATGTCGATATCGTGCATGTGTTTATTGAAATCTATCGTATCCGTTATTAAGTATTTTGAAAGTGATTTTCTTGGAAAGTAATCCATTACGGTTTATAGAAACTTTAATTTCGTTCATTAGAAGTTTTGTTTATTGTTTATATATGCCCAGCTTAAAATAAAACTATTTGTATTTGTTTTTCGTAAACAAACAACAATGGCGTCATTTTGGTAAAGGGATGCAATGCGGTACTGTGCTACGGGAAATGTTGACGAAACTTTTTGTCAGAAGCTACTTTCAACAAAACGAACTTTTGATTTATTTTTTCTCATATCAAATATGTTCATATATGGGAAGATTGCAATTCAAAATTCGTTGAAATGCATGGGGTCGTTTCAGATATTTATCCATCCGCATTGGTATTTTATACTCGATATCGGGTCAGTATTACGATCTGTCGAACTGTTTATTTACATACAGACATCTGTAAACGTTAACACATATCCAATTAAAAAATAAACTTTGAACTACAGTAGCTTTCCTCCATTGTTGCAATCTGATTTGAGGTCTGGCAAATTATAATTACAGCCTTTACTTTCTTCAGTTTTTGACTATCAGTGGCAATTTACGTTTGTGCTATATTTTCATTCCCTACTGTACTGTACTCCTATATATA
Organism: Bathymodiolus septemdierum; assembly: GCA_963383655.1. Classification (NCBI taxonomy): domain Eukaryota; kingdom Metazoa; phylum Mollusca; class Bivalvia; order Mytilida; family Modiolidae; genus Bathymodiolus; species Bathymodiolus septemdierum. Next base: position 87,838,569 of record OY726522.1, on the reverse strand, counting down.
GTTGGACCATTGAGCAAATTGACAGGGACATCGTTCTTCTGCTGAAGATCACACAAATATGAGTTATTACAATTTGTGTGGTATTGGATCACAACACAGTAATATTTCAAAAGGAAAAGGGGTGGGGAGGGGGGTACATATAAAAATCACTGGTATGTAAGACTCCAATAGTCAAGGTAGACAGAAATAAAAATGTGACATTGAATATACATTGTATGTCCTTTGTAAGAGGTAGTTATGAATAAAAAAAAAAACAGAACAAATCAGTTCAGACAGTTTTTTAACTAATTACTAAATTTGGGCAGGGTAACAATGTTTCGATTAATCACAATTAACTTCTCCCAGAAGTCTCCCCACTTCTCTCTGTTGTCTCCCACTTCTCCCTGTGAGCTCTCTGAAAGAGAAGTCACTTCTCCCTCTAATTTGAAAGTAGTGGGAGCCCTGATGGGGAAACAAATTTATCAAGTTTGATCACAAAACTCTGCTGTTTAATAATTGGATAAATAGTGATTTTATTTATGTAAATGATATATTAGATGAAAATGGGGAGATATCACACAATTTTATTTTAAACCGTTTGAATAATAAATCCAATTGGATCACAGAATTCACCATTATGAAAAAAGCAATTCCAAAAAAAATGGGTAGATATAATCAAAACCGAAAATTCCAAAAAAAGTGTAGTCAATATTTAAAAAAAATATGTATTAATTAAAGGAAACCCCTTTAAATTTTCAATCCTATTGAATAAATTTTTTTATGAATTGCTTCTCAATGAAAAATTTACAAAACCAATTGGTTTTAATACATGGAATACCTATTTACAACAAGAACTACCAAAATGTGAAACAGTATGTTATTTTATATTTAATTATTTAAGAGAAAATAAGTTGAAGGTTTTCAGATGGAAATTATTACATTTCATTATTCCTACTAAAAATTACTTTTAAAATGGAAAATCATGAAAAATAGTTTATGCAATTTATGTAATATAGTGGAAGACTATATATATAGTCACTACTTTATGACTTGTAGTATTTTTTTGTATTTTTTTCAAAGAGTTTTAAGGGAAAATAAAAGAATTGTTAAAAAAGAGTGGAATAGGAAATGATATAACTTTATATCATCTTTTATTACATACTTAGTTCAAATAAAGGCATTTTTGTATGACCAATATGACCGGAAGTAAACTGTCCATATTTTCACACCCCGGGAAAATAACCGGTTATTGGATTACTACAAGATCATTTCCATATCGAGGCCCATATTGGCCCGGGCCAATATGGGTGTCTCTTTTCTAGATGTCGGAAGTATGTAATAAATAGTTTAATACATGGGCATTTCCATATTGGCCTGGTTATCATCCCTCGACCCATATTGGCCCTCGACTCCGTCTCGGGATCATAACCAGGCAAATATGGAAATGCCCATGTATTAATCTGTATGTATTGGGTTATAAAATATTCGATAAAAGCTATTATGACTTCAATTATTTTCTTACAATCATTGGATTTTCAATATATAAGGCATATTACATTTCAGAGCAAAAAACTAAAAGACTTGATGTTTACTCATTGTTTGTTAGGGAATACCTTCAAATATATGGTGGAAATAAAATATTCAGAAAAGTTCATTTCTAAAAAGACTACAGAATTATTTGTAAACTATTTGAATACGAATTATTTTAATATAATTGTGTCTATAAATTTCTCTATATTTATATAATATATATTGTTTCATAAGAAGCTTGGGCTTATGAAGTTGTTTGTAACAAGCATTTGAATAAAATATTATTGTTGTTAAAAAAAACCCAATACCTTGGGAAATGTAACCTGTCAATCATTGTAAGAAAATCATGTTACATCACAGAAGTGGCAAATTTAACCTGTCAATCATTGTAAGAAAATCATGTTACATCACTGAAGTGGCAAATTTAACTTGTCAATCATTGTAAGAAAATCATGTTACATCAGAGAAGTGGCAAATTTAACCTGTTAATCATTATAAGAAAATCATTTTATATCACAGAAGTGGCAAATTTAATCTGTCAATCATTGTAAGAAAATCATGTTACATCACAGAAGTGGCAAATTTAACCTGTCAATCATTGTAAGAATATCATGTTACATCAGAGAAGTGGCAAATTTAACCTGTCAAGCATTATAAGAAAATCATGTTACATCACAGAAGTGGCAAATTTAACCTGTCAATCATTGTAAAAATATCATGTTACATCACAGAAGTGGCAAATTTAACCTGTCAATCATTGTAAGAAAATCATGCTACATCACAGAAGTGGTAAATTTAACTTGTCAATCATTGTAAGAAAATCATGTTACATCACAGAAGTGGCAAATTTAATCTGTCAATCATTGTAAGAAAATAATGTTACATCAGAGAAGTGTCAAATTTAACCTGTCAATCATTGTAAGAAATTCATGTTACATCAGAGAAGTGCCAAATTCAACCTGTCAATCATTGTAAGAAAATCATGTTACATCACAGAAGTGGCAATTTTAACATGTCAATCATTGTAAGAAAATCATGTTACATCAGAGAAGTGGCAAATTTAACCTGTCAATCATTGTAAGAAAATCATGTTATATCACAGAAGTGGCAAATTTAATCTGTCAACCATTGCAAGAAAATCATATTTCATCAGAGAAGTGGCAAATTTAATCTGTCATTCATTGTAAGAAAATCAGCATTAGTTAATTTCTAAGGGAGATAATGGCAAGTGTTATCTTTCTTTTAACAGTTTAATGCAAGAGTTATCTCCCTTTTAACAGTTTACTACAATGGAAAAGTTTGGTTTTTTCAGAAATCAACCAATCAGAAACAAGAATTGCATGTGGTGGCCATGTTTGTTAATGGATCGGGATGAAATGAGCAATATGCATAGAGGACCTTCCAAGGATGCTTCCTACCAAGTTTTGATTCATTTGGCAAAGCGGTTTTAGAGGAGATGATTTTTTTAGAAATCAACCAATCAGAAACAAGAATTGTCTGTGGTGGCCATGTTTGTTAACGGATCGGAACTAAATGAGCAATCTTTATAGAGAATCTTCCAAGGATGTTTTCTACCATGTTTCGATTCATTTGGCCAAGCGGTTTCAGAGGAGAAGATTTTTTTAGAAATTAACTAATCAGAAACAAGAATTTCCTGTGGCTGCCATGTTTGTTAATGGATCAAAACGAAATGAGCAATCTCTATAGAGGACCTTCCATAGATGCTTCATACCACGTTTCATATTATTTAGCCAAGAGGCTTCAGAGGAAAAGCTGTTTTAGAATCGACCAATAAGAAATAAGAATTGCCTGTGGCAGCCATATTTGTTAATGGATCGGGATAAAATGAGCAAGCTTTATAGAAGAACTCCCATAGATGCACCCTACCAAGTTTTGGTTCATTTGGCCAAGCGGTTTCAGAGGAGAAGACTTTTAAAAATAGGCCAATCAGAAACAAGAATTGCCTGTGGTGGCCATGTTTGTTTACGGATCGGGATGAAATGAGCAATCGCAAAAGAGAACTTTCCATAGTTGCTTCCTACCAAGTTTCGAATCATTTGGCAAAACGGTTTCAGAGGAGAAGAATCTAAAAAATCATGGTGGCCATGTTTGTTAACGGATCGGGACGGAATGAGCAATCTTTATTGAGGACCTTCCATAGATGCTTCCTACCAAGTTTCGGTTCATTTGGCCAAGCAGTTTCAGAGGTTTTTTCAAATAGGCCAATCAGAAACAAGAATTGCCTGTGGCGGCCATGTTTCTTAATGGATCGGGACGAAATGAGCAATCTTTATAGAAGACCTTCCATAGATGCTTCCTACCAAGTTTCATATCATTTGGCTGGGTTTCAGAGGAGAAGATTAAAATGTGAAAAGTTAACGGACGACAGACGACGGACGCCAAGTGATGGCAAAAGCTCACATTGCCTTTGGCAAGGTGAGCTAAAAATGGTAGAATTTTCATAATGAGCTATTACAAAAAAATTATTAAATACAATAAATCAAATAATATACATGTAGCTTGTTACACCAAGACAATTCTGATCTTTTAATATACCTTTTTCTTCATCCTTGAATTATTGTAGAAAACAATTTTGATATCCCCACACACAGGTAACAGCCTTACTATTTGCATGAGGTATGAATTTTGTCCTTTCTTTATGTCTTCATATACATTTGATGTATACATATGCGTTGCCTTTTGATATACCTCAAAGTGTGGTGCTAAATATAGACAATAAGAAAGCTAATTAGTGCTTACTGACATCAAACTTAATTTTGAGGTGAGTGAGTAATTGTTGTTTAATAGGGTGGATTTTTATAGTGCTAGTTGACTGATACAACAGTCAGAAGGTAGACATGTCACTCCAGGTAGACACATTATTAGTCAGAAGGTAGACATGTCACTCCAGGTACACATTATTAGTCAGAAGGTAGATATGTCACCCCAGGTAGACTACAACAGTCAGAAAGTAGACATGTCACTCCAGGTAGACTACAACAGTCAGAAGGTAGACATATCACTACAGGTAGACACATTATTAGTCAGAAAGTAGACATGTCACTCCAGGTAGACACATTATTAGTTAGAAGGTAGACATATCACTACAGGTAGACACATTATTAGTCAGAAAGTAGACATGTCACTGCAGGTAGACACATTATTAGTCAGAAGGTAGACATGTCACTCCAGGTAGACACATTATTAGTCAGAAAGTAGACATATCACTACAGGTAGACACATTATTAGTTAGAAGGTAGACATATCACTACAGGTAGACACATTATTAGTCAGAAAGTAGACATGTCACTCCAGGTAGACACATTATTAGTTAGAAGGTAGACATATCACTACAGGTAGACACATTATTAGTCAGAAAGTAGACATGTCACTGCAGGTAGACACATTATTAGTCAGAAGGTAGACATGTCACTCCAGGTAGACACATTATTAGTCAGAAAGTAGACATGTCACTCCAGGTAGACACATTATTAGTCAGAAAGTAGACATGTCATTCCAGGTACACATTATTAGTCAGAAGGTAGATATGTCACTCCAGGTAGACTACAACAGTCAGAAAGTAGACATGTCACTCCAGGTAGACACATTATTAGTCAGAAGGTAGACATGTCACTCCAGGTAGACACATTATTAGTCAGAAAGTAGACATGTCACTCCAGGTACACATTATTAGTCAGAAGGTAGATATGTCACTCCAGGTAGACTACAACAGTCAGAAAGTAGACATGTCACTCCAGGTAGACACATTATTAGTCAGAAGGTAGACATGTCACTGCAGGTAGACACATTATTAGTCAGAAGGTAGATATGTCACTCCAGGTAGACACATTATTAGTCAGAAGGTAGACATATCACTCCAAGTAGACTACAACAGTCAGAAGGTAGACATATCACTACAGGTAGACACATTATTAGTCAGAAAGTAGACATGTCACTGCAGGTAGACACATTATTAGTCAGAAGGTAGACATGTCACTCCAGGTATACACATTATTAGTCAGAAAGTAGACATGTCACTCCAGGTAGACACATTAGTCAGAAAGTAGACATGTCACTGCAGGTAGACACATTATTAGTCAGAAGGTAGACATGTCACTCCAGGTAGACACATTATTAGTCAGAAGGTAGACATGTCACTCCAGGTAGACACATTATTAGTCAGAAGGTAGACATGTCACTCCAGGTAGACACATTATTAGTCAGAAAGTAGACATGTCACTCCAGGTACACATTATTAGTCAGAAGGTAGATATGTCACTCCAAGTAGACTACAACAGTCAGAAGGTAGACATATCACTACAGGTAGACACATTATTAGTCAGAAAGTAGACATGTCACTGCAGGTAGACACATTATTAGTCAGAAGGTAGACATGTCACTCCAGGTAGACACATTATTAGTCAGAAAGTAGACATGTCACTCCAGGTAGACACATTATTAGCCAAAAGGTAGATATGTCACTCCAGGTAGACTACAAGTCAGAAAGTACACATGTCACTCCAGGTAGACACATTATTAGTCAGAAGATAGACATGTCACTCCAGGTAGACACATTATTAGTCAGAAAGTAGACATGTCACTCCAGGTACACATTATTAGTCAGAAGGTAGATATGTCACTCCAGGTAGACTACAACAGTCAGAAAGTAGACATGTCACTCCAGGTAGACACATTATTAGTCAGAAAGTAGACATGTCACTCCAGGTAGACACACTATTAGTCAGAAGGTAGACATGTCACTCCAGGTAGACACATTATTAGTCAGAAAGTAGACATGTCACTACAGGTAGACTACAACAGTCAGAAAGTACACATGTCACTCCAGGTAGACACATTATTAGTCAGAAGGTAGATATGTCATTCCAGGTGGACACATTATTAGTCAGAAGGTAGATATGTCACCCCAGATAGACACATTATTAGTCAGAAGGTAGACATGTCACTCCAGATAGACACATTATTAGTCAGAAGGTAGACATGTCATTCCAGGTAGACACATTATTAGTCAGAAGGTAGATATGTCACTCCAGGTAGACACATTATTAGTCAGAAGGTAGATATGTCACTCCAGGTAGACTACAAGTCAGAAAGTAGACATGTCACTCCAGGTAGACACATTATTAGTCAGAAGGTAGATGTCACTTCAGGTAGACACATTATTAGTCAGAAGGTAGATATGTCACCCCAGATAGACACACTATTAGTCAGAAGGTAGACAAGTCACTCCAGATAGACACATTATTAGTCAGAAGGTAGACATGTCACTCCAGGTAGACACATTATTAGTCAGAAAGTAGACATGTCACTACAGGTAGACTACAACAGTCAGAAAGTACACATGTCACTCCAGGTAGACACAGTATTAGTCAGAAGGTAGATATGTCATTCCAGGTGGACACATTATTAGTCAGAAGGTAGATATGTCACCCCAGATAGACACATTATTAGTCAGAAGGTAGACATGTCACTCCAGATAGACACATTATTAGTCAGAAGGTAGACATGTCACTCCAGGTAGACACATTATTAGTCAGAAGGTAGATATGTCACTCCAGGTAGACACATTATTAGTCAGAAGGTAGATATGTCACTCCAGGTAGACTACAAGTCAGAAAGTAGACATGTCACTCCAGGTAGACACATTATTAGTCAGAAGGTAGATGTCACTTCAGGTAGACACATTATTAGTCAGAAGGTAGATATGTCACCCCAGATAGACACACTATTAGTCAGAAGGTAGACAAGTCACTCCAGATAGACACATTATTAGTCAGAAGGTAGACATGTCACTCCAGGTAGACACATTATTAGTCAGAAGGTAGACATGTCACTCCAGGTAGACACATTATTAGTCAGAAGGTAGACATGTCACTCCAGGTAGACACATTATTAGTCAGAAGGTATACATGTCACTCTAGGTAGACACATTATCAGTCAGAATGTAGATATGTCACTCCATATAGACACATTATTAGTCAGAAGGTAGACATGTCACTCCAGGTACACATTATTAGTCAGAAAGTAGACATGTCACTGCAGGTAGACACATTATTAGTCAGAAGGTAGATATGTCACTCCAGGTAGACACATTATTAGTCAGAAGGTAGACATGTCACTCCAGGTAGACTACAACAGTCAGAAGGTAGACATGTCACTCCAGGTAGACACATTATTAGTCAGAAGGTAGATATGTCACTCCAGGTAGACACATTATTAGTCAGAAGGTAGACATATCACTCCAGGTAGACACATTATTAGTCAGAAGGTAGATATGTCACTCCAGATACACATTATTAGTCAGAAGGTAGACATGTCACTCCAGGTAGACACATTATTAGTCAGAAGGTAGACATGTCACTCCAGGTAGACACATTATTAGTCAGAAAGTAGACATGTCACTCCAGGTAGACACATTATTAGTCAGAAGGTAGACATGTCACTCCAGGTAGACACATTATTAGTCAGAAGGTAGATATGTCACTCCAGATAGACACATTATTAGTCAGAAGGTAGACATGTCACTCCAGGTAGACACATTATTAGTCAGAAGGTAGATATGTCACTCCAGATAGACACATTATTAGTCAGAAGGTAGACATGTCACTCCAGGTAGACACATTATTAGTCAGAAGGTAGATATTTCACTCCAGGTAGACTACAAGTCAGAAAGTAGACATGTCACTCCAGGTAGACTACAACAGTCAGTAGGTAGACATGTCACTCCAGGTAGACTACAACAGTCAGAAGGTAGAAATGTCACTCCAGGTAGACTACAACAGTCAGAAGGTAGACATGTCACTCCAGGTAGACTATAACAGTCAGAAGGTAGACATGTCACTACAGGTAGACATGTCACTCCAGGTAGACACATTATTAGTCAGAAGGTAGACATGTCACTCCAGGTAGACACATTATTAGTCAGAAGGTAGACATGTCACTCCAGGTAGACACATTATTAGTCAGAAGGTAGACATGTCACTCCAGGTAGACACATTATTGGTCAGAAGGTAGACATGTCACTCCAGGTAGACACATTATTAGTCAGAAGGTAGACATGTCACTCCAGGTAGACACATTATTAGTCAGAAGGTAGACATGTCACTCCAGGTAGACTCATTATTAGTCAGAAGGTAGACATGTCACTCCAGGTAGACACATTATTAGTCAGAAGGTAGACATGTCACTCCAGGTAGACACATTATTAGTCAGAAAGTAGACATGTCACTCCAGGTAGACACATTATTAGTCAGAAGGTAGACATGTCACTCCAGGTAGACACATTATTAGTCAGAAGGTAGACATGTCACTCCAGGTAGACAACAACAGTCAGAAAGTAGACATGTCACTCCAGGTAGACACATTATTAGCCAAAAGGTAGATATGTCACTCCAGGTAGACTACAAGTCAGAAAGTACACATGTCACTCCAGGTAGACACATTATTAGTCAGAAGATAGACATGTCACTCCAGGTAGACACATTATTAGTCAAAAAGTAGACATGTCACTCCAGGTACACATTATTAGTCAGAAGGTAGACATGTCACTCCAGGTAGACTACAACAGTCACAGTCAAAAGGTAGACATGTCACTCCAGGTAGACACATTATTCTGACTGTGAGTCAACCAGTCTTTGCTCTTACTCCTTAAGGCTGCATATGCAACAGAAAAGCAGCAAATTACAATTTATGGCCTTGGTTAGACCCTATCAAGGATTGAACCAACATTCAAATCATTACACCACCAAGTCGGTAAGTTAATTTACAAAATATATCTTTACAATACAAGTAACAAAGTATTAAAAGTTTTGTTATTACTCCATGATTCTCATTTATTAGATACATATGTATCCACTTTTTATTGGTGGAGGAAACCGGAGTACCTGGAGAAAACCACTGACCTGACGCAAGTCACTGACAAACTTTATCACATAATGTTGTATCGAGTACACCACTACACCTCGCCATGAACGGGGTTCGAACTCACAACGTCAGTGGTGAGAGCCACTGGTTACACAGGTAGTTGTAAATCTAACTACCATACGATCACGACCACCACAGCCTCTGAATGGTTTAGGATTCAGAAAAACAACTGAAATAAGTGAATTATGGCTTATGGTTGTTTATTGCCACTTTCAAACAATATTACAGTTTTATTGTGGTTGTCAATCTTAGTTGTGAAGGAAACTGGAGTGATTGTGAATGAGTGATTGTGAATGAGTTATTGTTGTTTAACACCAAGTGGGCAAGGTTTCAGCTATATCAGTTGTTGTTTAACACCAAGTGAGCAAGGTTTCAGCTATATCAGATGTTGTTTTAACACCTAGTGAGCAAGGTTTCAGTTATATCAGTTGTTGTTTTAACACCAAGTGAGCAAGGTTTCAGTTATATCAGTTGTTGTTTAATACCAAGTGAGCAAGGTTTCAGTTATATCAGTTGTTGTTTAACACCAAGTGAGCAAGGTTTCAGTTATATCAGTTGTTGTTTAACACCAAGTGAGCAAGGTTTCAGCTATATCAGTTGTTGTTTAACACCAAGTGGGCAAGGTTTCAGCTATATCAGTTGTTGTTTAACACCAAGTCAGCAAGGTTTCAGCTATATCAGTTGCTGTTTAACACCAAGTGAGCAAGGTTTCAGCTATATCAGTTGCTGTTTAACACCAAGTGAGCAAGGTTTCAGCTATATCAGATGTTGTTTAACACCCAGTGAGCAAGGTTTCAGCTATATCAGTTGTTATTTAACACCAAGTGGGCAAAGTTTCAGCTATATCAGTTGTTGTTTAACACCTAGTGAGCAAGGTTTCAGCTATATCAGTTGTTGTTTAACACCTAGTGAGCAAGGTTTCAGTTATATCAGTTGTTGTTTAACACCAAGTGAGCAAGGTTTCAGCTATATCAGTTGTTGCTTAACACCAAGTGAGCAAGGTTTCAGTTATATCAGTTGTTGTTTAACACCAAGTGAGCAAGGTTTCAGTTATATCAGTTGTTGTTTAACACCAAGTGAGCAAGGTTTCAGCTACATCAGTTGTTGTTTAACACCAAGTGAGCAAGGTTTCAGCTATATTAGTTGTTGTTTAACACCCAGTGAGGAAGGTTTCAGCTATATCAGTTGTTATTTAACACCCAGTGAGCAAGGTTTCAGCTATATCAGTGGGTGTTTAATACCAAGTGAGCCAGGTTTCAGCTATATCAGTTGTTGTTTAACACCAAGTGAGCAAGGTTTCAGCTATATCAGTTGTTGTTTAACACCTAGTGAGCAAGGTTTCAGCTATATCAGTTGTTGTTTAACACCCAGTGAGGAAGGTTTCAGCTATATCAGTTGTTATTTAACACCCAGTGAGCAAGGCTTCAGCTATATCAGTTGGTGTTTAATACCAAGTGAGCCAGGTTTCAGCTATATCAGTTGTTGTTTAACACCAAGTGAGCAAGGTTTCAGCTATATCAGATGTTGTTTAACATCAAGTGAGCAAGGTTTCAGTTATATCAGTTGTTGTTTAACACCAAGTGAGCAAGGTTTCAGCTACATCAGTTGTTGTTTAACACCAAGTGAGCAAGGTTTCAGCTATATCAGTTGTTGTTTAACACCAAGTGAGCAAGGTTTCAGCTATATCAGTTGTTATTTAACACCCAGTGAGCAAGGTTTCAGCTATATCAGTTGGTGTTTAATACCAAGTGAGCCAGGTTTCAGCTATATCAGTTGTTGTTTAACACCAAGTGAGCAAGGTTTCAGCTATATCAGTTGTTGTTTAACACCTAGTGAGCAAGGTTTCAGCTATATCAGTTGTTGTTTAACACCCAGTGAGCAAGGTTTCAGCTATATCAGTTGGTGTTTAACACCAAGTGAGCAAGGTTTCAGCTATATCAATTGGTGTTTAACACCAAGTGAGCAAGGTTTCAGCTATATCAGTTGTTGTTTAACACCTAGTGAGCAAGGTTTCAGCTATATCAGTTGTTGTTTAACACCCAGTGAGCAAGGTTTCAGCTATATCAGTTGTTGTTTAACACCAAGTGAGCAAGGTTTCATCTATATCAGTTGTTGTTTAACACTAAGTCAGCAAGGTTTCAGCTATATCAGTTGTTGTTTAACACCAAGTGAGCAAGGTTTCAGCTATATCAATTGTTGTTTAACACCTAGTGAGCAAGGTTTCAGCTATATCAGTTGTTGTTTAACACCAAGTGAGCAAGGTTTCAGCTATATCAGTTGTTGTTTAACACCAAGTGAGCAAGGTTTCAGCTATATCAGTTGTTGTTTAACACCAAGTGAGCAAGGTTTCAGCTATATCAGTTGTTGTTTAACACCAAGTGGGCAAAGTTTCAGCTATATCAGTTGTAGTTTAACACCAAGTCAGCAAGGTTTCAGCTACATCAGTTGTTGTTTAACACCAAGTGAGCAAGGTTTCAGCTATATCAGTTGTTGTTTAACACCAAGTCAGCAAGGTTTCAGCTACATCAGTTGTTGTTTAACACCAAGTGAGCAAGGTTTCAGCTATATCAGTTGTTGTTTAACACCAAGTGAGCAAGGTTTCAGCTATATCAGTTGGTGCTTAACACCAAGTGAGCAATGTTTCAGCTATATCAATTGGTGTTTAACACCAAGTGAGCAAGGTTTCAGCTATATCAGTTGTTGTTTAACACCTAGTGAGCAAGGTTTCAGCTATATCAGTTGTTGCTTAACAACCAGTGAGCAAGGTTTCAGCTATATCAGTTGTTGCTTAACACCAAGTGAGCAAGGTTTCAGCTATATCAGTTGGTGTTTAATACCAAGTGAGCCAGGTTTCAGCTATATCAGTTGTTGCTTAACACCTAGTGAGCAAGGTTTCAGCTATATCAGTTGTTGTTTAACACCTAGTGAGCAAGGCTTCAGCTATATCAGTTGTTGTTTAACACCAAGTGAGCAAGGTTTCAGCTATATCAGTTGTTGTTTAGCACCAAGTGAGCAAGGTTTCAGCTATATCAGTTGTTGCTTAACACCAAGTGGGCAAGGTTTCAGCTATATCAGTTGTTGTTTAACACCTAGTGAGCAAGGCTTCAGCTATATCAGTTGTTGTTTAACACCAAGTCAGTAAGGTTTCAGCTATATCAGTTGTTGTTTAACACCAAGTCAGCAAGGTTTCAGCTATATCAGTTGTTGTTTAACACCAAGTGGGCAAGGTTTCAGCTATATCAGTTGTTGTTTAACACCAAGTCAGCAAGGTTTCAGCTATATCAGTTGTTGTTTAACACCAAGTCAGTAAGGTTTCAGCTATATCAGTTGTTGTTTAACACCAAGTCAGCAAGGTTTCAGCTATATCAGTTGCATTTTGATGAAATGATGATGATGTCCACTTTGTGCTAGATCAACACGCTTTAGTTCTATTTTTATATTCCTAGCTCACTGAAACAAGTTAAAAGAAAGACTTGTTGCTCCACTCGGACACAATTTCCTGATTCTGAGACCAATCTTTGTTTTTACTACTTAATGCAGTATTCATGGCAGAAAAGCAACACATACCAATTTCATAGTCTTTGGCTTGACCCGAATAGGGCTAAAACCCACGATCTACTGCACTCGAGGCAAGCACGCCAAAAATTACACCATCGATACAGGGTACCACATTTCAGACAAGCAAAATAACATGTTCTAAACTTACAACAACCACTTCCATTATGCATTGGAACTGTTTTAAACTCTATGCTCTCTAGTAATAACGTCACTGGCTTGTATTCTAATCTGTGTCTAATTAAATACTCATAATATTCTACATATCTTCTTTGACTTGGGATGGTCACACCCTGAAATAAACAAATTTAAACAAATGTACTTTTCTTTATAATATATTATTATACCTCACATAATAAATAATCAATTCTATTGGTTAAAAGATAATCACATGACATAAAATAATCTGGATATTTTTGCTTCTAATCCCCGCCAACGGTGAATAACCTCAAGAATTACACACGTCCATTGAATAACCCTATTATTCAACGGTGAATAACCCTCGAAAATTACAACGTCCAGTGAATAACCCTAATGAAATAATGCTTTAACAATTCAAATATTAAACAGTATATTTCAACTGTTTGCTCGGTATAATAAAACAGTTACGGCCTTCTGAATCGCATACCTGTTAACCCTCCCCCTTTTCGCGGGAGTCTCCCGGGTAAGAGCCTTATCTCCCGCATGGACTGGGTCTCATGCGCGGGAGACATTAATCTCCCGCACACACCTTTTCCTCCCGCACGATATCCCCCCAACAAAAAAATCAAGTACAATAAAATCTTGACCTACATTTTGCGATCAATATTTCTGGAAATTCCCCATTTGGAACTCCCGCGCTGATGAAAAACGCCGAGAGATACGAATGGTAAAGGTGTTTAAATGATATCCGGTTATTGATCTGTTTGACACCTTTACAGGTAAATTCGGTCATGGAGATTAATTAAGGTGTTGATGATTATACAACAATTATCCACTGATTGACAGTTAATTGGGGATAAAGAAGTGGGTTTGTGGCACACGCTTAGATGATTAGAAGTGTGATGGTGGCAATTAAAAATAGTTATAAACCGTTGTGCAAACAGGAGTCGGACAACCTTTGATGCCGAGGAAAACTTCTTATTTCGATCAAACGTGCAATGAATTCATCTCGGATTGAGTTGTTATGGCTTGTTTGGGACCAAACCCGATCAAAGTATTATTTAAGGACTAAGTTCCAGGATGGAATTGATAAACCACAAAAATGCTGAAACGTATGCTATCACACAACGCACCAGCAGCAAAGTGAATTTTTTATTTTAATGCTCTATGACTTTATTGTTCAGAGCATTATGTCTTCATTGTTATTGCTTTGTTATAACCTTATGATTATGAATAAATTATAAATACAGTTTTTATCCTTCATTCATCATATGAAACACTACTAATAAGACAGAAATGTAAACAATATATATTGAAATGGGATGCAGTTGGTTCAATACTGAAACAAACAAAAAGAAAACATCAATTAACAATAAAAACATGCATCAAATACGTCGATGAAAAATCACCAGTTATGAGACCAAATCTCCAGCCAAAAATTTACAAATCTCCAGTTGTAGCATAGCAACTCTATCACATGTATGCAACTACAAGGTACAATTTTGTGCGTTTAAAGGCGACGCACAAAATCTCCCCCTTAGAAGAGTTGGTAGGGGGGAGATCTCCCCCCTAGCAGTTCCCAGAGGTTAACATGTATGGAATCGGTGGATATTCACCTCTTCCGAGGGCCATAACTGTATATTGTTGTTTTAACACCAAGTTAACAATATTTCAGTGTTAGGGTTAATTTCAGTTATATCGTGGCGGTCAGTTTTATTGGTGGAGGAAACCAGAAAACTACTGACATGCTGCAAGTTACTGACAAACTTTATCACATAAAGTTGTATCGAGTACACTTTGCCCTGAGAGGGATTCAAACTCACAACTTTAGTGGTGATAGACACTGATTGCACAAGTAGTGTTATAGTGTTAGTTCACTGGAAAAATCCACGGTTAGATATGTTGCTCCACTAAGACACATTATCATGACTCAAGAGTCAACCAGTCTTTGCTCATACTCCTTAATGTTTTATGCTCAGCAGAGTTTCAGCAAATACCAATTTCATAGTCTTTGATTGGTCTCGACTGGGGATTGAAGTGAGTATGCTAACCATTACACCATCAAGATTGTTTATAACTGTTAAAAGATTCAAGACTAAATATGTTGTTCACAATAGATAGACGGGTTGCTACAAAGTAATCACATATAACAGACCTATACTCTGTCACATGATCTATTTTTCCAAAATATGCAGTTATTCCGAAGGTCCGTTAGAAATTGGATAAAGTTCAGTAAAAATTGATTCTGTCTGGTTAATTGTAATTATTTACTGGACCAAATGTCCAATCTGATACCAGTAAATTTATAGATTCAAAGTAGCAAATGTCCGTTAAAATATGCTTCAGTTCGGTCAAGTGTATTTTCTACTGGACCGATTGTCCAATTAAAATAAAAATACCCCTGGAATCACTGAATATGGTACTTACTTTTACATGCCCATGCCTTACCCTTTTGCATTGAAAATCAACTGCTTTATGCTCCATCACAAGGTAAATGGGCCATGATTTATATCCTCCATTCAAAATTTGAATGAATTAATACGTCCTTCACTTTCTCTATGGAGATTTGATATGGTGGCCATCTTTGTTTCTAATGGGACGCTGGGTTGCTTACCTCTACATTTTCAATAAAACCGTCTTGTTTATGTATAGCCATATCTCAGTTAAATATGAAAACAATGTTGTTTTACAACATCTATCAATATTTCGTATTTCTGTTACCTAAACTGACATTAAGAAGAATTCTGAGGACATCTGACCAAATTCACCAAAATTTCAGCTTGCACTATAGTCAAACGCAAAGCGGTAAGTAGTTTTCTTTTTTCAGTCCATTTCAACAGATTTGAAACTTGGTGACACAGAGTATAATTATCTCTAACATAGTTATCTTTAGCAGGTTGTTAAATAGTACATTGTGATAGTGGATTAGGCCTAAAATAAAATTTTATTTGTTTGGCATTGCCGCCCGACCCACGGAAAAACTTGCCGCCCAAATTATTTTATTTGCGTTTCAGACAATTTATTAAATAAATCGGAATCGTGCCGGAATTTCGATCATGTCCGCGGAGTTTGTTCCGGGCTTTACTTATTTCAAATCTCGATCGTAACAGCACTTGATGTACACTGTATTGAGAGCAAACGTTTAAACGACATAGAATAGAAAATGGTCTGCTGAAACGAAAATAATGTCAAAGAGGCCGGCAGTGGAAATCATCCCCCTTGTTCTGAAAGACCTTTTAGAAGACTGAAAATATAAAGCTTTCAAATGTTAAAAAAATAAAATAATTTCCCTGCCTACCTACCCACCTGCTGATAGTGTGGGTCGGCAATGCCAAACAAACAATATTTTAAGGGTGGCCTTAAAGCTTCTCCTTGATAAAGAAAAGTGTGGATTAAAGCTTCTCCTTGATAAAGAGAAGTGTGGATTAAAGCTTTTCCTTGATAAAGAGAAGTGTGGATTAAAGCTTCTCCTTGATAAAGAAAAGTGTGGATTAAAGCTTCTCCTTGATAAAGAAAAGTGTGGATTAAAGCTTCTCCTTGATAAAGAGAAGTGTGGATTAAAGCTTTTCCTTGATAAAGAGAAGTGTGGATTAAAGCTTCTCCTTGATAAAGAGAAGTGTGGATTAAAGCTTTTCCATGATAAAGAGAAGTGTGGATTAAAGCTTTTCCATGATAAAGAGAAGTGTGGATTAAAGCTTCTTGACAAAGAGAAGTGTGGATTCAAGCTTTTCAATGATAAAGAGAAGCGTGGATTAAAGCTTCTTGACAAAGAGAAGTGTGGATTAAAGCTTCTCCTTCACAAAGAGAAGTGTGGATTAAAGCTTCTCCTTGATAAAGAGAAGTGTGGATTAAAGCTTCTCCTTGATAAAGAGAAGTGTGGATTAAAGCTTTTCCTTGACAAAGAGAAGTGTGGATTAAAGCTTCTCCTTGACAAAGAGAAGTGTGGATTAAAGCTTCTCCTTGACATAGAGAAGTGTGGATTAAAGCTTCTTCTTGATAAAGAGAAGTGTGGATTAAAGCTTCTTCTTGATAAAGAGAAGTGTGGATTAAAGCTCATCAAAGACTGAAAACTGTTTCCTACACTTTTATAATACCCAAATGATTACAATGGACATTAAAAAAATGTTTTTTTTTAGAAGTTTGAAGACAGTAATACATGTATATATCTGCACTATTATTACAAACCTTTTCATCCTGAGTACGAGCTTTACCATAAAATCGGAGGGCTTCTTTTGAAGTTCTAAATTTATCACGATGCAACATATATGCACATATCATCACACCAGTTCTTCCCTGGAAATTAAAAAAAAAAAATCAATTACGGGTGAAGTTCAGTTCCATTCAATTTCTTTTGGAAATCATAGAAACAGAATAAATATTTATTATTATTATCATTTTTAATAATAATAATAACTATATAGATATTCTCTGAAACCAAAGTTACATAGGTGACATTTCTAGTAATCATGCCTTATTCTATATCATCAACAAAGTTCCACCTTGAAGATATCCAAAGAGGAAGCTAATAATTGTCAAAAGTTAGCAAGTGAAATTGTTGGTGTTCTGTGCAGTAGATTTACCTACATAGGGATATTAACTTGTCAAATAAGAAAACTCCCTCACAAAACTAGAAGCTTTTCATCTAAGAATGAGTCTTTACCACCAAATACATGTATTGTGATTTAAGAATTTCCTTTTTTCCAGAAATACAACACATTATCAACTTATAGAGAACAAAAATTATTGTCTGACAATTTGATTGAGATCAAACTAAAAGACTAGTTGGTTGGTTTGGTTGGTTTGATGACGTTTAACGTCACTTTCAACAATATTTCAGCTATATTGTGGCGGTCAGTTTTATTGGTGAAGGAAACCAGAGAACCTGGAGAAAAACACTGACCTGCTGCAAGTCACTGACAAACTTTATCACATAATGTTGTACACCTCGCCCTGATTGAGATTTGAACTCACAACATCAGTGGTGATAGGCACTGATTGCATAGGTAGCTGTAAATCCAACTACCATACGATCACAACCACGACGGCCCCAAATAAAAGACTAGGTGAAGACAGCACATTTTATTATCTATAGATAAAGTTGATGTTAATGTTCAATTATTGATTATAAAGAGACTGATGTAATTAATAACTATAGATATCTTCATGATCAGTACTGATAAAACTGTCAGAGTGATTACTGTCTGCCCCAAAAACCACTAGCCCTATACCCCAGTCTAGTACAAATTGGTTCAGGCTAGTAAAAATTACATAAAATTTGCTTAATATTTTTTTTCTTTTTTCTAAAATGTTGTTCCGGCTAGTTTGTCAAAATGTTTTTGGCACAGACTGGCACTTTTACCCTCAAGATATTTAATCATATAGCTTATATAGATGGGTTAGGATTATGGTGTTTAACACCGCTTTCAACAATTTTTTACTTATATCATGGCGGTCAGTTTTATTGGTGGAGGAAGCAATGTATCCGCAGAAAATCACTGACCTGTCGCAAGTCACTGACAAACTAACACATAATGTTGTATGGAGTACGCCTTGCTATGAATGGGATTTGAACTCACATTAGTGGTGATAGGCACTAATTACATAGGTAGTAGTAAATCCAACAATCACATGGGTCACGCTTATACATGTATAAGTAAGTGATACAAATATTTGATTGATTTTTGGTGCTTTAACGCCACTTTCAGTAGTATTTCAGCTATATCATGGCGACCAGTTTTAGTGGTGGAGGAAGCCGGAGTTCCCAGAGATTACCACCAACCCTGGGCAAGCAATTGGTCAACTTTATCACTTGCGGCTGCGAGTCGAGTGCACCCTTTTTTGTAATTTACAAAGCTGGGCGCGAACCCACGCCATATTGGTGATAGGCTTGTATGAGCTGTTAGATTCAACGACCTAACTCATTGAGCCACCCGGGCCCCTAGTAATACAAAGTAAAATGGCATTGACAAAACCAAATAAATACTGTTACTCAATAACATTCTCTCTTAATATAAATTTTGTTAGAAGATAGTATACTTTTTTTTTTATATATATAAAAGGAGCGTTATATTAAAAAAATTAAGTTCTTCTAAAATGAGTGGTATACCTTTCTACACTGTCAAAATCTCAACTTTCTTGTTGAATGACTTGTACAATTCGCACCTTTCTAGATGGTTTATTAAACAGAAAACATAATAACTGTCACAGAGAACAAGTCATGCTTGCTAAATTTGTTCTTCTTGCTATTAAATAGTTAAATTAAATGTCATGATTTGGAAATGTTTTTCAACTTCAGACTTCAATCTGATAATCAAGGAAATTAAAGTAAAAAAGTTAACACTTAGTGAATTATAAAACATTATTATAACTCAACGGAAACAACTTACTTTTCCTGCTTTGCAGTGGATGGCAGCTATATTGTTTTCGTCTTTCTTCAACCAATCATCCAGGTCTTCACAGAATGGTTTGATTAATTCTAGCAGTGGTGGATTGTGGTCCTCAAATGGATAATTCACAACTTGACCATGGAATCGATCAGGATCATATGACCTCTCAGTACATCTGAAAAATAAAACTTTTATTAATATAAGTTGTGTTAAATTGTGATCCTAAAAATAGACAATAAATTACTCAGCCATAGATAAGAGTGTACAGAGGTAGCAGTTAATACATGTGGCAGAGTAAGATCTCTAAACACACTAGTTTGTATCTTCAGAGTAAGATCTCTGAACACAATAGTTTGTATCTTCAGAGTAAGATTTCTGAACACACAAGTTTGTATCTTCAGAGTAAGATCTCTGAACACACTAGTTTGTATCTTCAGAGTAAGACTTCTGAACACACTAGTTTGTATCTTCAGAGTAAGATCTCTGAACACACTAGTTTGTATCTTCAGAGTAAGATCTCTGAACACACTAGTTTGTATATTCAGAGTAAGATCTATGAAGACACTTAGTTTGTATCTTCAGAGTAAGATCTCTGAACGCACTAGTTTGTATCTTCAGAGTAAGATCTCTGAACACACTAGATTGTATCTTCAGTGTAAGATCTCTGAACACACTAGTTTGTATCTTCAGAGTAAGATCTCTGAACACACTAGTTTGTATCTTCAGTGTAAGATCTCTGAACACACTAGATTGTATTTTCAGAGTAAGATCTCTGAACACACTAGTTTGTATCTTCAGAGTAAGATCTCTGAACACACTAGTTTGTATATTCAGAGTATGATCTCTGAACACACTAGTTTGTATCTTCAGAGTATGATCTCTGAACACACTAGATTGTATCTTCTGAGTAAGATTTCTGAACACATTAGTTTGTAACTTCAGAGTAAGATGTCTGAACACACTAGTTTGTATCTTCAGAGTAAGATTTCTGAACACACTAGTTTGTATCTTCAGAGTAAGATCTATGAACACACTAGTTTGTATCTTCAGAATAAGATCTCTGAACACACTAGATTGTATCTTCAGTGTAAGATCTCTGAACATACTAGTTTGTATCTTCAGTGTAAGATCTCTGAACACACAAGTTTGTATCTTCAGAGTAATATCTCTGAACACAATAGTTTGTATC